>NQII01004347.1:112162-163093 GCA_002778355.1 Clitarchus hookeri
GATATCCTGGACGCCGTCCACAATGCATCTGACGCCGTAAGTCACGTGTTAATAAGGATTTATAACCCCCGGCCAGTCCTGAGTCTGGGCGCTGCCCAGGACGATCGTAAAGTTGCGTTAAGCCCTGGTGCGTCCGTGACTCCTACCCGAAGGGTGGGGGTGAAGGGGGAGTTAGGGTGCCTGTATACACCCCATTCCACTCGCACGCCGACGGCGGAGGGGTAAATATACATGAGGAAAAGCGGGAGTGTTCGGAAGCGGAAAGTTGCAACACGAATGTGATCGTACATTTTTCTGGTCGTTACTATTAATATCTTCATATTGTTGACTTACCTTTCATGATAAACTCTGCTTTTCTTCATCGCAAATTCATCAGGCACTAGCTTCATTTTTTAAATTACAGTGCACGCATTTTTTTAAGCCACGAGAATTGCTATCTTGTCAGTTTAACTGTAACAGTGCAAGTAAACTAAGCAACCATGAATGATACTAAAGTTTTTTTTATGGATATCTATAACACCGTAATCCCGTAGACATCTAATATAATTCTGTTTTGGCGGATACATCTCGCTGATTAGAATATATGCTTATAAATGTTACGTATAGAACAATCTAATCCTAAGTTACAGCTGTCTTACTTAACTGTAAAATAATTATCGTAACAAAAATAGTGCAGTACACGCCAATGCTTTTCGCAAAGGAAGCGAAGGTGGGCAGATATGGAGTTTCGGTAGTAACTACCAATTTCGAAGCACCGATAGAAATCCATACTTTCCTTCTCTGCTCTGACAGTAAATTATTCAAAATAAATATGGTTATAGATGTTTAACAATATGCTTATTTCTCTGGTAGACTGTTATAATTTATCAGGGCTTCAGAGAAACTCGAAAATACCGCATGAGCTAAAAAAATCTTTAAGAAAAATGAAAATCTTTCAAATTTAATAATTTTATTGCAAGTGACTGAAAAATGTTGGAATGTGTTTATGTGGCATGGACACACACTCCCAACCTCGTTTTAAATCCATTTTTTTTTTCTGATTTAAGATAATTTGGCCGAACTGAAAGACACTGCACATAGTTTGACATCTGATGTTTCAAGTGTCCAGTACACTCGTGGCGCATTACTACACTCTGAAGTTGATAAAAGTGAAAATAGCTCCAAATTAGCATAATGGAATTACACTGATTGAAATCGCTTGTTCATATTTGGAATGCGTCATTGCATTCGCTTTAAAAAACGAACAGTGCAATTATGAGAAGATATTGATAAATGTATATTTTTTTTAAGAACGCCGGAGCATGGATGGACAAGGCATGGAAAATAATCGAACCGTCTTACTGAATAACGGCTGGGATGTTCATAATTTTTCTTCAATCAAGTCGTTTCACTTGGCCCTACTCTTTCGACTGCAGGCGTTTTAAAACCAATTCCTACCACGTCACTGGATTGCGAGTTGCGAATGCAAGAATATGCCGTAATAGAATCAGTGAGAACCGCGTCAGATGAGTACGCGCTAGCTTGAGATTAGTATAAACTGCTTCACGTGATCTCTGGAAACATACGTCGATGGCATCACTTGGCCGATATGCGACTTGTTGGTATGATTTCCGTACTTTCCTGGTGCACAGTTTCCAGTGAATTTCACTGAAAAGCCTGCAGAGTTTTCAATCAGTAATGTTTTACTAATTGTACGCACTTTTAAGTCCGACAAAATGTGATAAGTGGTTTGTATGTGTCCACTAACATCAATCATTAAGTGTGTAGCAGACATGAGTGTGCTACCTTCAATAAATTCCCATTAAGATTTTTAAAATTCGTATGTCCATCGACTTTTGCGAAACCATGCAGGACTATTTCTCCCTCTCTCATTCTCTCCCTCTCTTTCCCACTCCCTCTCGCTCTCTCTCTCTTTTGGCCTGGCTCTCTTCCCCTCTCTCTCTTCCTCTCTGCCATTCCCTCTCTCTCTCTCTTTCTGCTTCTACATTGACGCCAGTTAAACATCAAATTCATATATTTTACTCTAAAAATTTTAATTCATCGAGTTTTTTGTAATAAATAAAATAAAGAAGAATAAGTTTAAGTCCCTATCGAGTAATACAGACGGAGTTTACTAATTTAAAAAGTGCATATTATACACCTGTAATTAGATTCGAAGCTTCGACCTCGGGGTTACCGCGCCCATGCTCCACTGAGACATACGGTGAAGAGAATTTGCACCTGCTCGGAGGGCGAATCCGGATAATCCATTTCGTACACTCTAAAAAAAAAAAAAAATTCTTGTGAACTTCATAAACTGAATTGGAAGTTTTTAACCCATATATCGCATGGAAGTAATTCCGCGCATCTGGCTACAGATATGGAATGTTCAGCGTCGCTGATTTACAAAGTGGGAAAGTTTCCTACGCATTTTACAAGTTTCCTTGAGCAAATGTAGGAACGCTAGCATGAACGCACGGGAAATAACTTGACCATACGCGCTTTCTCGCTCTACGCGTACACTCGTATACTAAATTTGCGAATAATTTCTTAAGACTGTACAAGAGAAGGTTTGATGTTCGAATCCCGATCCGAATCCATTGACCTTCTTCTTTCTGTGTAACGTAATGTGCAGGTTGATCGCGATGATCTCTCATCACGAGAGGGTAAACGATGATTGATACAAGTTCGTGAAGAGGGGCTGAGGGGGAGGGAAAAGCTATCGCGTTTCGTCGAGGCCTGTAGGATAAAAACAAACCGCGCGACTCTTTATCAGAGCGGTGATGTACGGTCCGCCGGCCGTGATTTGCGGCTGTAATTACAGGTTTCAACGTAGCAGATCGCCAGCCTGCTAATGGCTTCCACCGTGGCGCGATGGTATTTTAATTAAACTGCAAATCACTGAAGTGCGCTCGCCGCCGCTGCGAAGCATCCGCTAATTGGAATTTTATTTTGGAAACAAAAAAAGTATAAATATTGGCTCCCTAGATATGCCTATCAACGCGATAACCGTCAAGATGACGAAGATTAAAAAAAAAAAAACATTAATCTCCCAACAGGAAGCTTACGAGCTTGTGTGCAAAATTACGTGTAAATTAATTTTAATTTTTTGTACACATCCACGAATTACTCCACACCCTCGGAGATATAACGACGTGATCTGAAAATAACGTCGCCACCCTAGAAACAAGAATAGGGTATGAAATAACGCAAGTTTGGTGCGCGAAACAAAAGTCTATAATGACATTTTTAACCACTCAATGTTCGAGGCCTGCGACGAACAAAATTTTCAATGGTCTTCCTAAACGTTTTTTGTTAGACATTTATGCAAATGTATGTTTTGATTACAGACATGCATACAGCTTTTCACAATTTGTAATTTCAATTACAATCCAATGTCTGAGGTAAAAACGCTGGGTAAGAAAGACTGTGCAATGATCTCCCGTTACCTTCTGCGTGTATTTGGATGCCCAGTGGTCACGGTCGGTAAGCATTTGCGCTAATGCAGCGAAGAATCCAAACTGATGGCTGGTTCGCGACTTTTTTTTTTTGGGTAATTACTTGAAATATGATCATCGATTTCGCACCCAGGGTGTTACAAGTCGCCTATAATTTGCAGTACCTGCCACTAATATCGCTTACCGTGCATCGGGAAGCAAAGTACAATAAAAAAAATTATTTTCGTATGCCCGACGAGACATAGAAGTTCCGCAATTAACACTGTTCTCTGTTACTACTGTTTGGTGGCCTGATGATTCAATTTTCGTACTGGACCTGTTAAAATTCTTTCCGTCCTCATCGCGCCGTTGTTAACAATAAAACTAGACGAGTCTCTGCTTCGTTTACATAGATCTGTATTTAAATTCTAGCATCGGTGGTGCTGTTTTTATTTGCCCATCTTGTTATTTTTAGGAAGTGAAAAATCAGTCAGCAGCTGCCGGCTGTCAGATTTAGCCGAACGAACTGACAACCATTGTCTTAGAACGAAAACAATTACAGATTAATCGGGCGAGTGCGTGGAAACCGAATTGACACAAGTGTGTAATTCAAACATATATATATTTCATTTCCTACCAGAATTTCAGAATTACTGACACACAAAAGTGCAAGATCTTTATCGTAATTACGGAACCTTCTATATACAGAATATATTTTCCATGAAGTATGGCTTTAAACTTTCAGCCATGTCTTACCGATAAGTTGTGTGATTTTCCTCAAACTGCTGGCCAAATGTTCTCCAATATTTGCTAGAATTAGTGCAGAGCTAACGTTTGTCCTCGTGGAAAGTTATGGCCGAGAGACAAAACACATACAAGCATGAGTCAAGTTCTATTCCAAGTATTAACCAAAAATATATCAATACTATCTGTGTATGCGCATATCGCGTTGAAAAAAGGGCGTGATAAAACAAAAAATACTTAGAAAACTAACTCNGCGCATATCGCGTTGAAAAAAGGGCGTGATAAAACAAAAAATACTTAGAAAACTAACTCAGGTTTTAAAACGTTCCTTAGGACATCCTGTGCCCCTGAGAATTTTTTTTCGAAATCGCTGAAGAGGAATATCCATAATTTTTTTTTCCTTTTTATTGGTGGTAATTATTCTTACGTTGAACATTTCAAAAAGATTTGCTGGAATTATTTCAACAGTGTAAGGTATGGCAGACGCTTAATCAATATGATACTATTATCTGGAAAAAAAAATGAATACAGAAACGCTTTAATTACACCGAGGTTTCACTTAAAGAATATTTTAAAAGTCAGCGTGCAACAATTTGTCATTTTTTTTAAAAATAAAATAAATGTCTGCCGGTAAAAGCAGAGTAAGTGATGTAATTAACATTTCAAGCAAGCGTATCGAGAAGAAGACAAGGGCTGTGAGTGCAAAGAAAGTTGTACTGCAGTCGAAATGTGGGTTCCTTGTGTGGCCGTACTGCCGCAAGCAATCGCCNCTGTGAGTGCAAAGAAAGTTGTACTGCAGTCGAAATGTGGGTTCCTTGTGTGGCCGTACTGCCGCAAGCAATCGCGCAATGGAACGAAGTAGAGTGGCAGGCACAATGCCTGGGAGTCGATCTTCCTCGTCAAGGTCGTTAAGACTCAGCTTAAGTGCCCGCACGATAACCGGAATATGTACACTGAAGAGCCAGAAAAACTGGTACACCTGCCTAATATCNCTGTGAGTGCAAAGAAAGTTGTACTGCAGTCGAAATGTGGGTTCCTTGTGTGGCCGTACTGCCGCAAGCAATCGCCCAATGGAACGAAGTAAAGTAGCAGGCGCAATGCCTGGGAGTCGATCTTCCTCGTCAAGGTCGTTAAGACATCAACCTTTCAGCTTAAGTGCCCGCACGATAACCGGAATATGTACACTGAAGAGCCAGAAAAACTGGTACACCTGCCTAATATCGTGTAGGGCCCCCCGAGCACACAGAAGTGCCGCAAGACGACGTGGCATGGACTCGACTAATATCTGAAATTATGCAGGAGGCAATTCACTCCATGAATCCTGCAGGGCAGGCCACAAATCAAATCTGCACCAATTTGAGAAAGGGTTGCACGTCTGTTACGTTTAATGATTCTCGTCGGTCGTCGTTTGTCCCGTTCTTTCACGATCTTTTTCCGGCCGCAGCGATGTCGAAGATGTGATGTTTTGCCGGATTCCCGATATTCACGGTACACTCGTGAAATGGTCGTACGCGAACATCCAAATGTTATCGCTACCTCGGAGATGCTATGTCCCATCTCTCGTGCGCCGACTATAACACCACGTTCAAACTCACATAAATCTTGATAACCTGCCATTGTAGCAGCAGTAACCGATCTAGCTGCCGACCACATCCCGTTACTCTGATTGGTTCCATTCCTATGTTATTTGCATACGCACGCCTATACCAGTTTTCGTTGGCTCTTCAGTGTAGGTTCGGCTGCAATTCTTGCCAGGTGTTGCTTTGAGTTAGAAAGCTGACGTCATTCATCACAGCTGCTTTCACAATAAATAAATAATAGAACTGGAATTTAGTTGTCGGAGATGCAAATGTGATGAAATGTCCCTAGCCCTTTTCAGATACGATTTAATTTATGGTTTCAGGTGTAGAAAATAAGTAGTTTTGTTTTGATACATTCTGTACTTTAACACAACACAACACCTGTTTCGTCATCGCAATTAATAAGCTGTACGTATTAGCTTCGGCAATGTACATAAGAAACAATCATATCTTGGAACAGTTACCCCGGTTTACACATCCTGTTATCCACAGGGAATGTCATTGAGCACTGAAACTTGCAACGTACTGTGCCAGGCCAAAATAACCTTCCTGTGCTTTACGTACACAATATTGTTTACGCTGAATCTTAATGTGTAAACGTATTGTGGGATATTAACACACTTCTCTGCCTTGATGTGCGTATAGGCATATTTCTCCTACGCAACGAAAGCTGCCACCAACAATATCCGAAAACTTAAAATCTATAAAGATAAAGTAGTAATTCAATTATTTTCGGACTCGGCGTAGTAATGTACGCTGATGTCCTTGGGAATGAGTAAAAATCCCACAAATAATGACTGACTTGACAGTGTCAGTTGTCGGCCAAATCTTCGTAACAGTACGAACATTATGGTCATTGCCTAAAACTTTACAACTTTAGCAGGGCTTGCTTACTTGAAACGAATTTTATAAGAAAAAAATTTTAAAAGACGAAAATGTTGTCTATTAGTACTCGCACGGATCGCGATGAACTCGTGTGGCTTATTGCAGTGGGTAGCTAATCAAACAATGTTGTATTTATACACTGCTACACAATGTAACAATTTTTTCTTAGGTTTTTTGTATGTAGCCTTTTTACTTATTCTTTCAACACAGCGCAACATCTTAACTGTTGATAATCGGTAGCCATCTGGCAATCCCGTTGGCCTAATTTTTATGCAGCCTAATAATTACAGCCTATTTTTATAACCACTTTTGTCTAACAGAGATTACAGCCAAAAGTAAAAAAATAAGTCAATTTTTCAAACGAAATTTATCAAATTTATTTTGTAACCAGTACAACAAATACATTTCAAATTAGGTTTTTTTAATTGTTAAGTCAGTTAGCTCTTTAATTATCGTGAAGAAACAAAAGTTTTCATTTACATGCTTTCAAAACTCTAGTTGTCTAAATTGGATTTTCTATGTGTAATAACTCTAAAATAATAAATTTAAAAATTTATAAAATTCATACTATTGAACTTTAAATCTTTCAATAAATATAATTTGCGATGATTAATTAATTTGTGAGATAATGGCCTTAACTGGGAGCCTGCACGACAGAGTGTACAGTAGCATAAACGCAGTTGAAGGGCAGTAATTTTTTTTTCCCAAAATTTGATTTTAAAAACGCTTACTGTGATGTGAACATCTTACGCAGTAGCGATACATGCGTGTTATTTTCTTCTGAAGCCACTACTTCGAGTAGGGATGTCGATATAGGAAAAATATATCAATATTATTTATATTGGTTATTTCTTTATAAAATTATCGTTTTACAAAACAATACATCGAAAGAAACATATCCATTTTCGGTACATCTGAATCCGATATTTTATGTATTTAAGGGCTTGTCAAATGTTAAATTGCTTGCAATATTACGAAGCATTGCAGCAGGATGTGGCGCCTGTTTTTAGTGCATTTACCAAAATAAAGATAGTAATTTTTTTTAGTTAATTTTTTTTTGTATTTGAAAAAGATATTGATGTCGATAAAATATCGTTGAAATATATGGACCATTTATATCGATATATCTTTTATATAACATCGTAATATTGAAATATCTGTATTTTATCAACATCTCTAACTTGCAGAGGCTGAAGGATTAACTACCCTCTGCCACAACCCCAAGGGGTAACAGGGCCTTGTGTCCCGGATGGTCAAGGACAACGTTTTTTAAGCGTAGCCCCTTCGCCCCCTCTACAATGTCTCGATGGGTTAGCCGGGGGGGTCCCCACGGACAAGGGGCAAGACTCGGCCGGCGGTCCTCCTCCAAGGCTGGCTCAACCCATCCAGGCGTGAACTATGTCCACAAAACATGCCCGGGGAAACAATACACACGACTATTCGTCACGTTGACACCCCTTCCCAAAACACTCCAGGGTGAGGGGAAGGGGAACCAAGCCCATCCTTTCTTTTAACTACATTCGACACGCTCCACGGTTTTCCTCAAAGGATTTTTAGTTTATAGTCTATTCTCAGTTTCTTCACACTTTTTCAATCAAACTTTTGAAAAATCACCCCATTTATGACTTTTTAGTTATTTCCTAACTATGCCATGTATGACGAGCGTTTTATTCCTCTGTTAACATAAAAGTATCTTATTTTTCGTTAACTTGAGGTTTTGCCGATATTTTATTTATAAATCATAATACTTCATTCATATAAAGATATTATTAACAAGAGTGGGAAAGCATGTGTGTTGGTAGCTCTTAGTAAGTAATAGTTATCATGCAAAATATTATTACAACTGAGTGCCCAAGAATTTGGTGCGTTGTCCTTTGGTGTAATTTTCTAGACATAGTTAAGCTTAGTTTACACGAGGCGGAGGAATATCCTGGAAGTAGAACTTTATCAGGGCCTCAGAAAAGTGTGAAGTAACTGCGAATGGGTTATATTCTTTAGACTATGGCGTAAACTACACGTAATTTTTTTTAGAAAAACAAATGTCATTTATTGCCCGAACCGAAGTTTTTAATTAACGACGACAGTGTTTAATTTGTATATTTTCCTTTCCCCGTGTTTTCTCAATCTTACTGCTAAACCAAGTTTTATTTTCGAGATCTAACAACCAGCGTTTTCTTGTAGGAACAATGTCTGAAAATTTATTAAAATATGTCTCCATTTTGACAACGTGCATTTCGAAACGCGAAGCCTAGAAGCATAAAGACATCCTGATTATAATGGGTTCTGAATCAGATGAACGCTTTGGCATGTGAATATCATAACGCCGACGAACTGCCGTCTGCCTAATGAGTATTAGGTGAACTCGTAAAAACGTAAGGTAAATAAATACGTTGGGCTCAGCTTCTAGTCAAGAAAGACTTATTAGATAGTACAAGTTGAAACAAGATAAAAAAAAATTACATAAAACACCACAAGAAAAATACTACCCGTTTTTAATTTCCTTAAAATTTAGCTTAAACATTTTAGCAGAATCGGTGATATTTTAACTTCTTACAGATTTTTGTGCATTAACCATATTAAATTTAGCGTCCTATCTCGGCGCATTGATTTTATGTAAGCAACAACTACAACCATTCCTCACGAATTTACAATGTGGAACACATGCAATCCCTTTTTACGACAGTTAGTCGAGCAAACCTCATAACTAGTTCCATTACCGGTAATAGCGTTTGGCGTGACTGAAGGTTTGTGACAAGACACGTGTTTTTTTCATTCTCCACGCAAAAAAAATTCTCATAGGTAAGTTAACAAACACCGCACGAGTACAAAAACGTTATACTGTGAATCCACAAAATTATGAAAATCTACAGGAATATATCAGTTCTAGTATTTTTTTGTTTTTATCTGCTTGAGAAATGCGAGTTAAGCGCGGGAAGGGGGTTTGTAGGTGTTCGGGCTGTGACGCAAGATTGAAGACCCATGTTCGATGGTTTCAACACAACTTGTCCTTGACGAAAGTACAGGACACCTCGGTGAAAGACGCACTCGACTTGAGATCAAGAGGCCAGCCGACCCTCCTCAACCCCCTTGCCAGGAAGAAATAGAGGTCGCATGTGGTCCTTCGGCTTCGACCCGGGAGATCGTGACA
Source organism: Clitarchus hookeri (assembly GCA_002778355.1). Lineage (NCBI taxonomy): Eukaryota > Metazoa > Arthropoda > Insecta > Phasmatodea > Phasmatidae > Clitarchus > Clitarchus hookeri. The sequence continues at coordinate 121,936 of NQII01004347.1, forward strand.
TAGACACCAACCTGCTACACTGAGAAAAAAAAAAAACTTGCAGGAACGTAATTTTTTAACCCATAACCCATCTAGACGTTTAATACACGGACAGCAATCAGATTGGTCGTTGGTACTATAAAAATATTTTTAACGTAGGTTGTAGTTGCGACAGAACCAACTGTATGTTGTGGTCTTGTCTGCGATTGTATCGACACGTATTAATATAGTTCCTACAACAGGGCATTCTGTTCCTCGTACATTAAAAACACGTTGGAAATTAATATTACTGCATTGGGGTTAGTAACTTATCACTTCCGAACTGCTGCATTTGCATCGAAGTCTTAACGATACCCACATAATCCATGTACTTTCACATGACAATATTAAAATTGAATAGTAATTGAACAATAAAAAAATATATGTGTATGTTTATGTTGATAAAATACAGTTCCAAACTCATACACACGGCAAAATCTCACTTCTCGCACAAAAGTACTTGTAGTAACACGGAATAACAAATGTGTAATAATAAATGGAACCAATACTGATATACAGTACAGATAGTTCATTCATATTAATAACTCCAGCAATATTTGGATTGCTCCCGAACAACAAGCACAAGTGTTATAAAAACTAACAGAACATTATTTTGCTGATACTGAACTTTGGTTGCTGCCACCACAAAACCAGATCACAGAACTTTTCAGTCACCACTTTTCTGGTGATTTTTTTTCCCCCAGTGATATATGGTAGTAATAAATTGGTAGCAAATTAAGCACATCAGCACATATGCGTAGAGAAAACAACGAATGGTAGAAGTATTTTGCCATATTTAATGGTAGCTTTCTTACCGCGTATTCGACAGTTCACCGGTGTATCCACCTATGCACACCATGCGTTCAAAAACTACAGTCTCAGTTGAGTCCAGTTAAACCGATTGATACACCAGTTCAACCGCACTGAAAATTCGATGCACCAAAACATCAGCCGGTGAATTTTCGAACGCTTCATCTGTAAAATAAAAGAAAACACACACTCTTCTCTCGTAATTTTCAAGCATTAAAAAATATACAAAGGTAATCCTAACGCCGAATTTTACAAATGATGGAGGGGAAATGTAGCATTAGTGTACAATTGCATTAATTTGCATCTGGATGCAGACTGAAATGTCAACATGATTTTTGAAAAATGCCTCAACCGGTGTACAATGGTGTTTCAACCAATAGTGGATCTACCGATGAATTTCCAAATACGAAGCTTCGTTGCCTCAGAAAGCAGTCGAGTACGTAGTGAAGTTGGCAAATCTGAACGCTAATGATCCCTAACTTTCCTATATTGGCAGCCTGATTATATGGTAAGTTTTCATACCAGGTATAGGTTAATAACTTTCACTACAGTTTAGAACGTTTACTGGAAAAAACGTGTACGCATGTGACGTTTCAATTGGCATGATACGATAATGCGCTCTGGAAGAAAGGAATGCCAGAACTCGTGAAATACGCCGATAAAGGCTTGCATCGGCAAACAAAATGCATCTTTGTTTATCGCCGAAAAAATATATAAAATTTATTTTACAAAATATTGGCTGGTTAAATAAGAATGAATTACTTAACCTGAAAAAAAGAAATGTTTGACAAGCTCCTTTTCCTGAAAATGAAGTATTTCGCTGAATTCAACTTTTTATGCGTGTTTCGCCAAATACATAAAAGTATTTTGTTAGTCCGAACAAACATTTCTCTAAGAACGACCTGTCAAAAGAATATCAAGAACTTGAATTTCACCACACCACGGCGAACAACGCCGATATTCAACAACCGTCACTGCAGTCGCAAAGGCGTAACCTCCAGCTGCGGAATTATAGGTTAAAATCCTAAATTACGTCACGGCGAGCCCTCTGGGGATTGAGTACCATCTGTCCTTTTAATTTATTGAACATGTAACACATCTCCATAAGTTTACGTACGTTGATTCACACTCAAAATAAGTATTTACCAGCGTGAAATAGGCGAAACTGTATTTTTAATACAGTTGCGAAAACTTACTGCAACTTGCGATCAATTTGGGGGACCGTACGATGTTTACAGTTATAGCGTGCTGATGAAATATTGAGGATGTGGTATATCGCGAAATAAAATAATGTATTGTGTAAACGATTGCCTTAAAACGCTCTGGTGTATTCCAAACCTTTATGGCTGGGTAAAATGCTTATGACGTGGCTGATCTATTTGCCGACGAATCACAGATGTTAATGACTGAAGTACCAGTAAAAAAAACACGTATACAAATACGTAAAACAATAACGGAAATGAACATTTCGACACGTACACCTTGCATTGAAATCTGAGAAGCAGTCACGTCACTTTCAACGTTCATATTGTTACGTGTCAAAAGTTTTAACATAATATTCTGATTTCGTACTGAAAAGCATTTTAAGGCTCGACTTCACGTCTTATGAAGACATTTTTTGTTTTCGGCCATAATTTCAGTTTAAGAGTCATTATTGAGAATTTCTGACTACAGTAAATAAATATCTACATTTCACGAGTTCTGGCCTGTTCGCTGTTAATTGGACACTTTTGATATCAATCTTTGAAAAGTGTCACTGCCCTTATAGGCTGTTCATGGTAAAGTCGGAACTTTTGAGGCCCTTGTTACTATTTGCTTTCAGCCATTTTTTTTATCCTTAACCGCATTTTAAAATACATATTGTCATTAAGTAATAAAAATAGTGTGTATATTCCACCACACTCAAATGTTAACGTTTAAGGTTGAAATAAAATATATTTATAGACTATTATTCCAAATGAGAGAGCTTTCAAAAGTGCTCACTTTACCGTGAACAGCCCATACCTGCGTATATTTTATCAAGCACACCGACTAACAAGCATTAGGTAAATTTGGCAACAACGGAGGGAAAGTAATTCCATGTCTGTAACGTTGAACGAAAAATGTTATGTAAACGTTTGTAAATAGTAAAAAATTTTTTGCGTCCTGTGTTTTTTTTTTATGCGTGTAAAAATTAACAAATTCTAAAATATTTACTTTTCTAATAATTACACAGTTTCACTTGGCCTACGTATGAATAAAGTGGCGTTAATTGTAGATGTGGTGGAAGAATACACAATGTGCATACAAGTAGATCTTGAGCAAGACTTTCCAAAAGTGCTCAGCTTACCATGACTTTACTGAGTGTTATTTGGTAGTCGTAAAAATATAGGAACTAATTAATACTTTCAAGATTTTACTGTGCTATTAAAATTGTACGTTGAAAGTTAGTAAGGAAAATAGATAAACTTAGCAGTTTTTTTTAAAGAGATTTAACTACGCAAGAAGCAGGGAATGAAAGACTTCGATACACAGCGTGACCCCGTGCCTGAATAAAAACTGAACAGGGACCATCGGATTATTTTTTTAAGCCGCAATACTTTCTCCGACACTCGGTGGCAGGCTGTGGTGGCAGGAGTTTCCCGGCCGAGGAAGCAATCTGGAACGCGCAGGCAGCAAGCGAGCGCTCTATAAAGCGGCTGGGCGAGGTCGAAACAAGCGCTCACGTAACGCTCGTTATCCGACCGCACGCTGGCAGCTCGAACGCACTGTAAGTGAGGCGAAGGTACTTGTTCACGTCTTCTCAACCGGGGGGGTATCGCTTTCAATTCTCTCTTCTCCTGGCTCATCCCGGGCTCTTTTCTCCTGGTCATTACATCGGTCCCTGCTCACTCCCTCACTTGACTTGTCCAACCCCGCTCAAGCTAACAGCACCGTGCGTCGTATTATTTAAGACTCGCTACTTAACGTTCAATTTCACAACCATTCCCAGGACGATTCGTTAAGCCCCTTTACGCTTTGCGTTTTGCGTTTCGCAGCAAATGTGCTCACTATTTATTTCTTCAAACTATGTATTTATTCATTTATCCACGAAGTGTTTAGCCCGTACTTGGCTTACAAAAATTAATGTGCATTTTAATATGCTATTTAAAATAAACATAATTAATTAAGTAATACATTAAATGTAAAAGTATATAATTAAATGCATTTGTATTTAAATTATTTACATATTAATGTTTTCTTTCCCATTGACGATGTAAATACTAATAAAATGACTTCTCTTGAATTTAACCGGATTATATGCATTAGTACACAGGAATAAACATAACAAATTTAATTATCTAAAGATTCAAGGAAAATATATTAACTCGATTAAAATTATTTAGTAAAAAAAAAAATTCATGGTTTTTTAAATTTTTATGTTGAAAAACCTAGCGAAGAACAAATATAAAGGCTGTTAAAATCCCAACAACGTTAAGAAACCTTGTAACCGAAAATAGTCGGTAACATGCAAAACCAATTAAGAATACAACTAACGTTGGAAATCAAGATGTATCAACGGAATAACTAAGGTCTTAATTCACAAACATTATTTGAAAATTTATGTTAAAATAAAGTACAAGATTAAACTAAATGGCAAAAGTTAGCAGGGGTGATATTAAATACGATAATTCAAAGAGGATGAAAAGGAAATTGATAAAAACTACGGACTAATGAATTGTTTGTTGAATCATTTACGCATCATCCTGGTGTGTTTGGTAATATTGCGCTTAAAAAAAAAATTGTGTTGCCCAGTTTATTACTTGAGCGGGTAAATTACCCCAAATTCTTCCAACAGAGACAGATAATGAATAAGCACAAACCTAACCTCTGTGAACGGGAATGTAGTTAAGAGAGTTGTGGTTACAACACGAGTGTTGATATAATGGTCACAGTAAACAAAATAGATAAAGTTGTGTAGTGGCGTCCCGAGTCTTCAACCGGCAGCATAAGTAGGCCTACTCTGGCGTGGATATATGCAAATATTTTACTTTGTACGCTACTATCAGCCTGCGGAGCAGATATGGCTCTTCCAGACGTAACAAACCGAGTTTGTCAAAATAAGGTAACAGGTGTACGCGTAGTTTCAGATATAAAATACCGAAAATAATAATTTTGTTCGCGTTATACTCCAGCTCCCAAAATGTTCGTGATATGAACATAAACCACGTAGCATTAACCGAAAACTGGAAAAAGTCAACGACTGGGCCAATTTTAACTTGGCGTACAGCGGAAGGATATTTTTGCGTCCCTACAGAATGTGTAACAGTGTACATGACCGCTCGCAAGTAGTGCTCATGGGACTCGACTACGAAAGTGTTTCTCTAAAGGCAACATCTAGTGTTTTCGTCTCTTTCAGTAGAGGAATATTGATACCAGCTAATTTGCAAACCTTAGTAGACGAGAGCCAAATAATATACACGGTGTCTTCAATGGATTTAGATTTTACTGGTTTCCCAATGCAACAAAGCTGTGCCACTTGAAGGCTACAGTTTACATTCCTAATTAGAGAAATGACGAGTTCCAACGAAGTATATGAACAGGGCTAACAACTGAAATTTTCCGCAAATTAATGATGACATTTTGTTATTAAGGATGATACGTCATTAACACGCTGAGAAAAAAGCAGTTGCCCAAGTACACTAGTCTGATATCACCCGAGTTCAACTGCCAAATATGTATATAACATATAAACAATTAAAATAATATACATAATATTATATAATAATTAATATTTACGTTTATTTCGCTTCTCATTTGTAAGTCACTTTGTTTCAGGTTTCCTGAAGAAATATTTTCATGTGATTAATTCAAATAACTATCGTAATTTCAATATGCTTTAGTATTTGTCCTGAAATATGTAGCCTATAGGCCTATATTCCTGTGTTTGTAATTTTTAACATGTGCAATCATTCATAATTTTTATGACACGACATCTCAGATCACATTCGAATTGTGAGTTCTTGTGAATATTTAACGTGCTATTTTGGTTCTGTGAAGTGTTGTATATTTGCACATAGGTTGCGTCCGCGAGACATTAATACAAAATAAAAAAAAATGCAGAATTCATTAGACGACTAATTTCAAGTGGGAAACGCGTGGGAGTTTCCAGATAAGATTGATTGATTAGAAAGGGCTTGTTAACCTCTCCCGGTGTTACGCCTGAAGGCTTATCAGGGGACGGCGTACCAACTAACTTATGGCCCAATTTAAACTAACACCTGGGATTCGAATCCAGAACCTCCCGCACCCCAAACGACTGCGCCACGGGAGGTAGACTTCCAGATTCGAAAGCTAAGTCACGGATGTGTCAGTTTTCAGGCCTCGTCAAATTTAGTTTAGTACGCAAGCCTCCATAAGAATATCCGGAAGTCTAACATGAGCTGGGGTCGCGGTGGCTGAGCAGTTAGACCACTCGCCTCCCACCAAGGCGAACTGGGCTCAGAACCCGGTCGGGTCGCTCCCAGATTTTCGGGATTACTAAGTGCTATGTGAGCCCGCTGTAGGGATGGGAGTTTATTGCGTTTCAGGGCTAAGCCCCATACGCCTACAAGGAAAGGGAAATCATGCAAGGATACATGCATCAAGACAAAGAGGGATTGGGCTGTCACGGCCAGATTTTGGCCATGAGAGCCTCCCTATAAGTGTACTTATAGCTAAACTACTATACTTAGAAGAGAAAGGGGAAAACCGGCATAATCACCGCAAAAACCCTTTCGACAGGAAATAATTTAAAATGCTACAGGAGACAGACGCGTAGGAACCATGCTCTTTATTAGTAGGTAGGGAAAGTGGTAGGAGAGAGGGGCGGTCATCTTTCTTTTAATTGGCGCTGCTTTAACCAGAGTAATGCTGGCACATCACTCCGGTGGGGGGAGTAGCGTAAGTGGGCGGCTCCCCCCCCCCCTTCCCAAAAACCGAATCCCCAGTGGATCCTGAAAACGTAAGCGAAAAATAGAATAAGGTGTCGGTGAGTGCCAGCAGTCTAGCACAAACCTACTTTTTCTAATATGAGTTCACTGCTGAGACAGCTAAATGTATAGCCCCCACGACTAAGCCTCGAGGTTTGAAGGCCCTCAGACTTCGTCTTGTTGGAAAGGGGTTTCGTGATTTACGACGAATAGCGAGACCACGCCGAAGTCTCAAGGACACTGTCGCCCCGGCCGCGAAGAATTCTTTTCACTCAGGAAACTGACGCAACAGCACAGAATTTTTTTTTTTTTCGTGAAGGTGGTTTATGGTTTCAGCCTCAGGCCGGCGGGTGGCCCGATGGTAAAAGGGGGTGGAAGCCACCCTCAGGGGCATGCCACGGGGTTTGTTTGGCTTCAACAGCGCTTGACCCTTTTGTTATTACCTCGTGGCGCGGTCCCTTAACGAACCATGCAGGGGACGGCAGAGGAAGGTTTTTCTTCTATGGACAGGATCGTCTGGGCGTCTTTTACGAGGAGTGGGGGGGCTTTTTCGAGCTGGTTCGGGGTTGTATTTCATCCATCGGTGAGCTTCCTGCGCTGCGATGCCGTGGCGGGTGTGGTGGTGAGGGAGTGTGTCGAGCAGATGTGGGACGTTCTGGAGTCAGTGCTGCGGTGGCATGTGTGCGGGCAACGTGCGGTTCCTGTTTCCCAGCGCTAACCGGTTGCGAAACATTCCCCGTGAATATTTGTTTTTTTTTAATTTTTGAAACGGGTAGCAGTGGCCTACACAATATCCATAATCCTCTACGTGACACGGTACTGAGAATTTCGCAAGTTGCACCGCGATAGTCAGGCCAGAAACTACCGTGATATCAGCGGTAAAAAATTATTTTGGTCGCAGATTCTGTAACCGCACATACAGAAAACAAAATGCTGCTTAAATGTTTTATTTTTACAATAGCTCGTCTTTAAAATTATTTTCAAAAGATTCGGGAATTTTCACCGAGAATTATTTTCTACGACATGGCAGCCGACACATAAACACCATTTTTCTCGTTTCTGTACAAAAATTACGTGATAAAAAAAACCTTTGTATTTTGAGTACTTAATTACGTAGAGAATTATGGATGCCGTGAGCGTGGCTTTGATAGTGACTTAACTTCGCTTTTCGTGATATTCATGTTATTTTGCAGTGCTTCCATCTGTGTTAATCAGTCAGTTCATCTTCATTTTCCTGGCATCATCGACAGTGCATTCGGGCTGTTTCAATTCGCTCAGTGCGTGTCTAAATATAAAAAAAAATGTATGAGTAGAAATTTACAGCCTAATGTAATTAAGTGAAGCAGAACCGAATTGACGTGTGCATTAGGTTAATTAATATTCAGTGATTAGGGATGACATAATTATTTTAACGGAGCCTTTTTTTTTGTAAGTCCGCAGTTTCTTTCACTTTGATGATAGTCAAGAGAGTGGTCTACTGGTTGTCAGAGGTAGAGGTGCCATCGGAACCTGGATGTGAACCCGGGATTACGCCGGAAGCCGGTACTTCATCTTCTGAGTCACTGATGTCCGGTGGTGAGTGTACTTTTCGCAAGTGTTCGATTTTATCGTTCGGTAAATCAAGAGTCTAACGCCAGCTTCACGTGTTAACTGAGCTCTTTTGAAATCAAACTTCGAGAAAAAAATATTCCCTACTCATAACTTCATACATGCCAACGCAAAAGCTTACTGGAGTTCATAATATTTTTAAGTTGGCAGCTGAAGTTGTGAAAAAGCAGTTCCATCATCTAGCGTCATATGAAACGTGCTATTTTTGAAATATTGGCAACGGAAACTGGCTTAGATTTATTTACACATTAAAAAATACGAGTTGGTGTAAAAGTAACATAACATAATTTTTCTAAAGAAAATTCATAGCGGGACTTGATTCTTGATGAATTTCAGGGCAGTATTAATTTGTTATGTGACTGAAGAACACAGAGTGGACGGAAATAAATTCAGCATTCAAAAACTTTCAGTTAATCGTTAACTAACTCTCTTGATGAATTATTTTCGACGTGCCGTTCTAACAGTAGTAGTTTATTAATAAAATACCATGAAAAACATGTACATTACTTCCCTTCCGTTAAATATAAAACTTTTGTGGTTATGGTCAGTAAAATATTTCCTTTGTTGATTTCCTATTGTAATGTTTACATAAAAGGCCAGTGTGATACCTTTTTATGCTTGTTCCAAATTACTGAAATATCAGCGGCTAACAAAGATATCCTTTTCAATTACCACAGCAAAAAGATGTGTGTGTGTGTGTATATATATATATATATATAAACATAGATGTATATATATATATATAAACATAGATGTATATATATATATATAAACATAGATGTATATATATATATAAACATAGATGTATATATATATATAAACATAGATGTATATATATATATATATATATATATAAACATAGACGAGAGACCACGTTGACCAATAAAACCTCTCGAAACATCTGAACGGTTGGTAAAAGAGCGAAGTTATCAAGGACTCCGATTTAAGAGCGTAACTTCATGGTAGCAAATTCAGATTGGAACCAGGTAGTGTGATCTAAAACGTTTACCACGTCTAAGAATATTGTGATTAACGGCAATTTGGAAATCTTTAAGAGAAATGTTGGTAAGATGTTTATGTGGCGCTATGGTGAAAAATAAGCCTTTACGCTGTTGTTTATAGTGGTACTCTGGTGTTTATGGTGGTTGAACAGCAAGCTTTCCCGCGTTTTTTCAGACTAGCTAAAAGGTTGTGCTGTTTTATCAGCAATGAGCAGATATATTACATTAAATTCCGAAAGAAAATGTCCACGTGTAAAGTTTTACAAAGCGCTGTCTCGGAAGAGGCGAAATTAAATAGTGTTGTTATTGTTATAGTTTAATTTACTATTTCAGGTGTTGCAATAAAAAAATTACTATGCGTGCTGTGCTTAAGTCGACAAAGCACTTGTTTCGTTGTCACAACCAATGATCTGTAGGCTATATGTTCAGCTACAGTTATATGAACCAATTATGACGTAGACCAGTAAGACGGTTCGCGAATCATTTACCCACATGAAAGATCACTGGTCATTAAGCTTCGCTGTGTGCAGTAGAGACCAAAAATTACCTACACGTGCGTAATGTGCATAATTGGGTGCACTGGGTCTGAATGGGTTAACTATTTTTACTTGCATTCCGTACTAAATAAATACCAATGCACAGTTCTCCTTCGTAAAAAAATGCCGGGGAAATATTTTCTTTTCAACAGAATTAAATTAGTTAGTGAAATTTTTAGTTCCTTATATATATATTAAAACAATATTAATATTTTTGCAGGACTCTCAAAAGCGTTTCATAATTACTTTTAAAATATTTGTATTTTTTTAAGTTTTATTAATAAATTATTTACTAAAAAATTAGTACTCACAATCAGTTAAGTAGTAGTGGTGTTCTTAGAAATTCTAATTCGGTGTGACTTCATGTTTTAACAACAACAATAATAATAGATAAAATCTAGGAGAAAAGTTCTAGGCCCACTTTACTAAATGGCTGTTTATAATAGGACCAACAGTAACAAATATTCTGAAAACAGTCAGTAAGTTTGACGTTTTTGTTCATAAAAAAAATTATTTTGCCTCCACGTAATTTACTATTGGGACCCTTGTTATTTTTAATACATATTAATGATATAAACAATTGAGAGCTAAAAGGAACACGTACATTATTTGCGGATGACAACTCAATATTTTACAGTGGCAAAAATGCAGCATGTATCATGTCTGACATAAACAGTGACTTCGAAGCAATTACACAGTGACTCACAAAGAACAGGCTAACGTTAAGTGCTAAAAAGACTAAACTCGTTTTTTTTTCTCAAAACCACGACACAGTATTATTAAATATAACTCCCTGTACGTTAATAGTAACTTTATTTAAGAAGTAAATATATTACTTTCTTAGGCATAAAATTAGATAGGCATGTGTCATGGAACCAACAAATAGAATATGTTAAAAAAATAATTGTCCCTATTATAGGCATCATGTCACGTTTTCAAAATTTGGGTTTCTCGCAAAACCAACTAAAACGTATATATTTTTGCAATGATGCACTCACTTCTTAATTACGTGAATATAATATGGTCTTGCTCTACAAAAATTAAATTAAGAGAATTAGAAATATTACAAAAAAAGGCCACTTAAATTTTTTCACTAGAAGTAAAGACATTTTTAACATGTCCGGAATTATACCATTAGAAGTTAGTATGAAAGTTAATGGATGCAATTATATCTATAGATTACTGTCCACAGAATAATAAATATGCTTAAAAACTGTGAAGTCCATTCCTATAAAACAAGAAACTTTGAAAACTTAGCTCAACAAAACTGCAAATCAACTGAATATGGGATTAAACCTATACTTTCGACTCAAATTGCCGGTTATAATTTTATCCCCATAGAGATAAGAAGTGCTCCCTCCTTTCTCATTTTCCAAAAGAAATTACAATGTTACTTAATAAATCAATACTTATTATAATGACTTTTGAAGAATGGAAGCTAACATAATAGCATTCATGGAATACCCTATAAATAGGATGTGTGATATAATTATTATAAGTATTTCAAGTCTTAAGAGTTGTGTCAATGTTATGAACTTATGCTACGCTTGTATTTATCCTTAGACCCATTGTTGAAATGTGTAATATCTGTGTTAACCTCCGTGCAATTGAGACTGCAGTGCAATTGGTTACCTCTGTACAATTAATATTGTTTTTATATTTTTATAGTAATTAAAAATTATACTGTATGTTGTCTGCCATCCACAAATGAAACTATAACTGTCCCAAACAGCGAGCCCAGGCTCATTGAAACTAAATGGAAATAAATAAAAAATATATATTAAAAAAATATTAGCACAAAAATGTTCTAAACTTATATAGCCTGAATTAAGAGCACATACCACAGATACATATTCTTTTCACGCTAAAGTGTGTAATTGCAATAGAATGCAATATGTCTTAATTTCGCAATTACAAAAAGCCAGTAACAAATAACTAACATGAATAATCTTTACATCTCTTATGGTGACACGAGATTTTGTCACATTTTAAAAACAATAAAATAAGTCTAGCACAAACAAAAATAAGTTGGTTTCAATACTTAATCCAGTTAAAAGTTTGCAACGAGTGAAGGCACTTGCAATTAGGAACCAGTGATTAGTAATATGAGTTAACATCCTAATTGTTGAATGAGGTAGAGGCACTTCTATTGGGAAACAGCTGTTAACTGTGTTTTGCATACTAACGCATCACGCCTTGTTACTGACGCTGTATAGAAAACATACTTGAGAAAAACATTGTCCATTATTTGTATATTGTTGAGAAAATCACAGTGATCAGCAACAGGTTATGTGCATAAGCGTCTTTTTTTAAACCAGAAATGAGACACGTTAATAGGAATAATAAGTTTTAAAATTTTAAAATGGACAGAAATATTTGATAGGGGCTAATATACCGGCAAATTGATGATGTTCGCAGGTAATCAAGTATATATTGTGGGGCAAGATGGGATATTACGTATCATCTTATAAGCGAATATCGTACCGACAGTACGCAGGGTTTGCTAACCACACGAAACGTATCCACTGACACCAGTAGCACCGGTTTATAGACAAACTAACACTTCGAATAAACGAAATGCCATTTTACTTCCTTTTGCATCGTCTTATCCCTCATTTTCCCAATTTGGTGACGATTACAGAGCCTCGCGCTGAAAATCAACTTTACAAATATACTTCCAGACACTCCATTTATTGTCAGTTAAAAAAGTCGGAAAATATGAAAAATTATTTATATATTTTATATATTTCAATGAGCCATGAGATCATTAAATTAAATGTTCATAAAAGTATAGAAAGAGCAAGAGAGTCGGTGGGTTGCATGTTTGATGAATGATGGGTGAGGAATCTCTTTGAGACCGCAAATGAGGTTATCATGAAGATTGCTATTATGGGCATTTAGTTTAAACTGTTTAAGGGATGGTATCATGGTATAGTGGTGAGCAATGATACCGCGAACAAGGCACGTAATACACTATATATATAAATATTCTCAAATTATCATCTGTCGAATAGTCACATTCTTGTAACCCATCACAGATGTAGAATATAACTTTGTGTACTGATATTTTTTCCCTCAATTTTAACTTATTAAAATTTGTGGAAACCCCTGAGAAATTATTTTTTTGTGTAATGCATATTAAAATTGCGGTTTTATTTACGTTTCTGACAATTTTACAATGTCGCGTGACCTAGACAAGGATACCCCGTCAGAGGCAATGTTAACTTTTAACCTTTCAATGAACATTGTAGACAATTGTCTACACGTTGCACAAAGTCATATATTTGACCGGTACTGTAGACTGCTCACAGGCTCAAAGACTCAAAGACCAATGGTCTTCCTTGGGGCTAACTGATTTGTAAACCATTCTACTGCTCTACGTAATGGCAGGTTCATACCACGGACCACCGAACGCAAACCCTACAATTTACTGGTTGCGATAAAGAAACAAGTTCTTGGTCAGCTTAAGTACAGCACGCATAAAAAAATTTATCATACGCAACATCTGAAAATAAATTAATGTGGGAGTGAATGGGTAAAAAGGGGCGGAAAGGTACAAAGGAGGCAAAAAGAGGCCAATAATAAGGGTTTTCAAAAAGTTTATATTATTCATGAACTGGCTATAGTTTTCACAGTACACCAGAAAAAAATACTGTACTGTTATAAATAGGGACCTGCCTACTTCGCGTTATTTTCTGGCAACAAGCTATAATTCGTGGCCCTATGCATATTTGGGTCGGTGCCATTTGTTTATTGGCTTTCACAGCAGTGAGGACACATTTTGCCTTAGGACATGGTTGACCGTGATTGGTCCAGCCTCTCGTTAGTTTTTTTCGTATTGGCCGAAAACCGTTCAGGGCGTGTCCCGGACAAACCTGTAAGTCCAACGACAAACGTAATACAAAAGCACAAATATTTGAAGTCTTAGCCTGTCTTCAAACAATAACGCAAACTTCGCACCTCCGTAGTTACAAAATGAGATTTCACGCCATTCTCCCAGAAATTAATTAATGCGTTCAGAGCGCAGGGCGTAGGAACTGCAGTTATTACCTGGTCTGCCCACGTGGGCGCACGCCGTACTGGGCGGCCACAGTGCGTGAAGACAGACGAATGCCGCATCACGATAATGACGTCACGCACACGCCCTACTCCTATTATCCNCCCCGCCTTTCTTCATCTACCTACGCCATAATAATTGAAGCTGCCGTATACTGATGCGGTGCCTCTGATGCTGCGGAACCGTATAGTCGGAAGGGGGTGGAAACAGTAGCGTCTTGAAAAGTACAGTCCGTTCGCGTGGGAAATGGGGCCCTCCCGCTCATTTTCACCTTACATTTTTTTTTTTCGTTTGGTTTCTACGATCTGCGAAAGGTTCCCTTTAGGTCTCCTTTGCTGTTGTTGGAACAACACATATAAGTTTACAATGCAGCACACGCTCAGACCTATTGCCAACTTAATACAAATTACACCGAAAAAAAAAAATACTTTGTGGCGGCCGCAAAGTGTTTTTGTTGGTGTTCACCCTGCCAAACTTGTTTGTGGTGAACACACAAAAATTTTTGTAGCCATCAAAAAATACATTTTTAGTGGCCAGAAAATATTGTGTTGGCAAATATAAAATTGTGCGTTCACTACAAAAAGTTTGGCATGGTAAAATATCAACACTTTGCTGCAACAAAATATATTTTTTCAGTGTGCATGCAAGAGTTAAATTTCTCCAGCATTTTAAATGTGTGCGATTATACAGTTGTCTTAATAAAAGCCATTGTTAATATTCAACCATTCCAACATTAACCTACTCATAAACCACTGAGAACGGAATTTGTTACCCGTCCCTTATTCATTTGTAAATGAGACGGTATAGGGATAAAATGTACTTACCTGAGTTTTCTTTCATCCCTGCCTTGCTACCACAAAAGCAGTAATTTTCAGAGCACCCAAAATTTTACTGTATTGCCATTTGGCCGAACGGATCGGTGCTCCAGTATGTTTCTTCGTAATTCAAAAATTTTAATAAATCTACAAATGAAATGCTTGTATTATTTATCCTACAGTCATATAACTATCTGGAATTTCCCTCAGATAATATAAAAATACATAAATTTCCTTTAGTAAATTAGCCGTTGATCATGCATAAATTTTGTAGTGAAGACGACGAACTGTCTACGTAAATAGACAAAATATATGACACTGAAGGCCATAGTCTCTAATTATAGCCAACAAACAAGTGTCTTTCATTGTGCATGCAAATAATTCATTCCGCTGGAAATCAGTATATTTTGCATCTTTCGTAAGTAAATTATGTGACGAAAGAAAGCGTTCATGTCTGCAAAATTTTTGCCTAAAAAATGTAGGGTTGGTCCTATTTGTGGTCTGAGGCAAGCTGATATTTCTACACAACTCGGTCATTAACAAATTTGAGACTTCCTAAATAATAATAATGAAGACAAAAAAAAGAGGATCCCAACTAATACAGAACACAAAAATAATAAAAAATAACCCACTGAAAATTAAATAATTTATGCTGAAAAAAAATTGCCACGAACCACTTAAAAATATTAATGTGTATGTATGAGATTTCTTAAAATATTTTTCTTAATGGTGTTTTTGACTTTTTGTAAAACAACTTTTACCAAGAACACCTTAAAAGTAATTAATTTAATGTCTTTAACTTATGCGAATAATCGATGTATTTCTTTTCTGGGCTATAAAAAAATCTTGCAATTCTAACATGTGATTGGGAAAAACATTGGAAACTTTTTTTTTTGTTTTTATTTGCAGCATCATGTTAAGTCTACAAGATGGCAGGTGGTGTACAGGCTGATGGCGAATAATTTTTGCTCTCCTTTAATCGTAGCAGCAATAAAACGGTGGACAGGGAAGTGTGCAACTAAACGAAGAACTCTTGTTGCGACGGTGGTCGTGGAGGTTCGCCACCGGACTGTTCCGCAATATTATTCATTACGTGCGACGCAAGCAGTTCGTTTTGTAGCGAGTTCAAGAGGTTGCTGCACCACCTGACCTTGTAGTCCACGTGCCGACAAGACAGGTGGACACCGCGCTTTATACCTGGCCGGCTGGCGAAGAACTCGGTACACTCGCTGGCAGCAGGTCGCGTCGGGCACTTCGTCTCCGGAGACGTCGTGCTCGGTTTGTTTGCGGTCGTGACTATACCAGTATCAACATTCCGACAATCAATAACCGGACAGTCTGAAACTAATCCTGAATCCATTCCGAACTCCATTGCGAACGATTAATAGGGCAAGTATTTGCCACTATAACTCGTTTTATAATCACAGTATCCATCGGTCTTACTCTAACAATCTTCCGCAACACTTCCTTGCTATATTCGGAACACCACTATGCTATTCAGATTATCCAGACTTACATCGTGAAACGCTATTTTTCCGATACTTTCTAAAACTCCCCCCTAGTGATTCCTCCCAGTCTATCGTGCATACTTCCATTGAGCCATGTGAAACATAAACATTACCGTAGACGTAGACATAAACAATAAAATTATTTTTTTGTGCCTGGACTGGAAATGACTATTCTTGTATAACTTCAGGAATCTCTTAGGTTCCCAAGAGCACAACACTTAAACCCCCAAGGACACATTCACAAAAGTACAACCCTCGTGCGGAAGATAATATATAGCGACAGCCTAGACATGAAAAAAAAAACCTGTGCGTTTGTACTGCCTTACCACTGAGCCATACGTTATCATCTGATACGCCGTGAAGGACTTTGAAATAATAGGACAACATTTAAAAACAAATATATATCCCTTGTGTGGCAGAAGCCAATAAAAAGACACCAACTTCAGAATACGAAAAAGTAAGTCTAAAAAGCTGCAAGAAAATAACGCGAATTTTGAGCACGTCTGTGATGACAGATAGTTTGTTAATTAACAAATATCATTGTTATTATTGACGTACGCCATTTTAGAGGTATGTTGTCACAAAACAAAACAAAACAATATGACTCATTGGCGTAGCTAAGGGGAGGATACTGAGGGTCGTTACCCCTCGTTTTTTATCCCTAAGGTTGTCAAAAATTAATATAAAAAACATCTATAAGCATGTAATTGCTGTAATATGAGATGCATTTTATTGCAACGGGAAGTAATATTTCTCTTAGTACTTGACCTAACTAACATGTCATTTCGGACGTAACCACTGATAACTTACAAAACACAGAAAATAAGCCAAGAGTAACGGTTTTTAACAGATGTATAAATAATGCTTAGAAGGTATCACGAATTCAGTAATTAAGTGATATTTTTGCTCCCCTTGCAAAAAATCGTACAAAGAACGCGGAGAGAGTTTGTGTTCTTATAAAAATTCAGTAAACAGCTTACACGTACGCGACATTCATGAGAGTTTTTCTCATAATGTGAGTCGAGAATGACTTATTGGCCACAAGTGGTCAATTATTTAGTTAATATATATATGTGTGTGTATGTGTATATATATATATATTTTTTTTTTTTTTCCTAAATGTGTTGCCAACTGTTGCTAGTTTAATATAAATTCACTGTGACAATATGCCGACGAAGGTTATAATCGTAAATGTAAATATTATCATTTAATGTACGTTCCAAACAATACTGAAACATGATTTTAACAAAATTTAAAATTTGCATTTTTTCCTTAAACGTACACCAAGAGAATTTTTCGTCTACTAATTCCAAAGAGATTTTTACGTAATGTACAAAACCATTACTGTATGGCATCCATTGTAGTTAGGGTCTCATTAATATGAGGATAAAATTTATCTTGGAGGAAAATGTATACACCTACAGAAATTTACTGGTTTAATTATTAGACTGAGTTTCACACAAGTGAGTGCTATTGTCGAATGTAGAGTAGGCCTGTAATATTGTTACTGCATTTCATTTCATTTATGATTTCCATAGTCTTATTAGTATTCATAACACACTTATAATTCCTATTATTAACATAAGTACTTAACACGTATTCATAAATGACTTAGTCACGCATTGTTAATTCGAACAAAAATGTAAGTCTTGTTCAAAATATTGCGAATACAATTGTGTTACAATACTAGACTGAGAGAATAATCTTCCTGAGACAACAGTGATGACTTTTATAGCGAAAAAAAAAAAAAATGTAAGCTAATGTAGGAGTAATTAACGTGACGAAAAAATGGTCAGCAAATCGAGTAACTATTTAGCGACGTTTATACATTCAGCTACGCCCTATAAGCCGCAAGTGGTGCCGCGGTGGTGTGGTGGTTAGAACACTCGCCTCCCACCTAAGCGAACCAGGTTCGATTCCCGGCGGAGTCGCTCCCGCATGTGGGAATAGTGCCGGACGACGCCGCTGGTCAGCGGGTTTTCTCGGGGAACTCCCGTTTCCCCCCGCCCCTTCATTCCGGCGCTCCACCATACGCACCTCGCTTCACCTTCATCGGCTCTCAAGAACAAGTAGCTGAATTCGGCTACGGAAGGCAACGTTCGACTCGTCCTTCTGCGGGAAATAGGCCATCCCACAAACGTATCCTTCCGCGACGTCGGATAACCGTCGCTCTTCGCGACGGTTAACGAACTCGATACACAGCCTGCAAACCCGCTCTTCATCAGTCAACCCGACATCCCGATTTAAACAGCGCTTAATTTACATTTTAAACGCCTTGTTATTGCTGCAGTTGTGATTTGTATTTGTTCCCGTATTTTCCTGCGCGATGCTTGCTTAAATCATTGCGCCACGTTTGTGTGAGACTACAGTCTTTTTATTTTTATACTTTTTTTTTTTGGTAAATCACAAGCAAGACGGGTTCCAGGTAGGAAGTTTACGGCCTGCTACATGCTGAACCACCTATACGCCATAATTTAGTTTCTTTGAACCGACTTTTTCTTACAAAAAAAATAAGGTATCTAGGGTTTTCGCGTAGCTACTCTCAAAAAATACAAGAAGCAGAAACTCTGTTCTCACATTTAATAATCGTTATAATAATAGGTATAATATTTAGTTTCATGAACATAATATACCAGACGGGGTCTTGAAACTTCCTTGATGTGCTGCTAAGTGGAATGACATGTGAAATGGAACTGTAACAGAGTTGGCTTGGAAACTACATGAATAACAAATAAGGGCCGGGAAGTTGTTCCAAACAAATTAAGAGAATAAACACGTGCAAGATTAATTTACATTTGCAATTGGATCGCGTTAAAAAACCATCGACCCGCCTTGGGAGACTTGTGAACGTGTGACAAAACTCCGGATAGAATCGCGTGCTACCTGACATGGCCGTAAGGTTAAACAACGGAGAAGATAAGTATAGTATGTTCACAATTAACTCCAACTTTTCTGAAGCCCTGCTAAAGTTCTACTTCTGGGATATTCCTCCGCCTCGTGCAAACCGAGTCTACGAAATTACACCAAAGGAACAGCGCATCGTATTCATTCCCATTCAGTGTAATAATATTTTGCATAAGAACTATTTCCTACTAGACAATACCAACACACCTTTTTTCTCCCTGTTTTAATGCATATACGTAGGGGCAGTAATACTTTGCGAAAAGATTTCGAGACATGATACAGTCCGAAGCACGGTAGGGTCGTCCAGCTTCTTTGATTGGCTATAAAAATATTCTGGCCCGTGTTAACAGTTCGCGCACGAATCAAAAAAGGTTCAGTGCCGGAGTTACTTAGTCCTGAGTGGCTCGGTCAAAGACGGACACGGCACCAGCAGCCAATGGAGTTATAACAACAGCTGAGGTGTGTATATAGTATTGAAGTCTACTGTGTGCTCCGATTTTTACGCGAAAAGTCACTGGTCTACTGATAACTACTTAATATGAGGGTTTAATTTCACTGATTTATTTGTGATTTTCATCGAAAGTCGAGAATTCCACTGCCACAAGTCACTTCTTCCCAGTTAATTTGTTTGATTCGCTAGTCGGCAGTAGCTTATCAAGTGACTTTCAGTGAATGTTACTTCACTGATTGATAAAACTGATTCGTGCTTATTGTGAAACAATAACACGTTATTGACCATTACGAAAACCCTCGTCTACTTCGGCCTGTCGATATTTTTCACGTCTTGTTTCCGAGTCAACCTGAAAACTTCATTTTTCTCGTTTTTTACTCCTTCAAAAGTGCAAACCATGGGGAAGAATGGTCCCTCAAATTTCCTCTTTGGCGGTCATGATGACTTCCTCTTTGGGCGGTTTACATTGCGCTTTTCTTTAGTCAGCTGTTTATAATACTTTTTACGTCTTAATCGTTACTTGCCAACATGCACTGAGCGCAACGGCAAAGGAAAAAAAGGCTGTTTAATTTCTTTTACTATAATTTTTCACAGACGTTAATAGATAATTAAGTTAACTCTTACAAATAAGCCTAATATTTTTTTTTTTCACGGGCGCGATACAAGTTACCTGCAGGTAGGGAAATCTGATATTTGCGAAAAGAGTTTCAATATCCCACGTGAACATCTGTCGTCTTCCATTGGTTAATCGGCCGCTGGACTTCATGAGAAGATAAACTGATATTTTAATGGATACTCCGGTACTGAACGTCTGTGATTGGTGGTCAGGCAACTAAGATTTGAAAGTGGGTTTGAGCTGAAGTGTTTTGAGTTACCACGAAGAAAACTCCTTTTTTTTTAGAAATTAGAATGTCCTTTATTATAGGCCTAAAAAAAAGGAGAACGAATTTGTTCTAATGGAAGAGAACACGCTTCTCTACAAAGGACTCAAGAGGAAATGGAAGAGAACGGAAGAGGACAAGTGCTCGTCGTGGCATACACGAGCACAAAAGCGTTCCGCCTGCAAGATGAATCCTCCATAAGGTGCAAGTGTCCCACTAAAAGTCTCTTAGTAGCTCCTCCTTCCACCACGACGAAGAATCAGCGCGGTAACGACCATGTGTCCGATTTCCCCCGCCTGCAAGACGAACACACTCGACTTCGCGTGTAGTCATTGTCCAAGATCATGTAACGTCGACAGCTACCCACCGATTAGAAACAAAGTAAACGAAAAATAAAAAGAGCCGGTCGTTTTTCAAGCCGGCACCGATATCTACCGGTGATAGAGAGGTGGGTCGGTTGGATTGTCCGCCACGGGGTGTGGAAGGGGTGTGGGCAGGGTGTCCAGTTTGCGGTGGACTCGACTGTACCGACCAGGATGGCTCATTGCTCCGCGCCGAATGCGTAATGCGCTTTTGGGTCTCGGGTTGAGACAATAGACGGCGCGGACTCACGCGTGTGTACTGGGGGGAGGGGGAAGAGGTTGCCACCGTAATGCATTGGCCGATAGAATGCGCTCTCGGCGCGCCCGTAAACCAGCCGTGTCGGAAAGGTATGAGGTGGTGTGGGGGTTAGACGCCCGCTGTCCAACACCTGACCACGAGAAGCGGGGTCCGCTTCAGCATCCCCTCGCTATTGTGTGCTGGCACGTCGTCTAACATCACCGGAACCCCCGGCCTTCGCGAAACCCCCTCCACTCGATCCTGTCGCGCACATATGTTCGATTGCATGCCGTGCTAATGGTTTCCGCCAACCGCGACGCCGGCCGCCGCAGAATGGACCCGATGGATAACACGACCAGCGTCAACTATGGTTACCAGAGTACGCGCGAGGGTGTTCGGCGAACGTTCCTTCACCGCCACCGAATTCCGTTAACTCGCGAAGCGCGATACGGGCGGGGGAAATCGTCCCGATTCTTCTCTGTAGGCGCATCAATGTTTCCCAGCCGAAGTTGGGCTTGGCATCCTCACCACAACCTGTAAGAACCAATCCCCAATAGGGCATAGGTCCTACAGATTTGTCAGGACTCGAGGTTTCCACGGTAAAGCACTGTCCAGAGTCGAGCCCTCCCGTTGCTCATAACCTCAAAACACCACCCTACCTCGAGGCAAGTCTCTTCTCTAATCGTTTCATGCCATCTCAGAAAGTTAATTATCAGAGGAAAGCGGTTATCATATCAACCTCCGAAAATTGCCACGCAGTGGCTACTGCCACATCCATGATCGGAATCACACTTCTGTCTCCATCCGGTTTTGTCATAATGAGTGTGATCGTTTCACAATCGTTTGTTGTAATCTATTCGCGGTTCTCCACACTTTTGGAACCGACCTTTGAAAAATTACCCCATACATGTTGTGTTTGGTTGGTACCCCCATTAGATTACGTATCACAACGTGTTTTATACTTTTGTTAACATAAAAGAACATAAAAGTACCTTATTTGAAGTTAAATCAATATTTTATTTAAATTTTTTCTCTGAATGACAATTTATAATTTATATTTAATGTGAAAAAAATAGTGGGAAAATAGGTGCATTGATAATGCCTAGAAGAAATAGTTATTATGCGAAATATTATTACACTTGAGTTTTCACGAACAAAGTGCGTTGTTCCTTTAGTGAAATTTTCTAGACTTCGTTGAGCTTTGTTTGCACGGGGCGAAGTAACAGCCAGAAAGTAGAACTTTAGCAAGGCGTTAATAAAGTTGATCGTGATAATGAATGGACTATACCCAGGGCCAGTGGCTTTTCGCGTAAAAATCGGAGCACACAGTAGACTTCAATACTATATACATACCTCAGCTGTTGTTATACCTCCATTGGCTGATGGTGCCGTGTCCGTCTTTGACCAACCCACTCAGGACTAAGTAACTCCGACACTGAACCTTCGTGATTCGTGCGAAAACTGTTAACACGGTCCGGAACCATTTTTTTAGCCAATCGAAGAAGCGAGACGACCCTGCAGTGCTTTGGACTGTATGTTGTCTCGAAATCTTTTCGCGAAATATCACCGCCCCTAGTGATTCGTGNAAAACTGTTAACACGGTCCGGAACCATTTTTTTAGCCAATCGAAGAAGCGGGACGACCCTGCAGTGCTTTGGACTGTATGTTGTCTCGAAATCTTTTCGCGAAATATCACCGCCCCTAGTGATTCGTNGACGACCCTGCAGTGCTTTGGACTGTATGTTGTCTCGAAATCTTTTCGCGAAATATCACCGCCCCTAGTGATTCGTGTTGGCTGTAAATCGTCACCGTATGCAAGCCGTCCAGCTGGGCTACAACGAGATCAGACACAGGTTAGTATGGACCATGACAACCGGCAGTCACTAGTCTTTGCCGACTACCGGTCCTACAGTCCAGCCAGACCTGTAGACGCACTAGTGTGTAAGTACCGCCTGTGTCATACTACTTCCGGGCACTCTCGCGCGTCGACTGCAGGAGCACGAACTGCTGACGGGTTAAGGCTGTCGCCTGCCCGGAACTATATTCGTGTTCGAGGCATGGGACTATAGGGAGCGATAAGGACGATACTGACACGCCAGTCAAGTGCGCCATCGCCGCTACGCGCAGGTCTCTGTACTAGCGTGCAGTGTACTCGCCGTGTTGCGTGTACCTAAAGAACCATATAATTCCATTGCTGTCGAGTCTAGCAAAGTTCAATACCGGCTCCTATCGTGTCCGGGTACTATGTTTTAAAATATACCAGCAAAAAAAAAGTCGTTGCTAACGAAGCTGGAAGACTCCAGAAATTAAATGTACACTGTTAGAAAAAGTGTCCGTAAAATTACGGAAAGTACCGGTTACAAACTATCCAGATATCTTCCTTGAAGACGCTCTTCGTTATTTTCAATTAAGTTCTCTCCGTAAATTTCACATAAATCTCCGTGAATACACGAAACGTGTCCATAAACTTTAAAGTTTTTTTTTTATCTGCTTTTAACTAGAAAAAAAAAATTACAATCCAACACTTTATCCACTCACCTACCACACTGTTACGAAAATAACTATTGTAAATAAAGGATGCAAGCAGAGTGATGTGTGTACACNTTAAAGTTTTTTTTTTATCTGCTTTTAACTAGAAAAAAAAAATTACAATCCAACACCTTATCCACTCACCTACCACACTGTTACGAAAATAACTATTGTAAATAAAGGATGCAAGCAGAGTGATGTGTGTACACCTCTATGTCATGTTAGAGTCCTTGCGAGTTTGTTATTTTATTTCAGCTTTACAAACATAGATAAGAAAACGAGTTTTTTTTTCGTAATGTATTTCGCTATGTGAAACAGAGAAATTAAACAAAGTGTCAATATTTTCTCCTGTAGTGGGTATCTGGATATCTGTTGGATATCTAGTAGAAGATATCCGTTCGTTCCTGGATATCCATTAGATGTTACAAAACCTCCGATGGCTATTACTTATGGTAAGTGTCTAAATCTAAAGAAGTACACGAAATCTCGAACATTTTCAGACATACTTTTCCTATTACAACACAATATAGAATACCTGTGATTTTTTCGAGCTTTCTCTTTTAAATAAATACCACGATTTGGTGAGATATCAAACGTTAAAGTGTCGAGAATAGGGTCATGTAGCTTATATTTTTTTTGCTAAAAAAGTTATTTTTTAAATTTTTTTTTGTTATTCATTCGTATATATTATGATGATGGAAATTTTTTTGTTGTAGGCCTCCTAGTATTCGCTGTTTAACTTTAAAACATATTAAGTGTTGAGAAACTACTGACGTTTTAAAGTAAAGTATGTGAAGCGTGTTACGTATATATGTGTAAAATGTTACTGTTGCCTGCAGGGTGTAAAGTTTCAATGGTATGTTTTAAAAATGGCGGTTTACCTGTGATTTGAGTTATATTGCCCGTGAGCTGCGTGAACGATAGAGCTGACGGTGTTGGAAACACGCGTGCACCTCACAATACAACAGTGCACACGGGTAGTCCAATTCATTGGTTGAAGGGTATTCAATTTCCAACAGAACAATTGAGCAGCTTCAAAGGCGTTACCATTATCTGGCGCCTCCACCAATGTTATACTTTGTTTATATTGTGGTCAAACCGTACTTGTTGTTAAGGTTGGAGGAATCTCGTGATGGTAGAGCATGTGGGGTAAATAAACATGATAAGCTATAGGTAGAGACCTGAAAAATTCGCGAGTTCAATGACCTGCAGGCTAGACTCTACAGTCTTATGTACAGATATGCCGACATTAACTGCACATTGGTTGTCTGCTGTCGCAGTGGAAGGCGACGATTGGGCCAGCGTTCTCCAGGAGGTGTCAAACAACGGGTGGACCAATGGCTAAAGTTACATAAACACACGTGTTTTGAATTCTAGCTTGTCCCAAAATGAATCCGCGAATTATTCAGGTCTCTAGCTATAGGTTACTATATGGCTAAATATTAAAACATCTGTAGAGTGCATAAAATACTATAAAGTTCTGAAGTATGACGAGTTACTGCGGTCGGCACAGCAGGCTTCTTGTGACTTCCAACTCGGCCGGCGTCACATGGAGACAGACTTCTGCCCCGCCTTGCATTGCCCTCGCATCGGCGTGGCATAACGCAACACGGCATGATTCCCTGGCTTGTAGAGGGGATTCCTGCTTACCGGGGTTTGGGCGATGGGAGTCCCGATTGCGGCAACTGACTGCCCTGATTACTGCTCACGCGTGATGGCGTCTTCAGGCTGGCCGTCTAATTAAGGCCTGTTCAAGCTATCGTAACAGCGTGAAAAAAAATGTGCTAAAATAATTCAGAATGCAAAATTTAAATATACTTTGTTGCACTTTTAACACGACACTGAGGCATGGAACTGGTTTCCTTCATCGCTGCCAAATTTATGAGAGTAATCAAGTAAGTTTTTACATTGAAACATACCTACACAGCGACTGGCAGAGATTTTTTTTTTTCCCCCCAAAGATTGATTTAAACATTTAGCAGTAGGTAGGCACTGAAAGTCGTTGGAAAATCGCGTAGGAAAATATCTTGCGCAAGTATCTTGCGACCTCCCACATGCGAATGACGTACACCATATCACAACCAGATACGTTTTATGGGACAGTTGTTTCTTTTAAGTCGAAATACTCGCGTGTTTAACAGTAACCTCAAAAATATAGTTACTTTTTTGAAAAGAGAGCTTCAAAATGAATTTTAATAGCTTTTCATACAGAATTGCAATGTGTACAATGTGGTAAATTATATTTCTGTTTTTTTAATCGCATTGAACCGAAGCAGATATCACTCGAAGATATTACCTTTGTTCATGTGTTTAAATAACCACCTAGTGTATTTGATTTTATTCAGCGAGGGGAACGTTCAATGTTTTGGACCCGTTTCCTAAGTGCAGTCCTGTGTCATATTTAATACGACAGCTATGGCAAACTATTCGTAAATACTGAGTTTCAGCTGCTGCATAGAAAGAATTACTTTCAGGAAAGTGTGTACAATATTCTTTGAAGTTGTTTTCAAGTACAAGTACGTTGGCGAGTTCTTGTTTCTGCGTACGGCAGTGTGACAAAGAAACAAAAGGCAAGCATACCGAATAGACTTTATAACACATTATATTTTTATGAAGATATGTTTTTTGCATAGAATATGCATCGAAAAAACACATGTACAACACATATTCAATAACTCTTTAATAGTAATTAAGTGCATAGGCCTACTGTTTAATAAAACTGAGTTACAAAATGAATTAAGACATGATTTTATGTTTGTCACATTAAAATTTCATTAAGGCCTACCATAAATGTCATTTATTTTATATATGTAGTAATGTTAATAGTTATTAGTATAAATAAATATTAATACTTTCTTCCCAAGAATAACTCACAATAACTGTAGATCCTCTAATATCGTGTGTTATTTAACTTTGAAGGATCTCATAATTGATGTTATGAGATAATTCGTTCTGGCTATAAAGACACTTATCCATCTATCCTACGTACTGTTAATTTTAAACACTTACTTACCAGTCATCGAATGCAAGCGCTACTGATAGCTACAACGTTATACCTGAGTAATGAGTTGTCCTATTAAAATATAATACATCACTTTTTTTATGATATTGGATATTTATTTGGACATAGAGGAAAATCAAAATGTAATATAGTTCCTACCATAAATGAATCGATAAACACAATTATAATAAGCAATATTTTTTAAGTTATCTAATGGTTAACAATAATCTGTTTTTTTTGTCTTATGGCAGTAATGGGAATAAGTTAATTTATGTTTATTCACTTTGCAATATATTCTGCAATTTAAAAATCAGGTTCATGCATATTAAAAAATCAACATCTTATTTAATTTGCAAAATTTACATTTCTGTAATATTTAAAAAAAAATGTATAGTTATTTATACTGATAAAACAAAATTTTAAGAAATATTTGAGGTCAATCAGAGCTTAGTGCAGTTCTTGTAGGCCTATTAAATATTTTAAAGATCCTTGCGCATAATAATTTACTGCTTTGACGTAAAATTAACACAAAAAGAGTAATCGAGCAAAAATAATCTCTAATGTCTCGAAATATGAAAAAGTGTTCTAAGACAGTTTAGTCAATGGTTAACACGCATTGTCAATATTTCTTTTATTTATAATAGCGTGAATAATTTTATAAATCACTTAAATATCTCAAGATGAATAATAGGCCCACAAGCATAGGCTATGCAATATTTTCCGTTTCAGTATCTTGGTAACTGACTAAAAATTTTATCTAAATTATTTTGCATTGTGAAATGACGAAAAATGCATGTTGAGAAGTTGGTCTACACAATAGCAATTAGTTTCTTATTTATCTGCATTGTTTTTTTTTTTTTTGCTTAAATTGGCATTAAAATATATATTTTATGTTCTGTGTATTAATATATGGATTTTACGCGATTTCTGATTCAAAATATGGATGCACGGGGTTAGCGTATAGCAAATATCCATGAATCCGAAGTGCGATAAGTCATTGTGATAAAATCGTAAACAAATTTAAAACAAAAATGCATCTAGGCGGTCCATTTTTATTTCAAATTGGTTACAAAAACCAATTTAAAACAAAAAATGCGCCGCCTAGATGCATTAATACTTTTATGTCCGGTATTTCACTAAACAATTTTACAGATGCACCGAGAATAACGTACCTCTTTCATTAAAATGTAAAATAACGTTGCGTAAAGATGGTGTATATTAACAACAACGTGATAGGCCAACGAAGCTGTTTGATGTGATATTTATTACTAGTTCCTGCAGCAATGGCACACAAACGAGTGCCAAAATTTAAGAAAAATAATTGAGTCAAATAATAAGTAAGTTGCGTTTGGTAACTGATGTAGCGCTACTGACACAAATAAAATTGTTTCGGATAATCCCAAGTCCCTTCGTTTTGAAGCTGGTTCGTTAAAGCATAGTCTATTTCCATTACAAAAACCTATTTTACCACATCTAGCTTTCAAGATCCTTTCTGTCACTAGATAATAAATCTACATTAAAAAAAACTTGTTATTAATGTAAAAAATAAGATAACTCGGTACTAATCTTTTATGGCAAAATTTAGTTTCAGAATAACTCTACGGGGATTTACGCAAGCAATATGTCATTGTAGTCGTGTTATCTAAACTACTTGGATACTGTTAAAATTTGCTTGTAATAAAAACGCCCTCACAAATTTGATTTATTTTCATGAGTACATGCGGTTGAAGAGTTTACACAGCAAACAAGAATGAATAAATAATGATCTACAGGCATATTTCCAGAGTATAATGGCATGTTTTAAAAGTGGGTTGTAAGAAAATTTTCAAGCAAACTATGCCTACCGTTTTATAGAATGCCGTAATAAAAATATAAACAAATACTTTAGAAAATGTAAAATGTATATTAAACAATATTTGTTAATAAGTGTCATATAAGGAGAAATACTTCAAAAATAACACCAACGCTGAATCTTCTGTGGTAACACAGTATTACTATAGACTCACAATAACCACATAATCGCGCTGCCATTTGTTAATAATTCGAAATGATCCGAAGCGTATTTATATAAACAAAGTATAACAATAGCATCTGATGGCATCGCAGCGTAATATTATACTTCTCAGCATAGCATTTTATATCCGTATTTAGTTGACACGTAAATTATCTTAATAATTAAAAATAAACAATTTAGTTCCTTATTTAGACAATTAAATACTGTGTCAACTTATAGAACTGAAAATAATTGCAGCTCTATCAATTTTTAATGAAATTAATTGAATTTCTGTTTGTTATTTGTAGTGGTTAAAAAGATATAAATTCAAATTTAAAATTTTGCTGCTTAAAGCCATACGAAATCTATTTCATGTTGAAAATTTAAGCTCATGTTCTTACCTCTGCTAAGGTATATTGATGATTTTGGTCAGCTAACATCAGTTTTCAATCCTGAAGAATAACTTTTGTTCATCGTTCCTCGCATTATCTAAGCTTTCTTTGAAAGCCCTTCTTTGTTTTTATTTTCTCAGGCTTCCACGTACTACGCCTACCTCGAAATTAAAAAAACATTTAATCCTTATTCCGTTTTCAAGTATAATTTCTGAGATTGCTAGCGAAATTAATATATTATAATTACGCAATTCGTTCGTCCAATGTCGGTGAAACTGAAATAAATCTGCGCCGGTAACGAATGATTAGCAATTCAAGAACTGCACTTTCAATAATCCGTTAACACAAAAAAAATTCTCGTCATTCTCTGCCAACATCCAGTAGATATACTATGTAGTTTTTTAAATTTAAAGATACGCATTTATTTTTGGGGAATTAATTTTATTAAATATGGTATTCAAAACCGTCTAGCAATTCCTGTGATAGTAACTTTGACTTTAATAGAGTATATGGACAATTTTTATGAAAGGCAACGTATTTATTGTAAGTCTGTGTAATATTCAACTTAAAAATAACTCTTGAATTATTATATAGCTAGCGTAAGGCGTAGAAAGTAAAATGAAATTACTTTAAAACGTTCGTATTTACATGCGTTTTATCCCAGTTTACTACGTTACATGTAGCTTTGCAGCATGCGTTTTATCCCAGTTTACTACGTTACATGNGTATTTACATGCGTTTTATCCCAGTTTACTACGTTACATGTAGCTTTGCAGCATGCGTTTTAAAAACACACGTCCGTAAGGACGATTTCGCCGAGGGAATAGCTGCAGTTTGTGACGGTAAACGCCGCGGAGATGCGGTCGCGCCGCTGCGCGCGGACATTTTGTAGCGCAGGAGGGACCGGGCCTGTGGTTGGCGCGCCTCCCCGCCATCGTGGTCCAGCCGCCCGCCAACGGCGCAGCATCCCGCCCGTTCGTCTCCGCCATGGCGGCCCGTCGAGCCTCGCTCTTCTCTCAACGCGCGGCCGGCCGCGCGACACTTATAGCTCGATATTAACAATCGATTTTCTTTCTTGTAGGAAAATTAAGGCGTACGTATCTTCCTTTTATTTTTTTTGCACGCTCGAGTGTTTCGTCGAAGCCCACGTCAACCTGTCAAAAATATTTACCTTAAAGAAACAACCTTTTCCTACAGTATCGGATCACGGGCGCATAGCCTGGTTTATAAACACGTAGCTAGGAAAAACCAGAGGTGGCATGCTATGACGTCATTGAAGCCGTATTGTGACACCCAAAACATTGAAAATGTTGAGGCTGGTTTGTGTATTTAATGGGTGTAAAATGTGCAAGTTTTTAAACAAACGGTCTTAACAACTAATGAAGCTAAACTTTCAGGTTAACTTTGAGATAACTTTGAGATAACATAACTTTGAGACTAAAAAACAACATGGTCTGATGCAATAGTATAATTTGAATTGTGACAGGTTAGGTTTCTAGTGTTGTGCGTGTCACAACATGGCGGACAGGCTTCGTAATTTTATCAAGCACGTCCACGACACAAGACCAACCCTTGCTTATAAACTGCTGAAAAAAACGCAAGAAAGCTACAAACGGAAAGACGTAGAAATTCGAACGCGCGCGTGATTCAACGATACAGTTTATAAACTACGCAACCACGCGAAAGTGAGCCAGCTATCAACTTCTAGCGTGTTTGCTTGCTTTTCGCACCATCTAGATTAGCAGTGGTGGATAGCAAAATCATTTTACACTCGTACAGAAAGCTACGATTTTCATTTTTCGATTTCTGTTAGTATTTTACATGGGTGTACAATGAATTTATTTCAACTTTTATGCGCTGGGCCATAAATAAATAGTAGGTATAGTTACGAATTATAATATTTAAGTATCACTGTTTTTGCTACGAAAATTAAATAGTAATCCTATAAATTCTTTATTCAGGCATTTGAAAACTATGCACCATTAACATGCCAAAGTTCAAAAAGTAAAAATATCTATACTAAAAAAGTATGTGTGTTGGTGTGTGTTAGTGTGAGGGGGAAGGAGGCGTTATATGATAACTCAAAAGCACTACAAATACAGATTTTCTGTAGTTTTTTTTTTTTTTTTGTATTTTCGTTTTGCATTGTTGGTAATGTCTTGCGTCGTGCTATGTTTATAAACGACCGTAATTTTCTGGCGTTGCGTTCTTGCGTTTGTTGCGTAGCTTATTAACACGGCATACGCTATTTTTAACAAAACTAATTTAACTTACTAATTCATGAATTAATATCTAATCTCTACAATGATTAATGAATTAGAATAACCGATACACACACGCGGGCCTAATCCAAGTTGTTATTTCCCTAACGCGCCAGAATCTTTGTTGCTTTCCCGTAGACCGTTATCTTTAAAATGACTTCGTGCGCACGTATACACGCCTCCTGCAAATAAATAGAGAGCTTAACGTGTGAATAAATTTTGTCTAGATGGCATATATTGGTTTCGAGCGAGAAATACACTTGAAAATATTGGAAACTCTCAAGTAACTTAATTTATTTCGAGGCTGAAGTGAACTTCTTGGTGTATTTAAACAGAGGCACTAAAAATATTATACTGGCCTAATGTAAATATTGTACATTTTCCATGGTTTTCCAAAACAATAAACTACCTAGTTATATGTTGCAGGCCCACCGTAGAGATTTAAACTAAAAAATATAGGCTAAATTATTATGGGTGATGCAGAAGCTTTAAATTGTACATAGGCCTACACAGTAGCATTCACTTGTTTGTTTACATAGGTATATCACTGCACTGTTATGTTGTCAAATGGCTTTTGTTTGGGGACGACTCGAAAAAGAACACTAGTGTATTCATTATAGACAACGTTCTTACAAGTAAGCATTTATTTAACAAGTATTCACCGTCTGTAATGTAGGTCTATTGTCTTACCACTATGAATGCCCTAGAGAAAAACTTGTTTTTCGCCGTTAAATTTTTTTGAGGTTCGTTAATGTTACGATTGGTCTAGTAAATCTATGTTTTAACGGAAAATGGCTGATCGAATGTATAAAACTATTAAATATATTTGCAGCTAACCAGCTACAAGTTGTTACTATTTTTAGGCCTATTTATCAAAGCGGTAAAAATTTGTGTTTGAGTCTTAAACTTTTAGTTTTCCTGTAAGAGTTATATGTTATAATTTTAAGCAATCGTTAATAAATTTATTTCTAGGAAAATTCTTTAAATAATGTGCAAAATATGTTGTCAAATTTAAAAATAATATATATCATCGTATTTTGTACAGTTTCAATATCAGTTAGTGGTTTGAATAAGCCTAGCTGACATAATTTAATTTAATTTCGTTTGCTTTTTTTTTTTTTTTGGGATTTGAATAAGGTCATTTCACTAAATATCGGTGAATAGGTGTGGTATGAATCACTTGTAAATCTATTCAAATCATTGACACTGATAAACCCCAAACTAGCTTACTTATGATATTCGCTCATTTTCGTTGTCTTCACTGGCTAAGTTTCCACCATTTGGGTTATATTTTCACTTATCATTTAATTTTTAATGTTTCGAGTCTAGAATTGTAATTATACTTACGAATTGTATTCAGAAATGTTTGAAAATACGAGCAAAACCTTTATTCGACAGAACTTTGGCTAAACATTTAATTCAACGGATTTTCAAAATTTTAAAAATTATTTCTCACTGCTGCTTGAAGAAAAATAAACATTTTGAAGCTCGTTAATATGACTACTACTTAAACTTTCGTTGGTTATATTAAGATAAATTTGATAAACACGCGCAAGCTTCATTACAGACTGTTAAAGATTTTTCAGTAATTTCGTCAGTTACAGACAGTTCCGGTTAAGATGTAATATTTTAAGATGAATTTTTACCTTTCGAAAGGGGGATAGTTTCTGCTTTAACCGTCAGTATATATGTAGGTGACACGAAGCCGCCGTAAGAGTATTTCTTAGTACAATATTTTCTGTAAAACCAGTGTTTGTACGCATGCGTGTCCCTGTAAATAACATAGTAAAACGACATTTCCTCAGGAAAAATAAAAATTAAAATAT
Source organism: Clitarchus hookeri (assembly GCA_002778355.1). Taxonomy (NCBI): domain Eukaryota; kingdom Metazoa; phylum Arthropoda; class Insecta; order Phasmatodea; family Phasmatidae; genus Clitarchus; species Clitarchus hookeri. Next base: position 155,057 of record NQII01004347.1, read on the forward strand.
AATTAAATTAGGTTTGACACTATTTACTTTTGTCCTAACAGATTAATGTAAAAAAAACAATAACAATTTGTTATAACGGCTGAAAATTGCATGTTCAGATCTTGACTACGCTGTTAGGCAAAGTGGCATATGCAATTAAATTCTGTTAGCTTCCATCGCGTTCAATAATATTCCCCTGCTGCAGATAGTTTTCGATGTCAGCCATAACGAATGCGTTCGGAAGTCATTGAAAGGTCGTTCGTTGCATGCTACTTCCGAACGAATTTTCGTGAACCTGTGGGGTTTAAATTTTTAACTATGAAGTCGCCTTAATTCCCATAGGTTCCGCTGTCCCAAGATATCGGATAAAGCTGGGTTCACAATTGAAAGCTGAACAATGATCATTGGACGAATGTCGCGTGCACAAGAATTGACTGCTATGATTTCGAACCTATTGGTTCGCAACAGCACTTAACAGGTCCTGTGTATGAGAGGTTCTAACTTAGTACACGACGAGAATGTTTACCTTTAATTTCTTATGCAGACGCATGGGGCAGAGTGGAAAATTCTCGAATAAGTTGTATATTTAGTTGTAAAAATAGAAGTAGGTGCAGTGTTATGCTGCGGAAACGAAGAAATGTCCCAAATAATAAATTTATAGGGAAGAACAAGATATATGTGTACTAGATTATGGTTATCCACGGCTTTGCGATGGCAAAAGCAACAAACAAACATGCCAAATCTTTTAAATGACTGCCCATTTTGAACGCAATCTTACACCAAATCTGTTACTATAATTTTATGTAGTTATTTCAAAACAGCCAAAAACCTCAAAACGTAATTTACCAACACTATTAACTGACGATAGAATCATGGTAAAACTTTGTAGCTAAAAATAATACATATGTATTCAACTGTGATTCAATTTCGCTCAAGGTTTCTGGTTGTATACAATTAAATATTATTACGTCATGTGCTCTGTGCATATATTTTTTGTTGTGAACCCACCGTAACAGTTTCCGTGTTTTCCAACTACCCGTACCTTTCCCGGATATAAAAACGGGTCGTAAATATTTTCCGTTTATTTTCGAATGTCCTTTTAACAGTACGGTGAATATTTTGTGTGTTCCAAGAAGTACTGTAGTCTCAAAATTCAAAATTACCTCGAATAGTGAGCACAATGATTTAGAAAACCTGCACAACAATAAACCTTATATGTAAACGGAATTCCTGCAAAGACATTAGGGTCGCCTGTGTAAATACAAACGTATTGGTCAAGTAAATTTTTTTTAAGGCCGCAATTCAGTTTCTTTTTGTTGTACGCAAACTATAATAACATTTGTAGTGATTGTAACACATTTGTCGTCACCGGGCTGAGGCAACGCGCAAGTTTGCTGGTTCAGTGTTTTTTTTTTTTCTGATCTGCGGTCACGCGTCAACTAAATAGCAGTTTACTGCCAATTTTATTTTAAGTGTTAGTTTAGAACTCACGAAATAAAGTTTTGTTTTATACGTTTTATGAGGGAAGTGGCGTTGTTTCTTATTGCTTTCTGCTGTATTTCCATCGTCGATTTCGTCGCAGAAATTTTTCAAATTTCTCATGTGCTGCTTCATGCCTTTAAGTCGGTACACATTTTTAACCTCGAATAAACATGTTGCAATTACAAAAGCTTAAATAAATGTGTGTGTTATTTATTATTTTCGCCACTGATATGTTTATTTCCTAAGTATTTTTGGAATTATTTTATTTTAACGTGCGTTTGTATAGAAGTAAATTTTAGCATGTAGTAAAATTGAACGCAGAACAATAATTAAGCGAAGAATATTATTCTAATGCGTGTAACAAATTAAATCTCAGAATTTAAACGATTAGCTGAATGATGATAATACTGATTAATCATTGAAATGTGAGAAAGTTCAAATACTTATAGATGCATTAACAAAAACATAAGACGTAATACGGCGAAATATATGCTACGGGCGACTTTTAATAAGTAGTCTACTAAAATCTGTAACACAACCATAAACATATGCTACGGATTTGATTTCGTTTTTCAGTTTTTCTACTTGAATTATTTTCCTTTTTACAAAATCCATTGGAGTTACTAGGTACTATTCAGAATTTTATTTTTGACTTCCTAATCATATTAAGCGAAAATCAATACTGACAAAATGTTTCGTACATTTTTAATATTAACGTTAATTAAACGTTTTGATTAATTAAAATTGTATAAGACTAATTCCTGGCCAGCATCCAAACTAGCTACGTTTAAGCCGTAAACATGTCATAGTTTCAACACTTTCTATGTTCCAGAGCAAAAGTTTTTGCTCATTTACGCACGTATGGTGTAACCACGGCTGAGAAAATTAAACTGGAGAAACTTTAAATGACACTTCAATAACAGACTGAAGATTCTCTAGATACCGCTTCGTCAGCGCTAAAAACTCGTTTAAAGTAAATAATGTTATAACCGTATGATAAAAAAATTATTTGTAGTTCCATTCTATGTTTTTTTCTGTATTACGGGAATAAAGTTATTTGGAAAATATCGGAATAAGTTGTTTGTGAAATCAACTTAGAACTTAGGGTAGCTTCATCGAAATATTTATTTTTCTACCGTAACTGTAATAAAATAGCCATTAGTAGTATGATTATGTTCCTTCTAGGACAAAGTATTTTTAATGGGAGCTGTGTAGCTGTGGCTGGCGGTTTTCGGCTCGACTCTGACAAGCTTAGCAATCTTCGGCTTGACTCAGGGGGTGTTTGGAAGCCGCCGAATCAGGATTGACGAACGTACCCGAAGGCGTTCGGCAGATATGGTACGTCCACTAATTCTTCAAGAATATGTTTGAGTCTGGTAACCATATTGGTTTAATAGGCACAGGATATGTAAAATCGTGAATATTTTTGGTTTTGTCCATGTTATTATCTTTTAATTCGAAATAAACATCACGTATTAAATAATGCAGACCAAAACACATTTTTTATTCCTCTATTTCATTCCTCAGTATATTCCTCAATTTCATTCCACAATTTATGGTACAGTTGCTATAATTTCCATCATTTCGTTGTAAAGTGCACTGGTAACTCGTGTTTTCAGCATTTTCTCATGGAGTGTGCAGATGAGAAAAAAAGGCTACGTCACATTGCCCACTCGTGATTGGCTGTTGGTCACGTGACATCTCGGGCTCTGCACGTATACAAAGCCGGCAGATTCGCGCGTCGTCTCAGTTTTTCGTCTGATGCCATAGGTGACAGATCGTCTTCTCTCTCTTGACCTTCTTAGCGTTCGGTTCGCTAAGCCTTTTTTTTTTAATGTTTGGCTCTTTCATTAAATTTTGTGGGGAATTATTATCGTTCGAGCTCGATATTATACATGTATTCCATTTTGTACGGTGCAGATCCCTTAAAGCTTTAAATTATCAGATATATATATATATATATATATATATTTTTTTTTTTTTTTTGTCATGCAGAGATCAAGATGTATCGTGCATTTATTGGTGTACCTGCGACAGGCATCCCGACTTCGTCTTCGGCTGTACCATCAATGACTCCAGGTGAGCTGCCTGCATCACGGTACCCTCTACAGAATATACAATTACATCGGTGCCATCTACTGGACCATTACATAGTTACCCGTGTCGCTTCTGCAATAAAACCTTCGTGTTCAACAATGAAGCTCGAAGGCACAAGAAGTATGGCTGCACAAAGAATGCAGATCGAGTGGTATCACAAGTGCGCAGATTATGGAGTGTTCTTTTCTTAGACGCGATATCTTGCAGAGACATGCGAAAACCTGCATAGCCGTAGGACCTTCGCTTGCCAAAATTCACCATGTATAGTCTCCTTCACCACAGCATACGAGTGTAGGTACTTCCTACAAAACCAAGGGTTCAAGATGAGCATCCACCGTCGTGCCAGCGACCATTATGCCCCAGAATCGTCGTAGGATCTGGAACTGTAAATAACAAATGGTTTCATTCTATGCAGCCCCTTTCCTTAAGTTCACCGATGATTGGAAATACCTCCTTACTGTGCAATCCAATCAAATGTCTGAGTCTATCAACATGTTCATTGGGATCTTCAGGAAAAATGTAGTCGGCGTTCACGTCATCTTCTACATTATTCACAACACTTTTTTTCAGCAAAGCCGGAGGGGAGATGTGTGAGAACGTCGTAAAAATCGCCACTGTTTGCCCAGTCAACACTGTCTTCATTATCGTATCCATGTACCTTCTCTTTTTTAGCAGAGGCATTACCCGCTCCGTCATCAGTACAAACGTCTACGAGTATCCTTTCCTTTTACGGAGGAGTATCGTTGGCAACATAAGTTTCCGTAGCTACTGGTCCTAGATTATTTTTTCGAAGTTAGTTAAGTTCATATGTCAGTTAAGAAAGTGTATATTTCATACCAACCGATTGTATGGCACAATGTTCGTTGCTTGTATTGGCCATAGATTCCTCACCTTCTGTGAACGTATTATGCAGCGTATTGTGTGCACTATGCAGCGTATTGTTAACACGAGGAAGCGATGTCGTCTCATGCCGTTTCTCGGTTGGAGAAGGAATACTGTATTTACAGACCTTGATGTGTTTATTTAAGTCATCACGTCAAGTGAACTGCCTAGGACAGTTTTTGAAGCTAAAAATGACACGAGATGGGTTCTTCAAATAGTCACTCTTCTCGTGTGGCCACACTTTGCAACTTTTACTGGAGGACTTGGCACAGAAACAGCATTGTTTTCCATGTAATTTTTGGGCAGTCGTTGAAGGTATGCATGTAGTCGTACATGACATACATGATTTCACATCGTCTTCAAGCGCATATGAATTCATACACTTTACTCCTGCCGACTGACTCCTGCAGACTGACTCCTCCTGCTCAAGACTCCTGCAGACTGACTCCTCCTGCTCAAGACTCCTGCAGACTGACTCCTCCTGCTCAAGACTCCTGCAGACTGACTCCTCCTGCTCAAGACTCCTGCAGACTGACTCCTCCTGCTCAAGACTCCTGCAGACTGACTCCTCCTGCTCAAGACTCCTGCAGACTGACTCCTACCAATATGTTACTGATTTACTGGTTTAAAATGAACTAACTTATGATCAATGAATATATTAATTTAAATGTATGCAGATAATTCATCGCGTTCATTCAAAGTGTCGGGTATCAGTCATTTTTCATATAGTACATGGCTGATGCTGTTTTACAAGCTATTGCCCGACGAATCCTCGAGCTAAACGAACAGACGCTGGATAACTCACCATCTATACCGCTCACTCGCGAGCATGTCCATGATAGTCAATGTAGCACCATCCGTCCGGGACTCGAACCGACGACACACACTCGGTAACATCTTCAATTCCCTGAATCAAGTCACCCCTTTGCGATGCACTATGCAAAACTTTTCAAGAACCATTCAATTGTACGAACTTGCCCTCTCGAATCACTTCACGAAACACATTCGTAATTTGCTTAACACTTTGTACCAGTTGCGCATGAATACTGAACAGCAAGAAATTAATGTATGAACATCGCTAAAAAGACTTCAAAAACTCGGGTCATCAATCGTTTTGCAGTCCTATTACCTCACTCTGATTCCTATATCCGATGGCTAAAACTTCTGTTTCACCTTTAATATAAATTCCTATAATAGTCACGAAACACTGGGAAAAAAAATTGCCGCATTTGTTTAAGTCCGATAGAAAATAACTATTTTTTATACTTTTGGGTCTTGAACTCGGGTCCCTACACCATACTTCAACTTTTGAGACCGCACAAATCTTTATTTCAGGTACGTATAAGAACGTAAACAGACAGAAAATCACGTATAAAATTCGTTAAAAATGATCCAAAACTCGTGTCGGTAATCAACCTGCGGACATTTTATCTCACTATGTCATCTTTATTCTTCTTCCCAAATTTTTCTTAAAACTTACATTATAAGTTTCATACACCATGTACTTATATGGAATTTATTCCAGCTCTTTTTACTAAAGTGTCACTTAAGTTGGTTGTAGAGAAAATAAAATATATCTGCCACAAACAAATAGTAAATAAAACTAATAAATATTACGTTAGCATCCACATTGCAAAAATGGACTGTGGTAACTGTGGCAGAATTAAGTAGCAGTTATTCAGGCACTTGCATGAAAGTGTATGTATGAAATTATTTGTTAATTTTTTGTCGGTCTGCTGTGATATCTGGAAAATATGTTGAATCTAATTTCAAGACGACCTCCAGGTTTTATTACCATGCAAAGCCTGGAGTTGAGTTGAGTTGAGTTGAGTTGAGTTGAGTTGAGTTGAGTTGAGTTGAGTTGAGTTGAGTTGAGTTGAGTTGAGTTGAGTTGAGTTGAGTTGAGTTGAGTTGAGTTGAGTTGAGTTGAGTTGAGTTGAGTTGAGTTGAGTTGAGTTGAGTTGAGTTGAGTTGAGTTGAGTTGAGTTGAGTTGAGTTGAGTTGAGTTGAGTTGAGTTGAGTTGAGTTGAGAGATTTATTAGGCTCTTAACAACGAGGTCTTGAAAGCCAATGAGGGTGAAATGAGGAGAGAATGGAACAGCGCAGGAATTCAATGGCGGGGTGAAACGGGAGATCCGCGAGAAAACCGGCTGACCAGCGTCATCGTCCGGCACGATTCCCTTGTGAGAAAATCCGGTAGCGACCCCGCCGGGAATCGAGCCCGTTTCGCCTAGGTGGGAAGCTGGGGCGTGGAAGTTATGCACGGTTAATGGAGCACTTTTGAAAGACTTGCTTAAGATCTACTTTACTCCTATTGTTGTATCCTTCCGCCATGTGTAAAAATTTACATAGCGATGGGCATAATAACTTTGTCCACGCATCAGTCTAGACAAAAAATGAAATTTTTTGGAACCTACGTCAGTTATCAGTGTGCCAATTTCTACTATAAACGGTACAAAGCATATAAACACACAACTTATTTACCACAAACTCCGAGTTGCATGTTAGTTTGCACGGTAGCATATATGTAGCAAAATTTAAATACTTGAAGGTCACGTCCGGCCATAAGTAAGCATTTCGTTGGGCCCTCCCAATGGCGATATGCATTCTCGGGAAGCTGAATTTCTCGCAATTTAGATCTGTAACAATAGGCTATTATAACACGTGGTGCAAGCCAATGGATTACATCACAGATGCCATTTTGTACTTTTTTCATTCCCCTTAAGGCAAACCGCGTGGGAAAACCGTATAAATGTTATTTTTTTAAACTTTTACTCATTTTTTTTTCCTTTGAGAGTAAATTAATCAGGATAAAAGAAAAACCTGGCTGGTGTAGATAATTGTTTTATACCTTACCTGGAGAAAAATTCGTATTTCTGGAACATTTATTTCCTGAGTTATGCGTATACACGCAAACAACAATTTTACAATCTTCCATTACTAGGCCAGTGATCTTTTACAAATGTTCTTCCGTTCCCTTGAACAACATACGTGTAGTCCATTCACGGTTACTTCCAACTTTTCTGAAGCACTGACAAATTTCTACTTTTATAATGTTCCTCCGCATCATACAAAAAAAAAAAGCTTAACCTAGTATAGAAAATACCAACGGGACGACACACCGCATTCGTGGTCACTCGAGTGTAAAATATTTTGCATAAGAACTATGTCTTACTTGGCATTAGCAATATATATATATATTTGCTCCCTGTTTTATTGATATTAATTATAAATGATATATAATTATTTATAGATAATGTATAAGTAAAAATTAAATTTAATACAAAAATAAGTATAAAACGCTTGAGACACATAATATTTAGAAATTAAACAAGCACGTCATACATGGGGTGATTATTCAAAGGTTTGATTCAGAAAGCGCGAACAAACCGCGAATAGACTAAAGTCAGACGATGCCGCTTGCAGTATCCGCGGTGTTGCCGGGTATCTCTCTGTCTCTCTCACACGGGCCACGACGAGGCAGCAGACAGTGTGTATGGTCATAGACTCGGGGTTTCGGCCCGACCTCTAGCCACCCCCTCCACACCCCAGAGTTATCAACTAAACCAAATTGAGAGAAACCCCCCCCCCCAACCC
>NQII01004347.1:163103-197592 GCA_002778355.1 Clitarchus hookeri
AGTTAGAAGGTTGTGGGGTCGGGGCAATACAGACGCTGGAACGAGGTGCTCGGCTGCAGTTTTGAAAATTCTACTCCCCCTCTGCCACACTGGCTTATGCGGTTGTTACCGTGTCGTGAGGACCCCGAGAGCCAGGGGGTTGTTACTTGCTACTTGCTTGGCGGAGGGAGGGGAGGGTCGATGCCCGAAGAGCCTGAAGGGGTTGGTGGGTTGAGGGTGTGTTCGGGGAAGATCGCAACCCTCCATGCTCGCAACAGGGTAACCGGTCCCTGGCGGCTGCGAGAGCTCTTGGTACAGACATCGCCGACGGCGCCAAGATTCCTGCTCGCACTCCTCTCCCCCCTCGTCTTTCGATATTCTTTGTTTTTTTTTTCTTTCGGTTGCCCTTCCGCTTCGACCTTCCTCGCCGCACGATCAGCTGCCGGCTTGTGGGCTCGCTCACGGAACGCGGAGAGTACCGGAAGCCTTGGAACACCGTTACCACATTAAATCATATGTTTTAAAAGGGTAATTAATTATTTGTACAGACGATGGTTCATCGTTGGGAAAGGTTAACTCTTTCCTAAGGTTCTGTTCTATTTCAGTGCAATGTGCCCTTGATCCCTTTATAACGGGGATCGTAGTAGCTGAGCGGTTAGACTGCTCGCCTCCACCAAGGCGAACCGGGCTCAACCCCCGGCCGTGTCACTTCCGGATTTCCGCAAGTGGGATTCGTTCCGGACGATGCCGCTGGTCGGTGGGTTTTTCTCGGGGATCTCCCATTTCCCCTGCCCTTGCCTTCCGGCGCTGCTCCATTCTCCCCTCATTTCACCCTCATCGGATTTCAAGACCTCGTTGTTAAGAGCCTCCCAAATCTCTCAACTCATTTCCAGGCTTTCCATGGTATTAAAACCTGGAGTCACCTCGAAATTAGTTTCAACAAATTTTCCAGATATCAAAGCAGACCGACAAAAAATTAACAAGTAATTCCATACGTAATTTTAATTAATTTGTAAATTTATCGGTATTTCATTCTGCACGCTCTCTACACTAGTATTAAATCATGGGTTGCGAAATTTTAATTACAACACCGAGTATCTTTCTCATTGTCAATAAAACAAAACAAAAAGTTCTGGAAGTTTTTTGNGCGAAATTTTAATTACAACACCGAGTATCTTTCTCATTGTCAATAAAACAAAACAAAAAGTTCTGGAAGTTTTTTGTTTGATTAAATTAGTCACTATTTATTTCAAATTGTTACAATTATCTAAAGTTATAAAAATTCCGGCAATATGCCGATTTTTCACTATGTCTATACATTTTCATACAGATAGGGCTAATGCGCTCACTTGATACTAGACTGCAGGCAATGTTTAGCTTGACTTGACAAAACCATTGTTTTATTCACACAATTTGTGGTTTCCTAGGCGTTGGCGAAGTTTTGCTTTTATCACTGCTTGCAAGGTGCGCAATAAAACACTTGACAGTTTTTTTTCTTTACCCTTGGCTTATGGTGTTCTATGAGTCTTGCAAGAGTGAACAAAATGCCGTCTTATACCAGTACGAAATAATCACTTATAGTAAAGTTAGAATCACACTGCAAAGAACACGAGTATGCAAGGTTGCTATACTCAATTGTGTTATCGGGCGCTATTCCTACAAAAAAAACATAAAGAACAACATCTGTGTTTTTCGTATTCTTTGGGGGAGATTTTAAGTTATGTAGCATAGTTCACGATGACTACTTTCGAAACTGAGATATTAGTGGTTTATTTTTATTTTTTTACAAGGAGTGCGCTATTTTGAAATGCGACGTTCATGTACGTTGCTAACAGGACACAGCCGTTAGGGTTTCTGAATAGGTACTCAACTTTTCAAATGTTACAAAGATTTGACACATAAAGCTTGCTTATTCACAAAGTGCAAGAGACGTTTGAATTGAAACCAATATTTTCGTTTTATTGTTATAATAGGCTATCAATTCATTTGCTAATTTTCTGATTAAACAATCGACCCAACTCCCAATTTTCTACTAGGTAATTATAAAAAAAACAGTTTATAGCTAAATCGTACTTTAAACAGCATAAGTCCTCAATTCATCCTCTTTTTACGCTTCATATCAGTCAGTACTGGAATGGTTTATTCTTATACACACTTCTTTATCATGCTTTGGCGACATGCAACAAGATGCATTCTCGAGGTCACAAATGCGGATTTTTTTTTAATGGACGTGCTCCCAGCACATGTGTGCATGAAATTTTATGAAATGGAACGGAAAACTCATTGGCGTTAATGAGGTAATTATCTTTATCATTTATTCACATAAATGAGCTACTTTTAATAATTTAGTGGCAGTAAACATGAACCCCAGATAAGCTGACCTTTTGGCCACTGTTTTGAAGTTTGTCGGCGGCTTTGTGCAGAATCAGAAATTATTTCCTGATAACATTTTTTTCCAATTAAATGCTTGAAAATTAATTGATAATAAATGGGAACATTTTTACGCAATTATAGACTTAAAATTTTTATACTTAGCGCTAATTTGGTACGTGTAAATTTTTTTTGTAGGCATGAAGAAAATAATATGTATAACAGAGTAGTATTATATGATAGGTACAAACAGCACAGACTATTTGGAATCATCAACCAAAAATTAACGAAAAATGTGATACCGTAAGAAAAGTCATAGAGCCAGAAAAAGATGTACAAAATTGTAATTACTAATTTAAAAAAAATATATAACATTATATTAAAGGGTCCGTGGTCGGCGCGGCTGCTAGAGCACTCGTCTTTCGCCAAGGAGAACCGGGTTCGATTCCCACCGGGGTCGCTCCTGGATTTTCGCAAGTGGTAATCGCGCCGGACGATACAGCTGGTCGGTGGGTTTTCTCGGGGACTTCCCTTCCGTTTCCCCCGCCCTTGATACCGGAGCTGTTCCGTACTCACCTCGCTTCACCCTCGCCTGCTCTCAAGACCTATCCACATCTCCATTCCACATATAAATAAAAAAATGAGTTTACAACTTGTTTAAAACTGCAGCTGTAAATAAAGGGAAAACTTACGTATTCGATTTACGTTCAACGCTTATAAAAGCACCGAATTAAAATGCCCACAAAACGCGTAGAGGAATTATGGGTTAGAGTGCACATACAGGCTGCTGAGTAGTCACTTTCCATGTCCCAGCATTGGCCTGCAAAATTTACCACAGCACATAACAAAAACGTGGATAGGATTTGAGGTTAAAACACTATTTATGTGCTTTGAAATATTTGTACATTACATACGAACTAATTTTAATGCAACTAGAATATAATAAAGTTAGTTAAAACACTGAATCCGTAAAAAGGGTAGATCTGTTAAAAAAAACTCAACGTAAACAGACCATGTGATTTTGAAAGTTCTATTGGCGATAGGCGAATCTAAGTTGGGTACATGCGCAGAATACGAAGATCGGTCTCCCTCATCTTTAGTATCTGACCATACATACCAGAGTGCTATCGACCACAACAATCTCGAAAAATTGCACCGTTTAAGTTTACTTGATTTCCGTTTTATAATTACTGAGCGGAGTGGAGCAGTAGTAACAAACAGGACTGGCATCGAGGAGCCCCGCGTGCGATTCCAGATCCGGCCTACCCGACAGCGGTTTACAAAAATCACTCCAGGCAAACGCTGGGGTGTTTCTCGAATACAGTAAACTGATTATTTATACAACGACGACACAAATGACAAAAATAGCAATGACAACGACAACATTTACACGAAAATGGCAACTATTACATGACGACAGTGACACAACAGCAATGACCACAGTAACAATGACGATAATGAAAAAGAAATCATTTACACGAAAATGATAACAATTACACAACAATGACACAACGACAGTGACAGTAAAAATGACACGACGACAACAATGACAAACAATGACAATGAGAACATCTACACGAAAATAACGACAGTTACATGACAACTAAACAATGACACAGCAACAAAATACAACAACAATAACACGACAACGTCAACAACGACGAGAGTGACAACGACGAGAGTGACAACGACGAGAGTGACAACGACGAGAGTGACAACGACGAGAGTGACAACGACGAGAGTGACAACGACGAAAGTGACAATAGTCATAACGATAAAAGTGCAAGGACGACATTGACATTGACAGTGGTATAGCAACGACGGCAGTGGAATATCAACGACAACAGTGGCAACGCCGTGGGACAGTTACGCACAAAACGACTAAATATAACGGGGTCTCAGGATTATCATGGTCTCCGAACAACTTGGTTTCAGACTTGGTGCTCCAGCTGTCATGCTGCAGTTGAGACTCAAACCGTCTCCATTTCAGCCACCTCAAAAAATAAGACGCATAATCGAGTCACTTGGGTGATATAAAGTAATTATTAAAATTGTTATTTACGTTTATAAATAATTTTGCCTTTAGATCCTTACATTGTTTTACGATTTCTTGAGTTGCGTCCGAGGATAATTTTAATTCGTAGTGTACTCGTGCTGAGAAACTTCTTTCTTAATCATCATTCCCGGTGAACTACGTGATTTGTGCACGATTGCAACGGCATGATCAATCAGCAAACCAAAGCTGTGGCGCAAGGTCCACGAATCATAGAAAACCACATCAAACAAATCTTAGTAACTAGGCACTGATCCTGGCTGTGTACAGTACGGCCATAAGATTCTTCCCGAGCAGCACGGAATTGGAAGAGTTGAGTGATGGACCTACAACATGCAAAATAAGGATAAGGATTATGAATAAAATAAATAATGATGAGGAGCAACGCCATCATTCGCCTTGAGTGATATAAAAATCCAAAGAACTGTACGACCGGGACCCGAACACACGACTTCCTAATTACGACTCAGATTTGATACCTTGTCACCAATCACATGCCACAATCGGTCAATACCAAAGACGCGAACAGTATTCATAACTCTACGTAGAGTAAATGCGATTCTCAACACCTGTGTTTCGCCATTTATTTTAACATCCAACAAGCATAAGTCTCGCTTTGTTGGTAATATACGTATCACAAAATTTACTGAGAAAGTAGTGGGCGGGAGGAAGGGAAAGAGAGAACATATTGAAGCAATATTTTTAAAATATTGCAAAATGGTTTTTAACGCAATTAAAAACTTTACTTAAAAACGTATATATATATATATATATATATTTATATATGTCTATGTATATTTCAATTTCAAAACTTTTAGATACAGCACACACACAAACACACGCCCTTTTTTTATTATTGGCTTTCGAGCTAACTGGATTATTGCGTTTTTTTTTTAACTTAATAACACTGAAATAACCATTTATTTCGTTACAATTCGCGATGCAGTGAGGGTTTATATGAAATTACGTTAGCATAAATTATATCGAACTCGCATGCGACGTTGTTAATTGTTTGGCCAACGGGTAAACCCGATAATCCTTAAAACTGGGCGCTTATCGGCTGTGGAGAGCCGTTAAGTGTAAGCCAATGACCAGGCATTTTCATTCCACAGCCAGGGACGCAGGAAATTCTCGTGAATAAAGCAGTTACTTACCTAAGGTCTAATTTTCATACGGTATTTTAAAAACAGTCTGGTGTCAAGTATGATGTCTTTCAACGATCAAAGAGAAACAGTGCATGAATCGCTTGCTTAACGACGTATTTATAAATAACATTTGGTGTAAATAAAAGCTTGGTTTCCTAACAAAAAATGTATTTGTTAAAACATATATATATATATATATGATCCCGTTCAGTCACGGTGTACACAATAGTAAACACGTTACACAATGATCCCACTTATNGTGTCAAGTATGATGTCTTTCAACGATCAAAGAGAAACAGTGCATGAATCGCTTGCTTAACGACGTATTTATAAATAACATTTGGTGTAAATAAAAGCTTGGTTTCCTAACAAAAAATGTATTTGTTAAAACATATATATATATATATATATATGATCCCGTTCAGTCACGGTGTACACAATAGTAAACACGTTACACAATGATCCCACTTATGACAGGTGCTGTATAAAGCAAAGCATCAGGGCCCAGTTTTCCTTGTGGGTAATCTTATTTGTGGAATTTTCGACAACTCTTAGACATGAATGGTTAATGCCGGTATCATCCAGGACGTAACGCGTTGTTTTAATGGTCGCAAGAAAAAATTATTGAACACAAGTAGAGCTCGTGCTAAAAAAAAATTACGTGATTACAACGCTTGAACTCAAAAAAATTCGTGTGGCCGGACAGGTTAAAAGAACATGGTTTCGGAAAATTCATTGAAGAATGCTTGGTTGCTCTAAACTTACGTTATCTTTTAAAAGTAATTATGAAAATCTATACCGGAGAGAGACGCATCAATTCTTCGCTGCACACAAACGTGTATATTACACGTCACAAAATTCATGGCGTTAGCTCTACACAAGCCAGCGATATCATAATCGAATACCCTACGGGCGCATTAACAAATGCGCTTTGTGTTGTTGGTTGATCTCGTACTCTAGCTGTAGAAACTCATCAGATCCATTGGTTGTGACAGTCAACACCACTTAACACCAGTTATAAGTTACTAGTTGGTTTTGAGCGTGCTAGGAGTATTATATGATCTTGCGTAGCTGTTTCAAGCTTCGCCGGTTTTTCCGGCATTTGTCAGAACAATCAGTTAATTTTTTTCCTGTCCACTGGGATATTTAACACCTCGTGTAAATATTAATCACCCTTGTCCTAAGACAATTTATTCTTTCATCAACGTAAAATAAAACCTTTTTCAGTTATACAATTAGTTTAAAATATTACTTTATCCAGTGTATTAGGTTGTGCGTTGTTCACTCGGTCTCTTTATACGTGAGTTTTATTGTTTTGCAGTCCTGCAGGGGTAGTCAGAAAACGAGTGACCCAATCGCAAAAGTAACAAGAAAGTACTGTTGTTTAAAGTCTAACCTAGTACCACTTGAACTCGTGAAATCCCCGGGTTTCATAACACTGAAACACAGAACTAATTTAAATAATTCCGTACCGTCATTACAGTAGCTATGCCAATCAGTGAGGGTATACAATAACTCTATAAAGTTTTGGGGAGGAAATTTTTTCTTTTAAGATTTATTTGGGAAAAAAACTAATTAAACCGCGAACTAAGCTCTTATCACTCTGCAGCATGACAAAATTTCAGCACGGAAGGTAAAAGAATGCAAAAAATAAGACTCGCTTCGTGATGAAAAAACTTGTAGGTAATGAACGTATGGGTACTAAAAGTGAGTGAGTGAGTGAAGAGATCTGGGCGGTTAACATCAAGGTGAGGTGAGGATGGAGCAGCGCCGGAATGCAAGGGCGGAGGATGCGGGAGATCCCCATGAAGACCCGCCGACCAGCGGCATCGTCCGGCACGATTCCCACATGCAAAATTTCGGGGTCGGCCCCGAATCGAACCCGATTCGCCTTGGTGGGAGGCGAGTGGTCTAACCACTACACCACCGCTGTCCCTCATACAAATAAGAAAGTAAGCATTCTTTACGACACGGTTCATGATCATTGCTTACGTGTCAAATAGCAAGCATCTTAGACGTGTGGACTACAAAATGGCAATGTTTTATTTCGTGTCGTCCTTCAGAAAATGTGACTGCACAACGAAAGACGACTAAGAAGTAGACATAATTTACTGCGCAGGAAAAATTGAGACCGGCTCAGCTTTATTTTTGGCGAATTTTCTTTATTTGCAAAGATTACCGCGTGTAAAATGTTTCTTTGATCGAACAAAATATATTTTTTTTAATGTTTCATAACAAATGTGTAGGCCACCAAATGTGAGTAAACATACAGCTGTTTGGACTTAAAAAAAAATGTCGTTACATTTTTTTTTTTAAACGACTGTATGTATGTTTTTGCATGGTAAAATAAATCTTCCTCGCAACGAAGAAATGAACCATTTGCCAAAATGCCGTTGAAACATTTTCGAGCGGAAAATGGTAGCACACACAAGCAAGAGAGTTGCGCACGCGGCAGAAAAAAATGGCTTCGCTGGCTAAAAATATGGCGGAACTTCGTTCGCCAATCAGCTTCTGGAAACGCTGACCAATAGGGACAAACATTTCCGCAGCACTCGGCAGCCGTTCAGGAACGAAACCAGTTTACGGAAGCTCGCGTGGGCCGACAACGCGGCCGGCTGCAGCTACATCAAAGGCGCCGCCGGGCCGCCCCGCCCCGCTTCTGTCGCACTTACGTATTCTGTGCGTTCAGCCCCAACTTTGTACCGGCGGTGCACGACGTACGCAAGGGACGTAATCGCCCGCAAGCGGTCCGCCGTCCGATGGACTTAGCACCTGGGCAATCGTTTCTGCGCGGAAAGAAACTCGAGTGAGGTATCCTCCTGGAGTGCATTCGAAAGTACAGGCTGTTCAATGCAAACTGGTCACTTTCGAAAGCCCTGCTTGTTTGCACGTTTCACAGGTTTCCACGATACGTACAAATTAACATTGTCACGTGCCTGATAACTTTATTCATGCGTCGGTCAAGTGAAACTTTGGAATTATTACAAAATATTTGAAAAATTGTCTCGTTCTTACACTCACATGCATTAAAAGAAGAGAAAGCAAAATAAATATTTTCAGTATTCGTAAACGTGTACGTAACAATTTTAATTTAATGTTAAGGCATTGAACTAACTTTCCCTCCGTCATTACCAATTTTACTGGGCGCATGCAGCATAGTCAGAAAGGGTGGGACTTCACATCCAGGCAGCAGCCAATAGAGAAACGACGTTGGATCGATAGGATTCATTACTGTGATGTTTAAATCTGATGCCAATTAATAACGGTAGAAAACATAATATGACCTGAGACCTAAAGTGATGAGCAAGTGATAGATACGCCCTTAGAAAATTGGGACTTACAGTTAGTTATTTGCAAAATGTCGAAAGCTACGTGAGACTAAGCACCAAATTCGTGAATAATATCGGCCTGATTTTATATATATCTGTCATATGTGAACATTTAACGGGTAAATATCGTCCATCATTAGGAAATTAGGAGGTGACATGTCATTAACCAACAAAAGTGCGTTACCCAAGGGTGTTCATCGACTGTTATCGCTGGTACTCAAGATTGTAAATTGGCTTAATATTGGCATATTTGAGTTTATTTCTATTGTAAATTGTGGCCTGAAGGACGTATGAACATAAATAATTACGCCCATGGCAATATAAATCGTTAAGTGACGAGGAAGTACACTCATATATGCGTACGCATGGGGTGTGCCAGGTGTACCCAGGTACACCCTAATGACAGTATTATTGTTCTTTTTTGTTTTTAAATCTCTTTATAAAATTTTTTTTAGATGTTGCGATAATCTTGACTTGCGTAGTAACTATATGTGAAATTGTAATATGCTGTTATTTCTAATTAATTTTAGTAACCGTGCTTTTCAAATTTAAATTTGGTTTACATATATTCATACCGTTCGTGGAATGTTCTTTTCTCGCAATAATTTACTTTTTTTGATAATATTGTAGTAAATTATATTAATATAATTCAACAATCATTAAAATTATTGTATTAATAGTTTCATTTCACTTATCTAATTTAAAAAAAAAGTTACTGATAACTAATGAACCTACTTTCCTCTACATGGGTGCAAATAAATTTTAGTGAAGTTCTTGAAAAGTTAGATGGTAGGTAGAGATGAACCAAGAAACATGTGAATCAGTACACAGACAATTAAAATACACGACTGACTTACACGGGATTAGAATTCAGAAAAACTTGCAAAATTAAGCTAGCTTGCAATTAACTGCATCACGGAGGTAGGATTCGAAGCATCAACTTCTGATATAACCAGTGTAATGTTTTGAATTATAGGGTTCACGAACCTGAAATATTTACTCGGCCATCACTTTGTAAATAAGTATCTGAGCAGCTTTGACACATAGGTTTACATGACCTACCATAATGCTACTTATGTGAGCAATTTGATGGAAATAGGTTGATTGGTCTCAGCAATATGGCATGAAAATTTTATTTTCTTAAAAAGGGCTATCTTATAAAATTGCTTAAAAAGAGACTTTGTACACTATGTGTGTAATAGATAATGTCAACATGAAAAGTTTGATTGAAAATATTATATGGCAGTTATTTTTAAAATAATTGTCTGGCCCCATTTAAATCAAGTTACTTTACTAGGCCTTCTGTAGGTGTGCAATATTTTGTGTAAATTAGTCGAATTATTCCGCAAATACGACAAAATGCTCCGTTTACTCACCTGACACTACTTTGCAAGGAATCCGGCAAAGGCGGATCTCTGTATTCATATCAGTTGATTGGTCCTCGAGACATGATATAAACCCTCCATTGATCATGTCACAATCTTCATGAATGGAGAATAAAAAGTTTATATATTAGCACATTCGATTATTGTCATAGATGCAATATACACAGTTAAATTTAAATATGTTACATAGTTTCATGGGTATAGCACACTAAGCTAAAGTGTTTGTATGCGCGCCATTTAGAAAATAAGAAACTTACATATTTAAATCATATAAATTAATATCGCCTACCACAGTACAACTTCTTCGCCAAATTTGAAAGAAATCGGTTGATTGTTTCCCGAGGTATGACATAAAAATGACATTATTTTATGTAGGGCTATCTTACAAAATGGCTGATAAAATGACTACTTGCATAGACAATTTTGAGGGATATAACTGATACTGCCAGAATACAAAGTTAAGTTGAAATTTGTTTTGCAATTTCGTAGATAAAGAATTTGGAGCTAAAATGTTTATATGGCCGCCATTTTGAAAATATGTGTGTCTGACCCTCTCAAAATGTATTAGTTTACATAACCTGCTATAGTTATAATTGTTTGCCAAATTTGGTAGAAATCGATTGTTTTTTCGGATACCACATAGTTGTAATTTGTCAAGTGATGCTATTTTACGAAATTGTGACAAGAAGAGATTTTGTGTGTACACATTTAATTATTATAATATATACAGCCACCATACAAAGTTTCATTGGAATTAATTACATGGTTTCGACGAAATAACATACAATACTAAAATAGCTACATTGCCTTAATAAAGCCAAATTTGATAGGAATCGGCCAATTGTTTCCCAAAATATTACATAAAATCTTTATTTATTCGTTTGGCACACTCTTACAAAATGGAGGACACAAGTGGCAACGTGTAGGCACATTTGATTTTTGTTATATATTCTTCTAGCTACAAATTTAATTTGGAATTGATTATATATTTTCGAAGATATAGCATATTATGATAAAATACCTAGATTACCGCTATTTTCTAAATAAAGAGTCTGACTTACTTGAAACATATTTGTACATATCAACTGTAGCAGTACTACTTGAATGCCAAATTTGGTAGTAATCTGTCTATTATTTCCTAAGAAAGTACACAAAACCTTGATTAATTCATCTAGTGCCATCTTATAAAATGACGGACAAAAGTTTTTGTTTGCTTATTTGATACTTGTAATACGGAAAAAATTGGATTGAAATTGGTCAAAGGGCATGGTAGTTACATCAAATATACTTAAAATATTTGTATTGCCGCCATTTTGAATATAAGGGCAAAATTAAGTTTAATTACTTATATTTACCTGGCCATCAACGAGTATTTCTTACATGACAAATTTGCGAAAATTCGTTGAGTAATTTTCGAGATATAATATAAAATATGTAATTTTTCATGTGTTACTGTCTTAAAAATGGCGGGTAAAAGAGGTTGTTGTTTGACTTATATGATGTTTGTAATAGATACTGTCAGAGTACAAAATTTGGTTGAAATTGGTCAAACCATATGTTAGTAATACCAAATAAACCTAAAATCTTTGTATGGTCACCATTTTGAAAATAAGTGTATAATTAAGCTTAATTATTTATATTTACTTCACTACTAATAGTATTACTTACGTGCCAGATTTGGTGGAAATAGGTTGAGTAGTTTTTGAGATATCATGTAAAAGCTTTATTTTTTCATGTAGCGCTATCTTCCAAAATGAAGGACCAACAATAATACTTACCTCTTAATTTAATGCATATAAATTGCGCTGTGAGCATACAAAATTTGGTTATAATAGTTTTAATGGTTTCCGAGATATGATATATTACTCCCTAAATTTTAAAATGGCCGCAATTTGAAAGTAAGTGCCTGGCGTGGTCGAAATCTACAAAAGTGAATTATCACACACTTGTTACTATTTGTGTACCGAGTTTGGTGAAATTGAGTTGCCGCGTTTAAAATTTGCGCGGTCGTTTATGGGGGGGGGAGGTTGTCACACTCAATAACGCACAGACGAACAGACACACAGTAAGGAAAGTGATCTCATATGCCTTTCTTTCCTTCAGAAAGTCGGCTAAAAATAGTTTTTTTTACAGTTGAATTTTTTCTTAATATTCTAGGATATTCTTATATTATATGTTGGCATAATTTTTCCGTAAGTATCACGATTTTAAATTTTAAAATTAAAAATTTCCCGAGAGAGAAGTCCTTGGGACCCCGACTTTATAGTTGGTAATCAGCGAGCTCTTCGTGCATACCCTAAGGATGAAATCAGCGCACGCGTATGAGCAGGGCCATAAAGTAAATGTTAGGCCCACATTTGACCGTAAACAGACTGTGCATAGGAGAGCAAATCCAGCGTGGATAGGCCTACTGTGGGTGCATTAGTCCTTTACTGTGGGTGCATTAGTATTCCCTCCAGTCGAGGAGTGTAGTCCTTGCCAAACTGCTGACGTGACTGAAATCCAAAAGCCTACGCTGTCAATCATTCAAAGTTATGTAAGTGGAATGCGTAAATATAAAGATTAAATCAAACTTTTAAGAATAATCACTGAAGGAATCATTTGGCAACACAGCTAACAAAAAGTTTTGCACTGTTTAATTAACAGTTTTCTTGTTTATTGCAAAATGAGAGTTGATTTGATTTCCGGTGAAACGTTCCAAACTCACGTAAAAAATTTTTTTTTTGGAAACCTTAAAAAAAATTATTTGTTTTGCAAAATATTTGCAGTTATCAAAGATTTATTTCTTCAGTGAATCATCGCTGCACTTTATTTGTAACCTATTTTTTTTTTAAATTAAGTTTGGTTTATTGTTTAAGCCACCCATCTCCGATTAGTCTGCAGTCTAAAGCAACAGCGTCAATATACTATAATTAAAACAATTGTAATACGTGCAGTACAAATATTTTTGGCGGAGTTTAATACTTCTTTAATTTAAGTGACATGAAATGTTTAAGTGTAAGACTCGCACAGTCTCTTAGTAAAGGCGTATTTTGATAGTTTCAACACACTTTGATTTGTAAGCAAACTGACTTATAAAGGCCCATCGGCTCACTTATTTTTCGGAAGTAACGATGCAAGTATAAATGCATCCGACATAACTGGCGGTAGTGCTTCACTTTATAGCTGTTAGTCATGTGAGAAGAACCTGCTTAATTGGGGTTTTTTTCCTTAAAGTTTACCCCTGCAGTTTAGAAGCGTGAAACGTATGATTTGCTGTACCTACGTAGTTCATAAAGAATGCTGTGAATGGGATGACTCATCCATTGACTAGGAATAACGCAGAAGCGAATGAAGTAGCGTTTCCTTTAATGAGGCCGCACCGGTTCGCTTATTGGCCGCGCGAGGCCTTGGCGCTGATTGGCGGAGTTCAGACTCGTTGCTGGCTAGTGACGCCATTTTGGCAGTGCGTGCGGCTAGAGTGCGCCGTATAATCGCCTGTTCATCTTCTGCAATTTTCAACTGTACTGTGACTCAGCCACAGATAATTTGTAAAAGGACGGGCCTCGCGGCGGCCAGTTGGCAGGGAATCTATCAAAATAGTTCTGAGACTTGACGTTTCATTGAGAGCGTAATGTCTGAATTTATGACTACTGAAGTCGGAGTTTCTTCTTTTGTCCACATGAAGGCACGATTTTTCCTATTATTAACATATTCACGTTCCTAAAAATTCCAATGTTTTTCCACTTTTAATAGCGCGTGAATAAAAATGAAACAGTTCATTTCAGTGTTAACAAAGAGTACTTGTGCCGGAGCGTAATTCGGGCAACACCATGAAAGGGAAGTTATTTGTCAGTGAAAACAAAATTTGCATGGACGTAGTTTAATTTTTTCATTAATGCTTGCCAGGATCTCAAAAGAACTTTTAAGCCATTGTGAATGAAAGTAATCATTTTTACAGCGACTGAAGTGAACGATATAGAAACCTGTTACATATGAAAATATTTGAGTAGGAGGACTTTCAATTCTGCACTCCATTAGCTAAGGGCTAGCTAGTAGTAAAGATTATTTTGTTGAAAAAATAGTGCCAAATGCGGTGTAAACCAATAGGAGAGTGGTAAGTTGGAAAGCAGAGGCCAACAGAAATGTCGTTCGTATAGTGGTGGGTATAGGTGACGCAATTATAGCTTGTCTTGGACGACAGTGAATGTGTACAGAGCGCAATTTTACTTTTGCACATAGTGTAACGATACAAAATTAGACTAAAAGTAGATCTCGAGCAGAGTTTTCAATGCGCCACTCTGCACAGAAAAAAGTATAATTTTATGGAAACAGTACTAATGTTACTAAAACCAGTATTTTTTGTTATCTTTGAACCGTCACTAACTAATGTGGCTGTTAATGTAATTTACTGTTAAGCTATTAGGTAATGTTAGTTATTTTGTAACAACATTACTTCCTAACTGTTCTGTCAACATTACGGTGGTGTTTATTTTGCGGCAAAACCAATGTTGTGTTGAATTGATGTTAACGTTTGTGTTAAAAACTTTCTGGTGTTTTCTTTGCTTTAAAACAACATTACGATGTAAAATAAATTAAGTACAATTATTTTGTCACAAAAATATGTATTTTCAACCAAATAACTGATATCTGGGAGCGGAATCGAACCCGTGCCTTTAGTGATTGACGTTCTCCACTTTACGGAACCTGACGCCCTACGTACTGCTACATCTTAACATGTATGATTGTTTTTCATATTGTGTGTATTTAAAATACAATAGCGACAAACTGCAGTTGTCTTTTGTTACGTGAAAATATTTTATCTAGAAATATATGCATAATTGGCGCACGTAACGTAACGTAACGTAACGTAGCTACATATAGTTCTCATACTATGCTTTAAAATTTAAAGACAGTGGTTTCATTTTACGAGGTTATCGTTGTTCACAACTTTCCGCCATTTTAGAACGCCAAGTTAGTGTAAACTTGGGTTGTTTGAACATTTCTTTATTGTCGTAGTAACACACAATATTTTGTTCTTCCTGTTATTTTTTAGCGTAATACAACTTTTGGTTGCAGCAACATTACTTAGAGGCTTTATTAACATTAGCACATCAACAAAATATATGTGCATTATAGTAATATGAGACTTTGTAAATGTTTAACATTACTAACTTTGTGAAGACATTTTAAATTTTCAACATGAACGTTTAAAGAAATGGTAATTTTTTTTTGTTGCGAGAACATAAGATTTTTTTTCTGTGTGTGCAAGATGCTAAGAGTATTCTTATCTGGCGAGGTGCTCAGAGAAAATTACTTCGCCGTTCCGGGACACTACTCGAGAGTGTTTGGGGACAGCCAAACAGTGAAGTCAACTCGGTAAGTTCTCGGAACGCGGGCGCCGCCTCTAGGGATCCGCTGCCGAAGATCATTCCGTGCCGAGAGCGCAAATCTCGCTCGCTCGCCGGGCAGGCCGCGGTTCAAGGTCACGGCGGGGCCCGGCCTTGCGTGCGGCAAGTCGGCCGGTAGGTGTGGCCACTTAGGCCACTTAGCATTTTCATGACTGATCGCCGGCGAGTCTGTTACATCCGAAGGTGTTGGCCGGGCTTGGTGGTAATGGGGGGNACGTGTATTGAAGGCCTGCTAAAGTTCTACTTCCTGAATATTCCTCCGCCTCTTACAAACTAAGCTTCTAGAAAATTACACCACAGGACAACGCACCAAATTCGTGCGCACTCAGTTGTAATAGTATTTTGCATGAGAACTATTTCTTACTAGGCGCTACCAACACACATATTTTCTCACTGTTTTCATTCATATTTATTATAAATGAAATATTATGAATTACAAAGAAAAAACAGTTAAACTTCAATTTTAACGAGAAATAAGACAGGTATAGAACGCTACTCATAAATGACATATGTATTTAGGAAATAACTAAACACGTCATACATTGGGTGATTTTTCAAAGGTTTGATTCTAAAAGTGTGAAGAAACCGTGAATAGAATATACAAGCTGTTCACGGTTCATCGAGCATTTTCAAAAGCCTTGTTCAATATCTACTTGTATGCACACCGTGTATTCTTCCGCCGTATGTAAAAAGCTAACATTTGCAGGTGACTTTATCCGCGTGGAATTCGTGTTTTTGTTGCAATATATATATTTTTACATAGTAAGTACGTCTTTAAAGCCTATTCACGGTAAAGTGAGCCCTTTTGAAAGCCCTCTCATTTGGAATAATAGTCCATAACTATATTTTATGTTAGCCTTAGACGTTAACTTCTTAGTGCGATGGAATATACACACTGTAAAAAGCCTATTTCTTACATGGCTATATTTATTTTGAAAGGACTTTACAGGATTTAAAAAATGGCTGAAAGGAAAATGTAATGACGTACTCAAAAGTGCTCACTTTACCGTTAGCAGCCTATAAAATAGAATACTTATTGTAAGATACAGAGTTGAATGAAATGCAAGTTCAAATTAAGAGAATTTTGTCTGTTTGGAGTTGGTGTTTGGAATCCGCTGTATCAACATGTAAGTTAGGCTTTTTACAATACTTCTTTGTAAACAATGTCCTTTTCCATTTATGGAGGGTTGCACCAAAACAACCAAGCTGAGGGGTGAGCTTACACGCGAGCACGCCACGTAAAACTGATTGTGGGAGAAACCGTCCTGCCATAGGTCAAATCCTGCGATGTTCAGAGTTCGCCCCTGCGACTTATTTATCGTCATAAGAAAGCACACTTTGAAGGGAAATTGCAGTCTCATGAATTCAAAAGGGAGATCGCTGGTAATCAATGGAAAACGCGGCACAAACAATATTTCTCCCTGAGCCTCGACTGCGTTGCGATGCAGAGCTTTGACTTGCAGCCCAGTGTCATTACAGAGTTTCGGTGGCTTCAAATGACCATATAATATTTTTTTCTCCATAC
Source organism: Clitarchus hookeri (assembly GCA_002778355.1). NCBI lineage: Eukaryota > Metazoa > Arthropoda > Insecta > Phasmatodea > Phasmatidae > Clitarchus > Clitarchus hookeri. The sequence goes on from NQII01004347.1 coordinate 180,280, forward strand.
AAACTTTGAACTCCCATTTCACCCCTTTAGGGGTTGTTTTTTGAAAATCTCTTCTCAGTGGTTACCTATATTTAGAGACCTGAAAAATTCGCGAGTTCAATGACCTGTAGGCTATACTCTATTTTCGTATGCAAAATCATGCAGATATCACTGTTCATTGGTTGCTTGTTATATTAGCGGAAGACGGTGATTCGGTCTGCATTTTACTGTGTATTTATTATAGGCTCAGAGTGGTCCAGGATATGTAATTTAAAGGATAGACCAATAGCATTAGCAATACAAACGTACAGGGTTTTGAATTCTAGCTTGTCCCGAAATGAAAACGCGAATGTTTCAGGTCTCTACCTATATTACATAATGAATGTTTCGTCTAAATTTCATCTTTCTAGTACCAATGGTTGGTATGTCAGTCATTCAGCCAGTCAGTTTTAACTTGAGTACATAGATAAACATTGCAAATTGGCCTGATCACTTTATTCATGCGACGGTCAAGTGAAACTAAAATTATCATGAAAGGTAATTTTCTAAAACGTTGCTGATTATTTCAAGTACATGCGTTGAGAAAAAGAAAACAAAGCAAAATAAATAATTTCAGTATTCACAATTGCTTACCGAATAGCCTATGTGTAAATTCAAAGTTAACATAAGAAACTAATTTATAATTTACGTCCGTCGTTACCAAATTACCTGGACGCCTGCCAGACATTGGGCCCGTTAAAATATATGCATGCAGGAGCAGTAACATCTTTGAAAGGTTGATTTAAAAAGCGCCCATTAATTATTAAACAACCTTTACCTGCATATATTTTAACGGGCAAGTGACTGGGGCACACAATTGTGAAGTGTTCATCTATTGGCGCAGTTACCCAGGGCGTGTGAACTATTGTCCGGGCCACGCGGAGGCTAGATTTCAATATCCTATGTACACACTTGCAGACTTCATTTAGATATTGTCCGCTTGTCTTTGTGTGACGACATTAGGCAACATGAGTGAGCCGATAAGAATTTAATTTATCCGATACTGACCGTCCGTGATTCGCGGGCAGACAGATAAGACGTGTAAAAATTCAAAACGATCCAATCACTAGAGAGGTTCTGAAATAAAGTGTTTTGGAACTCGACTTGTCCTGAAATCTTTTCGCGAAAAACAGGTGCCCCATAATTATGGTAGATATGGTCCAATAACAGACTTATTGCAAACGTACATGTGTTTTTGTCCCCAAAAAATAACGCGAATTTTGTACTGTTACAAGTTGCCAGGGGCGTATCCAAGTTCGCGAGGGATGGAGGGCTTGACAAAAATTAAAATAAGTAAATTTAATTTCATAATACATTTATAATGTTATAAAAATACATACAGCTATTATTTGTAATGTTAAACTATCTGTCTCTACTGTTTCAGTTATTATCATATCAGTGAACTCAATATTCAATGCCAATCTCAGTTCTATTTAATTTGGCATCACTATATTTATAATAGATACAGTCACTTGATCCACACGTATTATTTACACACATACGATCAAAATGTCCACTTTTATACATTAACTCCATTCCGAATGTCTGCCGCTCACATGTAAGTCCCACTTTCCCACAGTCCAGAGTGTCAGTCTCACACTCTACTCTCCCGATGATCGGAGACTTCACCGGCTGGTAACTGTCTTCGCTCGTCGCTGCGATGGCACCACACACCTGGCGGTATTTGCAACATGAGACTGCAGTCTCTCCACACAGTGGCACGCCGTGCCTTATCGCGGCACGCGTCAATCACCCGTCGCGGCCCGTTTGTAACTCTACCCGCTCTTCTCTATTAATCAGCGATGCCCTTGGAGCACTGTTCTTCGCACGCCCGAGGGATGAGGAGGAAGGAAATGCATGTAGCAATATGGTTCATAATAAAGTATAGAGCATAAGCGAAGGTTACTTCTTCTTCTGGAAACATTCCAAAAATAACTGCAGTCTGGACACAAAAAGGTGAAATAAATTTGGTTTGTGAAATATCATGTTTCTAGATTTTCGGAAAGAGTCTGGGAACAGTTTGGAAACAACACGAAACCGTTTTCAGACATATATTTCCATGTGTAGTGGAGTGCAGAGGTTTTGGCGGATCTTAACACCGGTGGTGTCAAGAACCGATGAAGGCGAAACGAGGTGAGCCTGGAGCAGCGCCGGAATGCAGGGGCGGGGGAAACGGGAGATACCCGATAAAACCCGCGCGAGAACACGGTTCGCCTTGGCGCGAGGCGAGTAGTCTGATCAGTACACGAACTCGATCCCATTTTTCCAATTGCAGACTAGGCTTTAGTGTTCTGGGTCTTCGTCACGCACACTCTTAAGTACGCACGCGGAGGCGCGTCTCGAACACAACAACGGTAAGTGTTGGGAGCAGTTTGGAGTTGACGGGCGCTGCGCACAAACCCTGGTATTTACCCCGCGTCACGGGTGCGTGGTCGCGAGTTAGCAGATCGTTCGGCGGGCGCTAACATGCCGCCGTTGAACGATCACGTAGGGTATCATTACAGTCGTTTACCGGGTCCTTAGCAAACCGTGACGACTGCCCCTCCTCCTTTTCCCTCGATCATTCCCCTTCTGCTAGTACGAACAAAGGCACGCCCAACACTGCCACAATAGCCTCAACTACGATGATCTAATCTCGCGATATGACCAGCTATTTGCTCTGAGGCACGTAAGATACTTACTTTGAAGCCACCCTGAATTATGGCGTTTTTAGCCTGTGCGTTACCGCAGATGGTTTAGACGTAGAGCATATAAGAATACAGAGGTGAAACAGCTGCTTGTTCCGTGAACTCCATCCGCAAGCGCTAACAAAATGGCGTGGCTGGCCAGCAAAAAATTGTCGGAACGCCTTTCGCCAATCAGCGCCTGGTAACTTACTTGCCAGTGGGCAGGCCAGCCAATAGGGAAGCTCTCGCAATGCGTGGTAGCAAATCAGGCACGAGGTCCGTTCCCCAGTGTTTCGCACAGAAAATCAGTGAACGGGTGCGCCCACACCAAAGCAACCGCAACGCCATTTCGTCTCTGTGTATTTATCTAGTCTACGCCAGTGATAAACACGAAGAAAGAGACCGAGCGAACCATTAATTGAACACGCGAAATTGATCGTGTCTCTAGTCATAACAGATAAAATTCGGTTTTAGAGATATTGTAATTTTTTCCCGACCGGAGCAACAACGGAAAAACTTACGGGAAGGAATTTCATCAATCGTAATTTTTTGTTTTTTTTTTTACAAATCTTGGTAATCAAACTTCATGACCGGACATTTATTAGAAAGGCTGCTAACCAGAATTCCCGAAATTTGTACGGTTTCAGGTATAACAATATTCCCCACATATGACAGAAATTATTACGGTTACAGATGTGAAAAGTGTAGCGGGAGAAAAGAACTTGGATTTCGCGAAGTAACTAAGGCGTTCCCCTGTGCCTTGGCAAGCTTCCTTGTTGAGTTCTTAGTCTGCAAATTGAGAGGCTCGGGACAGCATAACGCAAAGCCGCGTGTAAGTAAAAGATAACACAAGGCACAGCAAAAAGAGGCAACACTGACAAACCCCAAGTGATAGTGGTTTGGCGTTTTCTAAACAGTAGGAAGTTCTGCACGGAAATAGTGTTCTTGTCTCGGCAGCAATAAAACTGCTCTGCTGTGAAATTTATTCAGAGTGGGTTAGCATTATGCTGGCCCATGCCTCTCAATTAAGACACGGAAGGAATGTACGTAAATTAAAAGTAGCGGAGATAACCCCCCTCCCCCCTGCTTAACACACAATTTTGTATTTGTTTTCTTCATTAACACTACCGCATCTCTCGCGCGGGCTAATAAAAAAAAGAACAACAAAGATGCACGTCCACACACGTTTTGCACGAGGCCACCGCCAAGCCGCTCCAACTTTTACGACTGCACTCGCGGGCAATTACGATCAGCGGTGTCGCGAGTGCCATGCATGCGGGAGCATGCAGGATTCAATGAAAGAGCGAGAGACAGAATGCGAAGAGGGAGGGGGGGGGCAGATGTGGGAGTGTGCCACGGCTTGTAAATAGTTTATTNCGGCTCGTAAAGGCGGCCGGGCGCTCTCTAACCCTTTGTGGTTGCGGGGCAGGAGGGGAAGAGGAGGACCTGGTCACGAAGAGTTGGGAGGGGAAAGGGGGGTTGGAGTCAGTCGACGCTCGGCGACGGTTGCAGCTTCGCCTGGTACTGCGGGCGACGGGACGCCGTGCGTTCGATGGCCGCGTCTTCGGCGGTGAGTACAGCGACGCTTACGCCGCCGTTGTCACCTGTCGTTACACTCTTCTCTCTTTACCTGCTGAGTCAGGGTGAGGTGGAGCAGTGCTAACACGTTGTACTCGGGGCTGCGGTGGTGTAGTGGTCAGACCACTCGCCTCCCACCTAGGTGAACCGGATCCGATTCCCAGCGGAGTTGCTCCCGGACTCGCATGTGGGAATCATGCCGGACGACGCCACTGGTTGGCGGGTTTCCTCGGGGATCTCCAGTTTCCACCGCTCCTTCAATCCGGCGCTGCTCCGTACCCGCCTCGCTTCACCCTCATCGGCTCTCAAGATCTCGCTGTCAAGAGCTGCCCAAATCTCTTCACTCGCTTAATTCACACTGGACTCATTCGGGAGGACCCGTGGTTCGATTTTCGGTCCGGCCGTCGNCAAATCTCTTCACTCGCTTAATTCACACTGGACTCATTCGGGAGGACCCGTGGTTCGATTTTCGGTCCGGCCGTCGTTATTTTAGTTTACCACGGTTTTCCCGAGGTTACTTCCCAGGCAAATGCTGGGGTGGGGTTCTTTCGTCCAGGCCATGGCTGATTCATTTCCCGTTCCTGCTTCTCTTAGCATCTTGCCCCATCTTATAATGACCTCGCTGTCTTCAAGACTTTAAACTCAACCCACGTTCATATCTTTGTTTGACGTGTATCCTTCCGTGGCCCAACACTGAATTTTTTTTTATACAAAACTGACTAAACCGCGNTCATATCTTTGTTTGACGTGTATCCTTCCGTGGCCCAACACTGAATTTTTTTTTATACAAAACTGACTAAACCGCGTGGCCTTGGACACACTACGGTCTTTAAAATTTTAGCTCACGCTTCCTCTCTCCGAGTCTGCAACTAGAGATTATTAAAATCAAAATATTTTGTAAGGTGTTTACCTAATAACCTGGTCTTTTAATGACTGGCGATAAACGCCAATCGTGTGAAATCGNAAAATATTTTGTAAGGTGTTTACCTAATAACCTGGTCTTTTAATGACTGGCGATAAACGCCAATCGTGTGAAATCGTCAATATCTGGAATTATTTCACTTGCCGGAACTTCTGCACGTTATCACATAAAATTTGGGATATTTCGAAAATATCGTTCTGTGAGCGATCTAGTGAAATATCGGTAGGTTCTATTCGCTGATCGCTCTTCGAGCACTCCAGTTCCCCAACCGATTACTGTTCATATCCCCTGGGTTTTCTCGGGGTAATACTGCTTCCCCGACACATACGTTCCATTACTGCTCCGTCCTGGAATATTTTTTCTTTCACACCTCAGAGATTACAGAATACCTGCAAGTCCATTTTCAGGTGCATCTCACCAATGAAATATGCGCTTGAAGACACTTACTGCATTGAGCAATGATCCTAGTCCTGTACTGTTCTGGTCATGCGTTTCCTTCCTTCGCAACATGTCCAATGTAGTAGACACGCGGACTGAACGGGTTAACGAGCGCAATAGCGCAATAGCTCTGGCCTTTATGTTATCGTAGGCTATCATACACACACGGATGAAAAAAAAATTAGACTCTTCGGAGTGGAGGAAATGGAATAAAATTGCATGTGCTGAAATGCGATTGCAATATTATATTACACGGATAGCAGAGTTCGCAGTGCTGGCATTCTGCTGGTCCAATGCCAGTAGGATGCAGCAACCATTCGGGTCTGGATACGTCCGCCGATTCGGTCCGGGAGTCGTACAGCCATCCCATCCTCTCCTGAGGCAAGTCGGCCCACAGCTATTGAAACTGAATCTCGACATCCTGCAAATCGGCACCGTGTCGGAGGTTACGTCCGAGCTGATTCCACACATGTTCTTTCGAAGAACTTGCCGGCCAGGAGAGTACCTCAACATGACGCAAGCCTTTCATAGACACACGTCCCGTCAGTGGACGAGCGTTTTCTTTTTGACAGACTGAACCAGGGTATTGTCTCTTGAGGAGGGACACACGATGACACAGAATNGTGGACGAGCGTTTTCTTTTTGACAGACTGAACCAGGGTATTGTCTCTTGAGGAGGGACACACGATGACACAGAATGACGCTAAAACACCGCTGTGCCTTCAGGGTCCCCCCAAACATCAATTAAGGTACATCAAGAGTGGACACTGCCATGTTATGGTCTCTCTGAGGAAATGGGGGTGTAAGTACAGCCGGTCCCTGTCCCTTTAATGAACTTTGGCCCTATGATGTGGTCTCCAACGATTCCACACCACACGTTCACTCTCCGCTGTCGCTGGTGCTCCATATGCCGGACCCAACGTGGATTCTCTTTCTCCCGGTAGTGCATATTTCGTAAATTCACGTGCCCATGGTTTGTGAAGGTCGCTTCATCAGCAGTAGCTATATGTAGTTACTTCGGGCAAAACTGCTTCTGGCATGTGGATCCAGGATCCGTGCGCCATCTTGGTAGGCGCAGTCGGTGCAGTCTGTAATATTTGTTGGCATCACAGCCAAGGCTCGATTCCATGTTGGATGTTCGCCCCGCAACAACCCTAGAAACTATTTTAATAGAAAACTTACTTTAATAAAAAATATTTTAATTAATAAATAAAAAGTNCCCGCAACAACCCTAGAAACTATTTTAATAGAAAACTTACTTTAATAAAAAATATTTTAATTAATAAATAAAAAGTATCGGCCCGCCACCTTGGATTTTTAATAATTATATCGGTTTGGAGTGTCGCCCGCAAATCATAATCCATTAAATACAAAAAATTATAATTATTTTTTAATGTATTGGCCTGCCATTTTCGGGGACGTATTGATCCCCCTCCTCCCACTCAAAATAAAATTATTATTAAAATAATTGATTTTAAATTTAAATTAATACATAATATTTTATTATTAAAAAATTTAAAGGCGTAAGTACTGAGTGTTATATATCAACTGACCATCACACACCTTACCCCATCACAAAAACCTGTAACCAAAAAATTTGTAAAAATTCGCACGCACTAACACCCAACCCCTCGCCACCGCTCACCAGCCTCACCAACCCACACACACACTCACCCACCCTCACCACCCCTTGTCTCCTCACCCCAACCAACTCACCCTCTCACCAACCCTCACCCACTCTCATCGCCCATACCCCTCACACTACCCCCTCACCCACATATTCGCTCACCTGCTCCCCACCTAAACACACCCTTCTCCCACCTCCCCCTCCACCACTCTCAACAACCCTCACCACTCTCATCAACTACATTTAAAGGTAACGCAATGTATCTTGGAGCTCGTATTTTTTTCAGTTGAGTCTGTATCTTAAATCATAGTTTTCCCTAATATTTGCAAGTCAGGTTGTTAGCAAGCGAATATTTATAGGCATATGCGATTGTAATTTGCGATTTCTTAGGGCCATACTCGTGAAATTTAGTTTGCAAGCACCATTGGTTGCTTCGGGAAAGCGCTACGACCATTTAAAGACATATTGAATAGCTAAATTAAAAATAAAAATAATATTTGCATCACAGTGCTTTTTTATCAAAATCAGTTTATAACAGACTTCTTACAATATAGGGACAATAAGAAGAAATGTTAAATTTTGGATTTTTTTCAAATATAATAAAGTTTAGTACTACAAAATTATTCATGTTCGTCTATATCCGTATAAACATCACCCTCAGTTCTAATTCGTTAAATACGAAACCAACTATTCGGGCCCTCGTGAACTTCGTGCCGCCGTGCAGTAAGCTTGTAGCCAAAGTCCTTGCAGCAGAAGCGACACCGATATGCCACTGAAAGTTCCATAGATGATACACTAGCGATCCCAGATGCTTCGGCTGTTGTCGCGATGGAAGGAGCAGGAACCATGGATGAAGATGATTTCGTGGAAAGAGATGCTGCTCCTGGTGATAAGGTGCCAGGTTCGTCGTTCATACTGGTCGCAGCAGATTTTGGTAGTGGAGCCTTATGATCGAAATCACCGTCCATCACTCCGCCGACGGAGGCCGCAAGACGCTCCTCATTCCCGCAGCTGGTGCAAGGAGCGGCGTCTTGCAGCAGCCGCCCTCGTCATAGCCACCACCTTAGTCGCGAATTCGTCACTGACCATCGCCTCCACCGTCCACAACACCGCTTCCACCATCGAAGAGTTAGCAGGGTGCAAATCTTTTAACGACTTCGTAGACTAGGGCCACCTCCGACCTCGTGCAGCTGACCACATCACGTCTCCGACCCAGGACCAGCTCCACCTGGCACCCACTCGCCTCGACGACGTGCGACGATTGGCTCCCGGCATGCGAGGGCTCCACGCAGACCGCTATCGGCACCAGCAGCAGTTGGTTGATGCCCGCTATCGCTGCTACCATCGCACCACCTCCACGATCTTCAATGCGTGAGATGATGCGCATCAGCTCCTTCGAGTCAGGTATGGAGAAGTTTCATCCCAACGCCATCCCAGGNCTTCAATGCGTGAGATGATGCGCATCAGCTCCTTCGAGTCAGGTATGGAGAAGTTTCATCCCAACGCCATCCCAGGAGTAGTCTAACCACTACAGCTCCTCGGCCCCAAATGTCAGCCCTGTTAACACGAGGCAGCACATACAATGAACTTTACCCCTAATGTCAACCCTGTTATAGCTTGTGAACACGAGGCAGCACATACAATGAAGTATATACGTTTTTAAACACTTTTGCAAATTGTACTGGACGCTGCCAATAAATGGAGTGTTTGTGCATTGGGTATTCGGTAGCAGCGCGTGGAAACGTCAGTGTGCCCCAGATCGTGCTTCGAAGTTGATGTCAGTAGAAGTTGAGCAACCCTCGTGCGTGGAAATTGCAGTTATCCGTGGCAGAAGATCACGTCAGCGTTGGGTGACAAATCCTTGCCATATCGAACTGTTGCGTTGAGTTCATACATTAATCACTCACCGCCGCCAATGACCTTCAACGCCTTCCTCACAGCTGGCAAAGATGAGTGAAAACCATGTGTGAATATTGCGAAGGGTGTTGGCTGTTTGCATGTACTTTCCTGTAATTTTCTTGTAACTTCTTAGCCGGCTTTCTTTGGGAAGATAGGCTTATGCGACATGGGGATTTCTGTCCTCTCGCCTACCAAAATAAGTTTTGAACATGTGAACCGAATTTCACCAAACTCGGCTAGCACATAGTACTCAGTAAGTACACCGGACTTTTATTGTTTTCTACCACTCCAGTCGTGAAGCTATTGCACGTCACAGTTCACAAAATTTCAAAAGGAGTCAAGAATTAGGCTACATGCGAGCTGGAACGGGGTACGTCGGTATTTAATTTAGGACATTCTTTAAACNAAAAGGAGTCAAGAATTAGGCTACATGCGAGCTGGAACGGGGTACGTCGGTATTTAATTTAGGACATTCTTTAAACTTATTTTGAAGATGATTTTTTTTGTACTAGTGAGGATTAATAGTCGACTGTAATAGCACCACTTCGATTTTTTTATACGAGAGTGGAACCATTATGCACGGCGCTTTGAAGTCATTATCTTCGACGGTCAAAATTTACGATGAGGGCTAGAGACGAGAAAATACTGCCTTCATTAAGACTATTTCCAAGAAGTCTTTCCTTTGCACGTTCTAAATCCATGATTGAACTATTTACGACCCTTCAAAACAGAATTACGTAATTAGCAAGTGACATTTATAAATATTCAGAGAGCGGGTGGCTTATTTGCATTGTTAATTACTCCACGGTGAATGACTGTATAAAGACAGTATAAAGAATTTGTGACACTTTTATCACCAAACTATAGAGCTAGAACACTTAACACGAGAAATAGTTAAAACACTTTAATAATGCAATAACAATACTTCGTAATTAGAAAAGTGGATGAAACGTATTAAAACACTTCACTTTTACATAAACGACTGGGTTTCCGTCGGAAAATAAAACGTGCAAGCTACAAATAATATCTTGATTCCCAATCGTTCATTTATAAAGGAAGCTATTTTAGCCAATACGAAATCTCCCTTACCTACTGATTTTCTTAATAACTGCATGTGTGTATTTTTTTATATTTACATATAGCATTTGCCAATTATTTCTATAAATTTTTTTATTCCCAGACTGTGTGTAAAATTGAAATTTAAAACATCACTGAAACGTCAATTAAGGAATAAAAAAAAAATGATGTTACATTTTCGTGTTAGATTTTTCCTGCAACATTTCCTTGTACGACATTTCAAGGTAGGCGTTTATATTACTTTTATTCCCTTTTCTAGTCACTTAACAAGGGAAGAAAAACATATAAATCCCCAGCGCGTGTTCCGGAACTGAGAATGCTCTGGACTTGGTTACACTATTACACACTGATATAAATCCTCGGCAACACAGTATTCTACTCGCGCGCCGTAGAAGCACTTAAAGGTTAGGCAAGTTCTCTGACGTTGTTGATGGAGGGCAAGAAACGTGGTCTTGAAACACTACGCCAACAGGTAGTGAATAACCTCTGCACACATCACAAGGAAAATAATTAAAATATAATTTAAAGAAACTACAGGTGCACGTTACTGGCAATATTATTTTTAACACACGTCTGTGAAATAGCGGAAGTTATGACGCTCTGCTGGCATGGACACTTCAATATTATGTAATCATTTTGATTTTTTAACAGCTCCTGATCATCATATTACGATTACATTTAGGTACGCATCGCTAAGGATTAAGGGCATTTACAATATATAATTATTTGAAATGATTCTACTACTGAGTATCTTGGAAAATCATCTTTGTGTTGGTCTGAGTACAGCTTCTCTCATTATTTTGGGATGCTTAAAAATTGCATTTTTCTATTTTAAACTTAGATAGGAACACTTTAGGTGCCTAGAAAGCCTTTATCACTTAATTTCCGTATTCAATGCAATATAAAATTTATAACTTGGTTATATAATACTTATTATATAATTNGCCTTTATCACTTAATTTCCGTATTCAATGCAATATAAAATTTATAACTTGGTTATATAATACTTATTATATAATAATTAGATAGTTTACTTTGCGGGTTAGCTTGAGCATGTAATTTATATAGCCTGTATGTTGAACAAAGGCATCTTATATTTAGTTTATATTTNTTTGCGGGTTAGCTTGAGCATGTAATTTATATAGCCTGTATGTTGAACAAAGGCATCTTATATTTAGTTTATATTTTTCTTAACACGTATGAACGGTGAATCTTTGACAAATTTCTGAAAATAAAGCTAAAATACTGAACATTACTATAGTGTTCTGTGTATGTATGTATGTATNAATCTTTGACAAATTTCTGAAAATAAAGCTAAAATACTGAACATTACTATAGTGTTCTGTGTATGTATGTATGTATTTATGCTTCTTCTGTTGTTTACATTTGATTTTCATTCTTTAGTATCGAGATAAGCGGACAGAGGTGTATACGTTTGCCTACTTTATCAGTGTTCTAACTGGGCCCAGATAAGCGAGATTCCTTAGTATGACTTAGCATTACACTGTTTTTGTTTTCAAGAAATTAAAAATACAAAAACTAAATCATTTTCAGGTCTCAAACACTGGAAACTAGAGTTGTTACTTTATGCCGTATAGATAAAAAAAAACTACCCAATCGTGCTTTGAAAAATCATAGAGCTAAAAATCGCATAACATGAATATTACTCTTCAACACNAAAAAAAACTACCCAATCGTGCTTTGAAAAATCATAGAGCTAAAAATCGCATAACATGAATATTACTCTTCAACACTCGGTGAGTATTACTCTTCAACTGTTATGATTAGGGTCTTAAAGTATTTTAGGTATATATTTGGGCGTATAGTTAAGTGTACAACGTTTCGGTTGTGCGAATTAATTATATTTCCTTACCTGAGTAACAATATTGCAAAAATAGAAACATTTGATTTTGACAGCTAGCCACACGAAAATTTCCAACCAAGCCAATCAACAGTATATTGTGGAATACCTACAAATTGCACCGCAGATAATTATTTATACCCAGAGGTAAGCAGCCAAAGAGATGCCAAACCAGTGAAGGATAAAGAGGGGAGGGAGAGGAAGTGTCACAGAGGACNATCGAAAAATTAGAAACTCTCCTATGTGCCCAACACCTCCGTCAAGATCGCTACCCCTCTCACAGTTCGAAAGCTAGTAGCACACAACCTGTTCTGTCGCGTCAGTTTGGCTGTAATTCAGCACGACATCTTGCAAGTGGGAAAACAAGTAGGCTTGGCTGGCTGGCGTCTGGCATTCCTGTGAGTAGAATTTCAGCAGGGCTTAAGAAAAGTTGGAGGCAACCGCGAATGGCCTATACCAAGGGGCAGGGATATTTCGCGAAAATATTTCGAGATAAGATGCAGTACAAAGCACTGCAGGGTCGTCCAGCTTCTTTGATTGGCTAAAAAAAATGTGCTGGTCCGTGTTAACCGTTTGCGCACGAATCACGACGGTTCAGTGTCGGAGTTCCTTAGTCCTGAGTGGCTTGGTCAAAGACGGACACGGCACCAGCAGCCAATGGAGGTATAACAACAGCTGAGGTGTGTATATAGTATTGAAGTCTACTGTGTGCTCCGATTTTTACGCGAAAAGTCACTGGACCTAGTGATGCCAAAGTAAGCGCCTCGCTGTTTCGTCTGTGTGTACTTTTGTACGTTAGTAACCCTCTGACTGCGGCGTCTCTGCGAGAAAATAAAAAAGCCAAGGAGAAAGTTTACCCGACCTGGTCCCTCTACTTAACCGCGTATCGCCAGATCTCCGCTGTTGGACACGAAGTACCCAGCGCGCGGACTGGAGTGTTTCCCGCCAATTTGTTTCGCCTGGTCGTTACAGGAGCCACTGCTCTTCTATCATTCTCCTTCTTCCTCGCGTAGAAGTGAGTCTTCGAGCTCCCGAACACGATTATAAAACGGTCCGTAAACATCGCCTCCTGCAACAGGAAAATGCCTATACAAAAAAAAAAAAAAGGGCTGTGAAATGACTGAAAATTACTGGCAAAAATGATGTAGAGTTCTCCGTAAAATTACGGACACGTAAGTTTTTTCAATAACGGACTTCCCGTAAATTGTCGTAATTTTGTCAGGCTAGTTAATTTGTGTCTACCACCATTTTATAAAAAGAGATTACGGGGAAAATCTTAAATTTTAGTTACGTGGGTGTTCCGCTGTGTATAAAAAATAAATTAATAAAACATTTTATTATTTTATTTGGGAACGAGATTTCAATACGAGATAAAAAAAGGCCTTGTCTCTTACCACTTAAACTTTCTTATAAAAGCGTAGTGTATAAATATGTTACTTCATAAACTGTGACTCGTATAGTTTTTTTTTTATTTCTTGTAATATTGTAGTGTTTTAAGAGTGGAGTGAAAATGTGGTAGAGTCATCATGCTAGCTGCGCAACACCTGCCTCCGTGTCCCAACATTGAACTGCTGTTTTGCCAATACGACAAGCATAAACAACGTGGAGGATAGGATTTGGTGCTAGAACATTGTTTAGTAAACAAGTGCTTCGAGATATATGTATACAGTTCCGAGCGAAATGATTGTTCTTTGCAACGACTAAAATGATACTTTCATCTGTGACTGAAAAGGTTAAGAGTTAGTTGTCCGGTCATATTTTCTGTACAACCGTTGTTTGCGCGTTTTCGCGTACATCTGCAAATCAATATCCTGGGAACACGAATTTTTGTCACAAAAGATAAAATCCCGTACAGTTTTGTTTTTATTATATTAAGTATATATATAAATAAATAAATAAATAAAAAATAAAAAATATATATATATATAGTGAAAATGGTTTAAAAAATCGCATTTTGGAGCTTGCCTGTGCAGTTTTAATTATTTTATAAAATTAATTATTTTATAATTGCACCAAACATTATTCAACTCGTACGCATAGCATGTGATGACATTTTCCTCGAATAACAAATTTTTACACTTTACGTTTTTTGAATGATGTTATGTCAAATACACAATTCTTCTGTTTTGTTGTAGTCGTAATCACAAATACTAACTAAAACTGTACAGATGACAAAATTTACAAAATAGACTAATACCGTGGGCTTCCGCGTGACACACACGTAATCACCAAATAACATATATGAAAAAAAATTGTTGAACATAAAGAAATTTTTTCATATTTTTAACTTTAAAAAATGTATGAACCGCTATTTAGTGATTGCATATATCACACGGTATCCCTTGGCGTTAGTTTACTTTGTAAATTTTTTTTAATTTGTTTAACTTAGTTATTATTTGTTATGATAACTACAGTCAAAGAGAAAAAATATTTGTATTTGACATCAAATTATTTTTAAAAAATATTGGGTGTAAATTTTTTTTACTCGAGGAAAATGTCATGACATAAAATGTGTACAACGTGAACAATGTTTGGTACAAAAATTATTATTTTTTTTCTTTTTTTGGGGTCCAACGCCGTTAAAGCTAGAACCCACGCCAGAGGTGCGATATAAGTCGTCGTGGCGTTTCAGGTGCGAGCCAGGCTATTTCCACGTGCCTGTTTGGCATTAGCCACTTCCGGTCACCGTGACGAGGTGGCAGGGAAAAATAAACTGGCGTCCGGCGAGAGAAGGGAATACTCGGTGAGTTCTCGCGGCCGCCACCAAAACTTCTGCACTCTTTAAGAGTGTAGGCTACAAAAAAATTATTTTATACTTGTACCAAACATTGTTCAACTTGTTCGCTTTGCATGCAATGAGATTTTCCTCGAATAAAAACGTTAAAACACTTCATATTATTTAAATAATTTGATGCCAAATACAAATGTTTTTTTCTGCGGGCTACGGCTTGTCGTATATGTGACCACCAAATTACAGTTTGTGCATTTTTAAAAAATTGTGAAAAATATAAAAATTTTTTATACTTGACTTTTTTTTCATACGTACGGCCTGTTATTTGGTGATTACATATGGCCACGCAGTAGCCTATGGCATTAGCTTACATCGTGCATTTTTGCATTTGTACAACTCGGTTAGTATTTGTTATTATGGCTGCAGCAAAACAAAAACATTTAGGATTTGGCAACAAATTATTTTAAAAATATTAAGTTTTAAATTTTTTTATTCGAGGAAAATGTAATTACATACAATGCGTAGAAGTTGAAAAATGTTTGGTACAAATATAAAATATCTATTTTTTTTTGGTATCCAACGCCTTTAAACTTTTAGTACGGCACTAATTTACTGGCACTGAAGACAAGTTTGAAGTGAGCTGCCTAAATTCTCCACTACAGCGAATATCAGTTGTGTTTGTCCGCGCATTCTCACGTAGTACCTTCGCTCTATTGGTCCTGGCTACGTCGGACACTCCTATTGTATTCTGCAGCGTTTATCACTGACTGGCTTTTGTCAATGGAGTCGCGTGTTAACTGTACACCAATTAAAGTATCGCGACACATGTGATATGTTTTACAATCCATCGTGTTTGTTTGAGAAATCATTAAAAATAACAGATTTATTCATACGAATTTAAATGTTGCCTGGTTGCAATTTTTCACTTGGCTTCCTATAAAGTTCAGCGAAACAGTAAAACAGCTAAAGTGTGAAGTTTGCTTAGTTCAAGAGCTGTCTAGACTTCAAATGGGCTTGTATTATTGCTCCACTGAACCACGGTTCTAGATACGTCTCAGAAAACGCTGAGCCAAAACTTACTCACCAAATTAATGGTATAAACACGAGAAAACATTTTCAGACAAATGGTGTCTTCCGCAAAGCAACAGTAAAAATTAAAGCCGGTGAACCTTTGACATCTTCTTAAGTAGGTAGACGACTGTGAAACCTGTCCAGCCTCATTTTGCAAGGCATATTTTCCAGTATCTAGATATTACAATGTAAACGCAATGGAAAAAAAAGGATTGTAAGTGTTAGTACTTTAGAATACCTAAAATGAGAAAATTCTCTCTAACTTTGAAGTTTAAATATTAACACCATATTTCTGATTGAAAGAGACTTTGCTAGTAAGAAGCAATGGTCTCTTGAAGCCACTACGGTAGCCTAATGTAATATTACGTTAATGAAGCGCAGAAATGGTAAACAGATTAACCACCCTCTCCGGAATCTACCTTCTTATCCCATTTTCTTATTTCGTGTTCTATTTTTAGAAATTATTTTTCTTAAATCATTGTTTGGGCCTACAAAAACTTTCAAGAGCATTCTTTCAATTTTTTTTTTTTAATGTCAACAAGATAACACGAATATTATACAGTCATGCAAAAATAAAAGTCCGCCTCTATGTTCCAGACATACAGTAGTAATTCGGCTTTAATGTACATACGATTTAAAATCAATGCAATTTCATGTTTTGAAACCGTTATATTACGCATATTTCCCCATTCCTGCATCATCAACGGTTACTGCATGATCGGATGTAAATTATTTTTAATGTGCACCCAGAGGTATGGAACATTAAATGTTCCATTATTAAATTATTTTTTAATCATTGCGTGAAATTTTACTCGGCCTTGCTCAAGAGTTTTCTTGTGACATCATTTCTGATTCATCGTACGAATACGTTCAATATTGTGCGTGTCCGCCGAGCCTTAGATAAACAAAGTAACCACCACAACAGGAATACGATTCGTAGCGTACTCTCATCACGTTGCGTTCCACGCAACGCCCCAAGAACATTAAAACAACGTTTCACCGGCAATAAAAACAACATTGACGGGAAGATTTACTGCCGGCAAGTGATTTTTAAAAACCGCGCACGGCGCGCGAGCGGCTCGAAGGCGACGAAGTGTAACTAACGACGCACCGGGGTCCATCATCGCTCTTCACGCCGGGTCGTGAGTCCAGTTAATTAAGCGGCAGGCCAAGTGTTGTCGAAGAGTTGGGAGAGAGGGAAGGAGGTGGGTCGACTCAATCGGCACCCCCGAGGAACAACCAGGTTATCAACTGCTTTCTATTTTTCCCTCGTGCGAAGCCCCCGGACGCTTGGCAAGGGGGGCGGCCAATACCCCGATGTTTTTGTCGCGGCCGATGTGGGGCAAACGGGCGCGCGGATCGCCCATTTTCGGGAGCGTGAGCGGAATATGAAGATTCCCCAAACGGGGTGGGGGGGGAGGTTTG
>NQII01004347.1:197601-209201 GCA_002778355.1 Clitarchus hookeri
TGGCGACGGCGCTGGAGGGGCAGGGATGGTTTTTCGGGCACGGGGGTTTGGGGAAGGGGTCAGGGGTTAGAATGGTAGAACAGCTGTATTGATCGTTCCCAGGCCATCTTCCTGGCAGCTATGGCCCAGGGATTCAAACACCAATAGGAGGGAGGTAAGATACAGCGCTCGGGAAAGACTCCTCTCGCCTCCCCGGTCTTCATCTCCCGTTCCTTTCTTTTTCTTTTTTTTAACGCTGCGCCATTGCGACAGGTATAACGACGTTTAGTAATCTCAATCTCGTCACTGATGCAGTTCGGTTTTACTGCGACCGACGGCACCCCTTCTTTGTGGGGACGCCGCCCGGTTGAATATTCTGCCACTGGGACTCAAAAGGCCGTCGTGGAAGATTTAAGTCGGGCACTTCACATTTTTGATGGGGCTTCGTTTACGGGCGTTTCTTTCATGGCATGAGAAGGGGTAATAAAGTTGGTCTTCGCATGGGCATCATAGCCGGCACTTGCCCCACTGTCGCTGCGCTTGAATCACACGGGATCGCTTGAGGAACTAGCCTACTTGACGTATGCTGCATTATTGTATCAGAGTATCCTTAAAGTTGTATCAAGTCAATAAAGATATTTTTGCGACGACATTATGGCTGTGTACAATAGTGCCTGATTTACTTTTTACTGTTTTGCCAGCAAGCTACGTAAGTGAGGGAAGGGCTTCATAAAATACCTAACATAAACTTACGCATAAAAGCAACAAGTATCACTTCAGTGCGTTCCCTAGTATTCGAAATCAGTACTCCTTTCGAAATAAGCTGTAGTCAAAGGCAAATACGCCACAGTAGACGGTATATTTGTAATAAAAATAGTCCTCGCGCATTAAAATTTATAAACCATAAATAAATAAGTGCACGCCTTCTTTTTAACTAACACTGTAAATATAAATTGTTCTAATTAACGTTTGATGTGGATGATATAAGGATTTTTGTAATGCATTTTATCAAGGACCAGATAATTAATTTTAGAGTGGTTTCTTTTGTAATGTTTGCTGTGTTTTTTTGTTGGAAACCCCTGTATTATTCTCTCTCGCCTCCGTTTTAAGTATGTACCCGTGTTACATTATTTTTCCTAATCGAGAACTAGATGATTCTAGAAATAGTGCAACTGTTGTTTCTGCACTGACACGAATATATAAGCAGTGGAACTGATAGTTTTTGACTTACAGGACTAACCTAATAACCGAAGGAATATCAAAGTACTTATCTTATCTCCAATTTCCTTACAAAATATTTGGCTTTGACTGCTCGTGTAATTTTCTTCTTATAACTGGAACTATAACTCGCATATAACGATATATTTCATTTTGCCATTTTACCTCGTGAAATACAACAGATCGCCAGTTTTATACCCAAAGTGGAGAGATTTCTGCCACTCTCACCATAGAGGTCTTGAGAACCGATGAGGGTTAAGTGAGGTGGTGTATGGAGCAACGCCGGAATGCAGGGACGTAAGAAGCGTGAGATCCCCGAGAAAACCCGCCGACCAGTGGCATCGTCCGGCACGATTCCCACGTGCGAAAATCCGGGAGCGACCCCGCCAGGAAACGAACCCGGTTCGCCTAGGTGGGAGGCGAATAGTATAACCACTACACCACCACGACCACTTTCCCATATATAGAGATCATAATATTTCCCCTCCAACTGTAAATTCAATGTTAGCATAACACACAAATAAAAATTTTTTTGGGGTGATTCGAGCAATTGAATGATTGCTCGCAAAGACTGGGCTAACTATCAGTGTGTTACAATAGAGAAAAAAGTAATTTGCTCTCTTGTGTATAAAAAATAAAACTAAATATAATTTTCAGTTTGTCGTAATACAGAACCTTTATTTTATCATAGAGTAGTACAAATATACAAATGTACAGAGAATAGCAGGATAAATATATTGATTCACACATTACATAAATCATAATCGCGTCCATAAAAAATTATTCCTCTGGAGTTTCCTGTGAATTATATAGTGCCAGTTCTGTGTAAAACTCGTGGTACCGCGGAGGAACTTACCCTAAATGTTATACTACGTCCTTGATATTTGCTGGATTAGTGCTCTTCTGACTTTTTTACTCAACGGCAGAAAGTGAAGGCCTGTCTTTCCTGTTTTTGTATAATGCTCACTGAGTTGTATTCCACGATGGATCAACTGTACTGTTACAGCACAACTGTACAGTACAAACTGTACAAAGTGTTACGACAACACTCGGCGTACCATCGGCTAGCGCGCGACTGATAATTAGGGATGACCATCGATGGCCGAAGTTTTCGGAACATCGATGTTTCGAGATCGATGTTCGATGGTTTTTAAATCGATGGTTAAGTGTCGATGATTATCGGGCATCGATGTTTAACAGTCGATGTCTGGAAATTTGAGAGCGACGTAACTATATTAATAACGAGAGTAAAATATTATTTTGTAGTCCCTGTCCTGTTTTAAAATGAACGTTCGTCTTGAATATGGCAGTGTATGTCTTTATTCATTTATTCACTGATTTATTTATTTTAGTTACAATATTTTCTTGCAGAGTAATATTTCATTATTTCGTTTTTTCTGTTTTAGTAATACTGTCGAGAATGTCATCAGTTTTCTGAACTTGGATCTATAAGCAAGTTGGCGTTTATTTTTACTGTGCTTTTGGAGCTCGAATATTCAAGGATATTTTGCAAGCCTCCTTTTATTGTAGTTTTTATTTAGTGTCTGCGTGCTGTGAGGAATTGTTATTTAAATCACAAACTCAATAATAATGATAAGTATGTGCTAATAACGTGTTCTTCTTGGTGTTTGCTTTGAAAATAAAAACACAGCCTCCGAAAAGTAATTGGTGGAAACAGGTTGTCGACAATAACGATAAAACAGCAACGTGCCGTCACTGTGGCAAAAAAAAATTAATCAAATCTAATGGAAACACGAACAAACATTAGATGTAATTTACAAAGAAGGTATCAAACAGTTTTTAGGAGCATGTACGCTATGAAGTCAACAAGAAGTGATGTGACTAAACAAAATTAAAGTGTAATTTCTGCTAACAGAAATGTTCAGCAGAATTGTCGAAAATATGAAAAATTCTATCCACCATATTTTTTTATGCATCCAGAATTGTATTTATATTTAGGTAAAATACCAGTAAACATTAATTTGTAAAGGCATGGTTGCATATACACAATACCAATTCCTTCCTTTTATAAAGTTTGAAAATAACATTTTGTTTATTGTAAATATAATGCAGCATAATCCTCTATTGTTTTGGAAGTAAATGAGAGAGACATCCTATTTGATCTGACATCGCAAAAAAGTACCTTTCAACTGTCATCACATCAGTGCCTTCAGAGCGCCTATTTTCCAAGGCTGGCCCAATTGTAACAATATCATGAAACCGCTTGGAAAGGAATAGTATTTCTGAGTTGGTTTTTTTTTTTGCAACCCGTGAACGATAAGTTATAGTAATATATATTTAACCCAACCAATGAACATATATTTGTTTTAGAGGCTGTCAGAGAAGTGTAATGTGTGTACTGCTTTTTATGTAATATTTTCTGATGATTATACTACAGATGTTCATTCCTGTATCTACAGGATGTTTTGATACAAAACAAAAACATCGATGTTTTGAAGTCGATATTATTGCCACATCGATGTTTCCCTTTCCGTACATCATTGATATCAAATACCGATGTTTTTCTTTCAATTGGCCATTCCTACTGATAATACGGAGAATGATGTTTTTAGCACGGCATTCAGGCTGCGAACGGGTGCGCACACACGTAGGGCCTACTTCTACCGTAGCCGGCCGCACCACCTCACAGTAAACTCACCCGCCAAGACTTGTGGCGCTAGCAGTAGAAGCCTCTGTCTCGAGGATTGCCGGGGCAGTAACGTCGTGGAAGCCTTGGCATTTTAGTCGGCCTTGGTTGCTCAGGTGGTATCACTTCGGATGTGGAAGCCTACAAGAGGGTGGAAGGGGGGTATGTGGTTTTGCCCCTTTCCGAGGGCTGCTGTCGCGTGGGTTTGCATTTTTATTTCGATGACATGGTAACATGAACCGACTACGAATGTGGAGGGTTCAGCGTTGCCGCTATAACTGCGCACCACGGGCGTAATATTTCGCAAGCGAAAGTTTTGTAACAGCTGAACAATAGAAGGTATTTTAATTATCAACGCCGGGTGTAACAAGGTCTTTGTTACCAACTTGACGGCGTGGTGGAATACACTGAACGTATAATTTACTTACGTAGTCGATTCATGGTTACTTCCAACTTTTCTGAGGTCCTGCTTAAGTTCTACTTTCAGATTATTCTTCCGCCTCGTGCAAACCTACAGTCAGGCACCGGAAGTTGTATATTCTAGGAAACGCGAGGTCATTTTACGGCCAGGGACAATGGCATTGGGTTATGGGATGTATAGCGGGTCAACGACGATGTGGATAGGGACCGCGGTGGCTGAGCGGTTAGACTGCTCGCCTCCCAGCAAAGCGAACCGAGTTCAATCGCCGGTCGGGTCACTTCTGGAATTCCGCAAGTAGGAATCGTGCGATGCTGCTGGTAGGCGGGTGTTCTCGGGGATCTCCCGTTTCCCTCGCCCTTGAATTCTCACCTCATTTCACCCTCATCGGTTCTCAAGACCTCGCTGTTAAGAGCCACCCCAACCTATCAACTCCACCTCCAGCGTGGATGGTAATAGGCATGCAAAGTTTCTTGAATTCCTTAAAGCTATGTGAGCAGGCCTCACTAGAAGCTAATGAGCATCTTTGAAGTGACAGCCACGTTAGTTAGAGCATCAATACACTTGGGTAGAGGGCTCGTATTAACGAGACATCAGCGATTTCCTGTTGCTCTCTCTCTCTCTCTCTCATCCACTCTTTCTCTCCACACACGCCACGTGTGGGCGATGAAATAGACAGCCACCCCGGCCGGTAGTGGGCGGAGAACGTCCAGTAATTGGCTTCGTAACGAGCACCCCACGGTCACCAACACCACCACCTACAACTTCCCCAAGAAGAACTAAAAAAAAAAAGGGTCCGTCACCCCTCTCGACGGTCCCGCGTTCGGGTCCATTTGCGAGCACTTGCTCGCGTTTGCATCCGCGCCCGGGAGAGATGGTTTATCACCGGCTGCGAACGGGGTCGGTGGTGGTGTTTTGATACTTCGTTACACTCCTTGGGGGGTGAAGGTGGGGGAGAGGGGGTCCAGCAGTCTCCCAACTGCTTGTAAATTCCGTTCGTGAGCCCGACCCCCTGCCACCACAGGACTCCAACCACATCTCCACTTCCCCCCTACCTCCGAATCTCTCTCCTCTTCCTCTGTCTCTGCCGGTCCTCATGATTCAAGATCCCTGGGTCTTGAGTTACGGGCCGGCCAGTACTGCGTCTTACGCCTGGACATGTTTATGCGGTGGACACGACTCAGCAAGGGTCTTGTAGCGCGCTTGGGCGTCTGATTAGGATTACCTCCCCTCACTCCCTTCATGCCCTATCTCATGCTTTTTTTGCTCTCCCTCGGGCCATCCACGCACGCACGCAAGCGCACGTGTGTGTCTACGACGCACCAACAAGCTCTTATCGCCTGGGCGGGACGAAGACTCAGGACAACCACGAGAATTTTTTTTCCTCGTTTCGGGACCCATTTTAGGCCTGATAACGGGCTGCGCCGCGCAAGGATTTTTATAACGAACAACTTCGGTAACGAGACTCCCTATTACGGAATCACAGGAGACTTCTTACTCCCTCCCGTAGCAACTACTTGGTGTGGAAGTCTTTATCTGTGACGCAATTGCATAACTATGTTCCTCGTGAGAACGGTCAGGCCTGTTGTTCTGAATTTAGCTTTTAAGCCATTCATTCTTGAAAGTGGTTAAGGGCGTAGCTTAATAATGAGTCATTATTCGGTAGAGCACAGCAGTATAAGATGGAGTTTATTACATATAAGAATCATACAAAAACTATTTATATGCATTTGATCGGGGAGCTTTAAATTGAATACCAAGATGCTTATTGATTATATTAATATTTATTACCTCACTCCATTATTATTACAGTCTAATTGGAAAGTCCCCACCTTGTTCATGTTGCCGTAGGCTAATTCTAGGTGGTTAACGACGGCCGGACTCACCCATCTTCTGTGGTCTTCTCTCTGGTCGGGTCGACGACAAAAGACGCCGCTCGCAGTGTTACGCTGGCCTATATCGGTTGCGTTGTTAAGTATTTCGGCCTCGTTTACTGAACGGTGGAGGGAATTTCTGCAACTGTCTTTCACAAGGTGCTGTTGCAATCACGCTCGTGCCCTGGTTTAATGTTTGAAGGTGTCATCAGGCAGGCCGTTCAGCTAAGGCCTGATCACTTCATAACAACATTCAGTGGTAATATTTGATACTCCTGGATGTTTCTTCGGAAACAGTGAACCTAGATTTTCAATCTGTGATTCCGGTTTTGGGAAAACTTCGTGAGGTTTGAACAGATTCTCATTCCGAATTCCCCTCCCCCTCCCCCCTCTACACAGACACGCTGTTTTTCTTTATTCAGGGACATTATTTTTAGCATCGTAAAATTTTTTTTTACAAACTTAACGTGTTATCCAAAGGTTACAGAGGAATATAAGCACAGTTAAAATGTAAGCTCGCAGGACCAAAAAACTTCAGGAGGTAATGTGACCACGATTTTGTCATCGAATTACTATCGTATGAATAACTTCAATAAACTATGGTCATGACGCAACTCAGAAATTTAAAAAAAATCTCTGTTTCCGTGCACTTTATCTTGGACGTTATAGACACATTCAAATAGCTTACTTGTTTACGTTACATATATTATCTCGTATTCGATATTGTAGAGCATTCCCCGACAAATCTATTAATTAATTACTTATAAAAA
The DNA here is from genome assembly GCA_002778355.1 of Clitarchus hookeri. Taxonomy (NCBI): domain Eukaryota; kingdom Metazoa; phylum Arthropoda; class Insecta; order Phasmatodea; family Phasmatidae; genus Clitarchus; species Clitarchus hookeri. Next base: position 204,508 of record NQII01004347.1, read on the forward strand.
TTGCGGGTGCATTCCATCAATTTTAAGGTAACATCCTGTTAACATGGGATAATGCACAGCCATCCGTAATTCAGATTAAGTGTCTCTTGAGTTGTGACATAGTCCACCTTACAACAGGCACAATTAACATAATAAAACCTGACAGCTATCCTAGAATTTTGATATTACGGCAAAGGCCTTGGTGCAGGATTATCTACACGATTTTCCTTTTCTACTAACCTCTTGATGCCTCCATAGCTAACACCTTTATGTTGGCCACGAGAGTGCCAATAAGACAGCATTTGTGTTCACCGTGGATGTAGGGCTTCACAACTCAAATGATCAAGAAAGGCTACAAAGTAAAAGAAAATGTTTGTGAATAGAGGTGAAAAAATGTTACTAGTAAGCATACATTTTTGAGAACGTATTACTTTTTACTTTTGTTTTATTAGGATGTTTATGACATTATAAAGCATCAATAAATGCACTTACAAACATTGTTACTATTCTTGTTGTCTCAAAAAAATACAAAGAAACTCCCGAGCTGGATTTTAGAACGGAGGCAATCAAACGAGTGGCCAAGCATATATATATATGTTGATTCAACCAAATATTTTGTCGACGGTATAATTTATTTTGGCCCAACGCATAGGTTTTGTTAATTCAGACGTGTATTTTGTTAGCTATATGAATAAATTAATTTTGTTGCTTTTTAAGTTTTGTTAAAACTAAATATTTTGTTGGGACATCTAAGTATATTTTTGGCCTTACCCAAACAAATATTTTGTTGATTGGAACTAATCTTTCTTTCGGTGTACACTAGGCATGTCTATTCCTAGTCTGAAAAAGGCATGTCTATTCCTATTCTTAAAAAGGCATGTTTTTTCCTAGTCTTAAAAAGGCATGTCTATTCTTAGTCTTAAAAAGGCATGTATATTCCTAGTCTTAAAAACGAGTTGACAGTGCCCCATANCTATTCCTAGTCTGAAAAAGGCATGTCTATTCTTAGTCTTAAAAAGGCATGTATATTCCTAGTCTTAAAAACGAGTTGACAGTGCCCCATATGAGTGTTCTTCGCATGACCAAACTATTAAACTTAATTTTTTTTTAACGTATGATTAGGGACCTGAAAAATTCGCGATTTCAATTACCTGCAGACTAGACTCTACAGTCGTATGTACACATATGCCGATGTCAACTGTGCGTTGGTTGTCTGCTGTCACAGTGGAAGGCGACGATTGGGCCACCGTTCTCCAGGAGTCGTCAAAACGCCGTGTGGACCAATGGCTAAAGTCATACAAACACATGTGTTTTGAATTCTAGCTTGTCCCAAAATGAATCCGCGAATTATTCAGGTCTCTACGTATGACGCCGCAGCGTATTTTAAATTTATTTTTCTACTAAACTACTCAATTTTCCCCGCAACGCCTATATCTGGGATAGGAAATCAAACTTCAAACCACTTAATAATTGTGTTTTCACGACATGCGTTAAAAATACCGTTCCAAATATCTCCAACGTTTTTATAACGATGTATTTGAAAATATGTGATACCAATCTGACACATACTCAAAACTATGAATAGACAACTGCAGTGAACGCTACTATGCAGGCGTGAAATTTTAGTGTCGCTGCTTGAAGTCCCGAAGTTAACGCAGCACAATAAAATCACTGCAGGTATGTAGGTTCAGTGCCTTGCACGTAAGACGTTACTGCATTGAACGCGCCAGTTTGCGTCGTCCTTAGCGATTCGTCGATTCTGTGCTTCACTCGCACAAACTTCCCAACTAGATCAGTCGAATGCCATTCCGTGTCGATGCGGGAGCGAAAGAACTATCGAACGGGAGTTGTAATTCGAGTCCCACCTCGGACATGGGTGACGTAGTTTTTCACAAACTGTTGAATTAAACTACGAGCCGGTTTCCTTACAGACTGTGGCGTGAACAGACAGAATACGCTCTCTTAAAAATATCACCCCACAATGCAGCTTGCAGTCTTATTTGCAAGCCTCTGCAGAACACGACGGAACAAGGTTTAAGGAGCAAGGATTCTAACCATTTTTGTGTTTATCATTTTTCGTCCCTCCGTTTCCTCTCTTGTTGGTTTACCTAATATTTTCTCTGGTTATATCTGTGGTTCCTGTGTTGTCCGTAGTGTTGGTTTATTTGGTTTTATAATCAGACGAGGAATACTTTTCCTGACTTGTGTTTCATTGCGGGGTTTTTGTCCTATTTTTGCGTGCGTTTTGAGTTTTATCGTTCAGTTGTGTCCACTGATACTGTTTTTTGCACTGTTTTGTTCACTCGTGTGGTATTACCGTTTTTTGTCATTGTGTTGTCTTTTCTATTGGTTTGCTTTTATGGTCTGTCCTGTTTTGTAATAATACGTTTTTCGTCCGTCTTTTTGTCGTTTTAGTTATATATATAAGTTAAATATTTTTCATTGACAAGGAAACAGCTATTCCTAATTATCTGTCTGTGGTGTAGTAAAATGTTTTTATCGTGTTTTTTCTTGCTGAGTTCTGTGCGTGTGATCTTATTTCGTTTCATGGTCGGCAATGGGCACAGCCCAGTCAAACCATCATAATATCAGGTACGTTTTCTTTTGCAAAACCTGTTTTATTCTACAAGATTTGTTTACGTGTGTGATATCCACTCGTTTATTGTATCATAACCATTAAAAAGATAAGAACAAGCCAGAAACATAAAACGTCAAATGACCGCATTGTGAAGTTAATGAATTCAAGGACGCGTCAGTGGATGAAAAAATGTTGTGTCTATCTCTTAGGCACTTGGATGCGTAGAAGGATCCCTCGGCATCCCTTTCGAGAATTCGGAAACTATGAAAAAATGGGCGTCCACTAAAGAGGCCTTACTTATGTTATTGGATCCGTTATGGGGCTTAGGAAAAAAAGCACATGATTATGAGGTCCTCTACGGCCCAGCTCATGTGGCGAATTTATAACGCATTTAGCCTAAAACCCCGGCGCGACTCAAACATTTCCGAGCACCCGGTCGTGTATAGAGTATTTCGAAGCCCGATGAACTAAGGAAGTGCCATCTCTTTGTGTATAGTCGTGAGACGAGAAAACCAAACTTCGAAATCGAGGCGCGGTGGCGCATGTGGCGAACCACTGGACTCGCATTCGGGAGGAAGCGGGTTCGATTCCTGGTCCGGCAACCCCTATTCCGGTTTTCCCTTGGTTTTCCAAAATCAATTTATGCGAATGCTTGTATAGTTCCTTACTGCAGGCCGTGGCCGATTTCTTAGCCGTTCCTGCTTCTTTAAGCGTCTCTAATGACCTCGTTGTCAACTAGACGTTGAGCCATACCCACCTACCCAAGCTTCGATTCGGTCTACGAATTTGATATTTCATTATGAAACTTATAAAAAAAATAAAATAAAATGCATTCTTTCGTTGGTCTGATGGCATGGCGACGTACCGACTTACAGCATAATCTATATAAATATGTAGCATCTGCTCATGAATATACAAGACAAGTGTGACTGTTTTATTGCCTGTTAACATTCCCCACGTAGTAGGCTTGGCTGTCACGAGGTCAATTTACTGGTTGATTCAACCTCATTATACAGACGCGTATTACAGACACAGCCTCCGATAAATTACGAGCGAGTGTTTTAACCGTCGCGTCATCTCTAATTTGTTTCTCTTTGTGGTACAAGTAAGTCCAACTCGTCATGCACGTAGTCGTGTGCANGGTACAAGTAAGTCCAACTCGTCATGCACGTAGTCGTGTGCACGAACGAAAGTTTCTAACTGTAAATGTAGGTTAAATTCAATTTGTAATCCCCCCACCCCCTCCCCATCAACCTGAAAAAACAGGAAAGCCTAATAACACGTGTTTATCCCTGGTTGGAAACCCGGTTAAGACTAGATGTGTAGCACTTTAAGCTCTAAGTTCGGTTTTATTTATGTAGGCTAAGCTTCCACATCATCTCCCTTACTCCTGAAAAAGTTCTAAAATCATAAAGAAGGGTAAGTTTATAAATCCAAGTTAAAAAATCATATACTGAATTTATAAATTCGGAGGGTAGCTGTGTAATTCGCATATTCTATTTTAACTGAACTTCTGTTTCAGGTAGTTTTACTGAAATTCGTGCCACAAAAGAATTTCCTTTTTCAAAATTTCTTAAATCGTTACAAATTTGCGGTCTTCGTATTTTCCGACTTGTAATTCTCGAAAATAAATAAGTGATTACTAGAGACGTGCAAAATTCGCGTTATCACTTGAAGACAGAATAGACGCCAAACACATGTGCATTTGTATTGCTCTTGTCGTTGGACTCTATTCCATGTTGATTTGACACACCACATGCGGCCTTGAACCAATCAGAAACAATAAACGACAAGATAGCCCAATCACGTAACACCTAATCAAAAAGAACTATGGGTCCTCACTTTTACAGAAGCCAAATAAACAGATGACACGGACTTGAATGTGTATAGGACAGTAAAATCTAGCGAGCTATTAATAAGGTATACTCTGTGTTCTGCCCGTCAATAAAACTGAATACCACATCAGTAATCCCAAGGTTGCAGCGACAAATGTTAAATTCCAAAATGGCATGGAACCACCCCCTTAACTTGCTTATTTAGTGGTGATGGTGATGAATTGAGTTGGATATTGAGTAATGCATTGTTGGGGAGAAACGGGGATTCCCCGTGAAAAATTTGCCTGCAAACGGCAACGTCT
>NQII01004348.1:0-70065 GCA_002778355.1 Clitarchus hookeri
GGGCGAGACGTACTCGGACACCGTACTTACCAGGCAGAGTCCTGAAAGCTATACCAACGTGTTCTCGTGCCATTAACATCAACATAGTTTTCTTTGTTGGGCAGTTTTCGAATTTAATCTACTGTGTAAAACATTTTTTTTAATGTATAATTTTTTTTGGCTTTGTATTCAAATGCCAAGGCTTTAATTTGGAAAATCGACCAAGCGTGTTGCATTGATATTGGTCTTATAAATGTAGACTACATTAGTTGCATACTTTTTTTGTTAGTTGAAATAAAATAATTAAAACCTTTAACTTTGCAAACTACACATATTTAGGCCTATACTAAAAAAGGAAACAAGCCAAATATTTATTTAGCTTTTATCTTTCATTGAAAGTAATTTTACAGCTGAAAATTACAAATTGCTACAGAAATGTTTACTTGTTCAATATATTCCTCAGATGTGCAAGAAACTAACAGCCGATTTAAGATTTAACTAACAACGATTGCAAAAAAAGATTATAATATTTAGTTCAATATGAATGAATTAGTTAGGTAAGACTGTTAATTTTTTCAAATGTAACCTTACAAAAATTCGCATTGGTGCGTTGTGCCAAACTTAGCGATTGTGAATTTTTAAGTGTGTAAGTTCGTCACTAGTGTTAGCACATTGTNCATTGGTGCGTTGTGCCAAACTTAGCGATTGTGAATTTTTAAGTGTGTAAGTTCGTCACTAGTGTTAGCACATTGTTTTTGTATTGACGTACGCAATCCCAATAAAGTATTTTTAATCATTTGTTTAATTGCAATTGTGCACAATAAAATTAAATGCATATGTTTGTATAGATAACATAAAGATATCTGTGCGAAGATATGAACAGACAGGTTTGTGCTAGTCTATACTCATATGTTTCCAGTTAATTTTTTCAACCTAAATTTTCTTGTGGACAATTGCAAAATCACATTCGTCAACGTAACTTTACTCACGTCGTTGGTGTGAAATGATACTTTCGGTGTAAAATTACTCATGCTGTCAATGTTAGTAACTCAATTACTTTAACACTTATAGTATACGTTTACTCAGGTATGGTCATTGAAAAATGCTTGTGTGTATTTTCATTGTAAATTTACACCTTGAACTTTCGTTGTTCAAGTGGCACGATGATTTCAATACAGTGATACAGTAGGGATAAAAATGGAAAAATTGGTTATTTAATTGGTGATGGTGTATTTTTACACAAATATTAAAACGCATACATCATTATTAGGGACAGGTGTTTTCCGCGAAAGAATTTATGGCGAAGTTATATTTCAATATCCTACGTCCACAACCACAACTTCCTTTGGTTATTAGCTGCGTGTCTACGTGAGAAGCCATGTTCTTATTTGACTGGGCCAATCGTAATAAAGTACTCCGATACTGAACGTCTATTATTCGCGGGCAGGCACGTGACATTTAAAATCATCCAACCACGAAAGTGCATATGGACAATCGTGTTTTGGAGTACAACTGGTATTGAAATATTTTCGCGAAAAACACCTGTCCCTAATCATTACTAATACGTCTATTTATGTTGGTGTACCTTCATTAAAATTCTTAACAACATTATTGTATCAATTCAACTTTATAGCTGTCTTTGAAAATTACTCATACAAAATAGTACTTTTAAGCATAAATGTCATGTAAAATACACACGTTTATTTCAAGTGTAGCTCATTTCACCTCGGATTGTGTGGTATTCGGAACTTGTTTTCTTGAAAATTTGTAATTGGTTTATGATTCTTCACAGCGTGTCTGAAAAAATTGCAACCCATTTGCGAATGTAACTGAATTACACGCATCCTCGAATTACAGCATGTCCTCAAATTAGTCCCACAGAATTCTGACAAGTCAGTCCATTATCAAATGTTTAGTTAGACGCCCGACAAATAAGGTAGTAAAGACGATTCGAAATTTATAATTGTTTTTGTTCAAAAAATTAAAGGATCCGTATTCTTACACGAAGAAAGAATCTCCTTAAATGTCTTATTTTTTAATGGTAATCTCATATCGTATAAAACAGCAATTTTGTTTANCACGAAGAAAGAATCTCCTTAAATGTCTTATTTTTTAATGGTAATCTCATATCGTATAAAACAGCAATTTTGTTTAGATGAGTCATAAAAATTAGGACACGATAAATTGTGACATGCTTTCTATTAAATATAAAAGTTTAACTTTTGCATTGTTTGAAAATAAATTGTTTAATTGGCATAATTGTCACCTGTGTGGTTGGTAAAACTGTCACTAGGCGGCGCCATTATAAAATGGCTTTTTTTTTATAACTGTGTTTTTCTTGCTGTATCATTGTTATGGTGTAGAGAATAAAACATTTATACAAGAAATCTCAAGTTTTATTATAGAAGAAACCCATAAATCTCAACAAGTTATGGGCCCAGGAAGCTCTGGAACTTAGAGAACAGAAGAAAACAGCAAAGAAAACGTTATTTTTATTGTCAGAAAAAAAAAGTGCCGGTAACCTCAAAAATGCAAACATCGCGATCTTTGAATGTGGAAAAAATTGATGGAAATAATTTTCGACAATGGAAATTCCAAATAAAATGTGCATTGCAAGAAAATGGGTTCGATATTTCCATACCTAAACCGGAAACTAACCCAAGTGAGAGGTTAAAACATGATGGCATGGCAATGTTCATTATAACCTTGACGCGTGACGGGTACATAGGGTAGAAATTGCGCTGTATTCACACCCTGAGAATTAACCCTCTGGGAAGTCCCGAGGTATAACAACTTCCGGGGATGAACGTCAGTGAGAAGGAAACAGGGAAAGTCCCGAAAATTAGCTGATATAAGCCCTCGACGAAGGAAACAGGGTAACCCCCTGGTCGAGATTACTGCCGACACAGCTGCCAGGAACCCCCGAGACGCTTGCTACACCCCGCCCTCCACCTCTAGTTTGAGCGCGAGAGCAGCTGAGGAGACACTAAATCCTATACAAAAAACGTGCGAAGGAAACCAGGGAAGTCCCTGTTTCTCTCGACACAAATTGCTGACAGCCAATTTGAATATATCGAGAGACGGGTTAAATTCGAGAGCAGCCAAGGCGAGTGGTCATTCAGTCGCGAGCGATCAGACAGTCGTGGTCAGTCGTTCGAGTCAGTCGTAATCAGTTGTTCACGAGGAGTTGTTCAGCCGCGATGCGAGGCGAAGAAGGCAGTTAGCGCGAGAGGCAGTTGTATCACCGGGCCGGAGTTCGGACCCGGCCCAAGCAGTAATGTACAATCAGTTATTCGTAGTCAGTTGTTCGGGAGCAATTATCGCCAGCCGAGACGGGAGTTCTTCGGCGGTTCAGCCGCGAGACGAGATAGAAGCAGCCAAAATGGGAGAAGCAGACACGGGAGTAATCAGTCGTGTGACGAGAACAGTGCCGAGAATATGAGTTAATTTCCGAAAACGTAGTGGCAGTTTCCGCGGTTAGGAATGCAGACAGAAACGCAATAGCCAGAAGTAGGACGCGGAGGAAGCACTCTCCAACCAGGAACGCCAGCCATGATCGCAAGGAAAGTGCAAGTCACGGGAAAACCCTAATCCCGAGCTTCATTTAGAGACCGTCAAAGCCGCAGGAAACAGCCAACTTCGTACAGCATGTCAACAAGAGCCAGTCTGAGGGCCCGAACCAGGGCCACCCAACTCACCATGCCTCAGCTACAGACAACTCACCAAAAGCCGCAATCACAGATAAGCAGAGAAACGTCTTCCTTCAACAACCTTCCCCGACGCATAGTATTCAGCCCACCAGCCCTCTAGGCTTACGACTAGAGGGGGGCTCAGTCTCGCCAGAGTGTGTAATAACTATGTGACCTTCTGATCAATAAAATCCTGGTGTGTTAAATAACGGAGAATACGAGTATTTGTTTACCCCTAACGCAACAACCTCAGGTGTCATTAGTCTGCACCAATAAAATTTAACTATATGAACTACTGGCCACCCCCTGTATAACTCAGGTGACCGAGTAGCGACAACCTCTTCAATGGATCTCAAACAAATTACACTGATAGAAAACTGTGAAACTGCTCATGAAATAATGTCCAAACTAGAATCAGTATACGAACAGGAAAGTGAATTGAATAAAATACTGATTCATGAAAGGTTTGACGAGCATAAAATATGTTTAAGTGACAGTGTAGCACAACACATCTCGAAGGTAGAAAACCTGGCTCAACAGCTAAGAGATAGTGGTGAAAGTGTCAGCGAATTGGCCACCATTACAAAAATACTAGGAACTTTGCCTGGCAAGTACAGATCGTTGCGTCAAGCATGGATGTCATTGGATCCTAAACAGCAGACCCTCATTAATTTAACTGCACGTTTGTTGGGTGAAGAGGCCAGTATTGCATGTGAGGAAGAACAAGAAACTTCCCTTTTTGTAGCCAATACAAAACAAAAGAAACACAATGCGAGTGGTAGTAGCTCAAATCAAAACAAAACTTCTAAACATCGTTTTGAATGTTATAATTGTGGGAAGCGTGGGCATTTTGCTAAAGAATGTCGTACTCCAAAGAAATCAACCAGGAAACCATCAAAAGACGAGACAATGTTGGCATTTAATGTAGAAACCAACTTGAGTGAAGTTGAAGAGAATACCTGGATTTTGGACAGCGGTGCATCTGCGCACATTACATTCAGAAAAGATTATTTTGAAGAACTTGTGGAGTGCAACCCGAAAGTCATCGTCATTAGGAAACAAACAGTCTGTAGAAGTGTGCGGTATTGGAAAAGTTATGATTCGCAGATGGGTTGATGAACAGTGGGAGTACAGCATACTACAAGGAGTTTTGTATGTTCCTAGTTTAAGAAGAAACCTGTTTTCTGAAGGAGTAATCGGTCGAAAAGGGTACACTATTATCAAGAAATACCCAAATGCTTTAATATACAAAGAAGATAAAATGGTAAAGAGTGCAATAATCACAGAAAAAAACTTATATGAACTAAAAATTGAAACAGTGGTTCCAGACACTTGTAATGTGGTTCAAAGCAATCAAAGTGACATCAAAAAGAGGCACGAGAGACTAGGGCATATCAACCTTAAACAAATAAAGAATATGAGTGATAATAGTGTTGTTGAAGGTTTAAAAGTTGATGACAATCAAAGTAATTTTGTTTGCGAAGCATGTGCATATGGAAAACAGTGTCATTTTCCATTTCACAAATCAGTGCGAAAACTACAGCTAGGTGACTTAATATACAGCGATGTCTGCGAGCCTATGAGTCACAAATCAGTTCAAGGTCTGAGGTATTTTGTATTGTTCAAATATGCTGCTACAAGTTACGGGCATGTATATTTTATGAGACACAAAAGTGATGTATTGNGGCCTATGAGTCACAAATCAGTTCAAGGTCTGAGGTATTTTGTATTGTTCAAAGATGCTGCTACAAGTTACGGGCATGTATATTTTATGAGACACAAAAGTGATGTATTGGAATTTTTCAAGAAATATAATGCCATGGTCAGAAACAAGTATACCCACAATGTAAAGGTCTTTCGTGCAGACAATGGAAGAGAATATATAAACAAAGCTTTCAAGGACTATATGGATAAAGAAGGCATAATTCAGGAGTGTACAGCTCCATACACCCCCGAACAAAACAGACTGTCTGAGAGAGAACTACGCACTATTGTGGAGAGTGCTCGCTCTATACTGTATGCAAGAGATGTTCCATTGAATTTGTGGGCTGAGGCTGTGAACTGTGCAGTTTATATATTGAANGCTCTATACTGTATGCAAGAGATGTTCCATTGAATTTGTGGGCTGAGGCTGTGAACTGTGCAGTTTATATATTGAGTAGAACCTCCTCAGGCCAGACCCCTAACATGACACCGTATGAGTTCTGGAATGGAATAAAACCTCAGTTGGGCCATGTGAAAGTGTTTGGTNGAGATGTTCCATTGAATTTGTGGGCTGAGGCTGTGAACTGTGCAGTTTATATATTGAATAGAACCTCCTCAAGCCCTCAAACCAGACCCCTAACATGACACCGTATGAGTTCTGGAATGGAATAAAACCTCAGTTGGGCCATGTGAAAGTGTTTGGTNCCAGACCCCTAACATGACACCGTATGAGTTCTGGAATGGAATAAAACCTCAGTTGGGCCATGTGAAAGTGTTTGGTAGTGCTGGGTATGTTCATGTTCCTGACCAGTTAAGACCAAAATTAGATAAGAAGAGTGAATAAATGATAATGGTTGGTTATGATAATACTAATTACAGAATGTATAATAGAAATACAAAACAAGTAANAAGAGTGAATAAATGATAATGGTTGGTTATGATAATACTAATTACAGAATGTATAATAGAAATACAAAACAAGTAAAAGTATAGAGAAATGTCATTTTTGGTGAAGATCAAGTTCCAGAGATTAGAAAGAATGTAGCCCAAATATACGTTTTTGATAAAGGAAAAGAAAATCTAGAAAACATAAATGATGAAACTAACCTTAAATCCGAAGTGAGAAAAGAAGATGTCACACTGATAGAAAGTCCATCAACAGAGAATGAAGACAACATGCACAGTTGTAACAGTGATGATCTTCCCTATGAGCCATCTCAAGAAATAGAGGATATAGAACCTTCTCATAATTTAAAACCGCGAAGAAACAGAAATTTTGAGTCAAATCTTATTGAGTTCTCGTTGCCACAAGCATATGAAGAAGCAAGGAGATGTTCACACAAGGAGGAATGGTCCAAGGCCATACAAGAAGAGCTGATGGCGCTAGAAGAAAATGAAACTTGGTCTACAGTTGAGAATTTAGGTCAGAGAACACTTACTACCAAGTGGGTTTTTGCTATTAAGAAGGACGAGAATGGCCAGATCATACGTTATAAAGCTCGTCTGTGTGCACGTGGTTTTAGTCAAGTGAAAGGGGTTGACTATCAAGAGATATTCTCTCCAACCACCAGGTATGATTCAATAAGAATTATTCTTTATATTGCAGCAAAGTATAACTTAGAAATGAAGCAATTTGATGTAAAACCCGCATTTCTTAATGGCTATCTTGAAGGGGATATATATATATATACACACACACCAGAAGGTGTGCATATAAATAGTAATTATATTTTGAAATTAAATAAGTCACTGTATGGGTTAAAACAGGCATCTAGGTGTTGGAACAAAAGGTTTAGTGATTTTTTAAAGAAATATGGTTTCATACAATCTCAGGCTGAAAACTGTTTATATATAGGATTTTTTAAAGGTGTTAAAGTGTTCTTAATAATTTATGTTGATTGTTGATGATTCACTGGTAGTATCTGAGAGTAAACAAGTATTAAAAATATAATTGATTTTTTAAAAAAAGAATTTAAAATTAAAGAGTTAAATTTAACATATTTTGTTGGCATGGAAATAGAGAGATTAAATAATTGTATATGTATATGTCAAAGTAATTACATCAAGCAAGTAATTAAAAAGTTTTCTATGCATAATGCAAACCCTGTAAGTACTCCAGCAGACATAAATGGTATTATCACAAAGAATGTAGATGAAAAAGTTCCAAATTTTCCACACAGAGAAGTTATCGGGTCATTGTTATTTTTGTGTTCCGTTCCAAGGCCTGATATGTCATTTTCTGTGAATGTTTTGAGCAGATATGTTAATAACCCTAGTCAACAGCATATAAATGCTGTTAAACGTGCAATAAGATACTTAATTGACACTAAAGATTATTGTCTTAAATATCGAGAAATAGGATATTCAGATTCAGACTTTGCAGGGGATTTTGATACCCGTAGGTCTACTACAGGTTACATTTTCCAAATCACTTGGTGCAGTCAAAAACAAAAGACCATTGCTCTCTTAACTACTGAAGCAGAATTTGTAGCTGCCTGTGAAGCGGCAAAAGAAATACTGTGGTTGAAACAATTATTGTCGGAGTTAGGTGAGAATTATAAATGTCTTACACTATGTGTTGATAATCAGAGTGCTATTAAACTAATTAACAACCTTGCTTATCATAAGAGAGCAAAGAATATATATGTCAAATATAATTTTGTAAGAGAAAAGGTGGAGCTGGGCTTAATAAAAATCGAGTATGTATCAACTAAAAATAAATTGGCAGACATGTTAACTAAGGCCTTGCCCACTCAATCTTTTGCATATCTGAAAAATCATTTTTTGTATTGCAAGCAATTTTTTTTAAAACTAGTAATGTTAAATTTTAATGGGAGTATTAAATATAAAAGTTTAACATTTTGCATTGTTTGAAAACAAATTGTTTAGTTGGCATAATTGTCACCTGTGTGGTTGGTATAACTGTCACTAGGCGGCGCCATAGTAAAATGGCGTCTTTTATTAGGACTGTGTCTTTCTTGCTGTATCATTGTTATGGTGTAGTGAATAAAACATTTATACTAGAAATCTCAAGTTTTATGATAGAAGAAACCCACAAATCTCAATACTTTCAAAGAAAAAACATGCATTTATATCAAATGTAAATGTTACAATTTGTTACAATAATATATACAGTTATCATTGTGTGAGTTAAGTAGAAGTAAAGAAAAATACTATCTGCTACACCAAAGTAATTTTGTTAGTATTTTGTATGAAGTAACACTTTAAGTCACACTTGTGTGTCTGACGCATATAACACTAGTTGTTAATAACATCACATTTTCGATCTTATTACCCTTTGAATAAAAACAATTTTCCTTCAAAAATCTCAGTCTTTGAATATAAATAATTGTGACTTCAGCTTTAAATTAACAGGTAATAGTGAGTCATATTTTCTCTTCGTCAATAGTATACAATAAATAGCGAAACAAATGTTTTCCAATTAATTATCTGTGTGTGTGTGTGTGTGTTTTTTTTCTTCTTCAAGTAATTTCTACTGAAAGCTTTGCGCTTTGCTGATACAATTTTGNATGTTACAATTTGTTACAATAATATATACAGTTATCATTGTGTGAGTTAAGTAGAAGTAAAGAAAAATACTATCTACTACACCAAAGTAATTTTGTTAGTATTTTGTATGAAGTAACACTTTAAGTCACACTTGTGTGTCTGACGCATATAACACTAGTTGTTAATAACATCACATTTTCGATCTTATTACCCTTTGAATAAAAACAATTTTCCTTCAAAAATCTCAGTCTTTGAACATAAATAATTGTGACTTCAGCTTTAAATTAACAGATAATAGTGAGTCATATTTTCTCTTCGTCAATAGTATACAATAAATAGCGAAACAAATGTTTTCCAATTAATTATCTGTGTGTGTGTGTGTGTTTTTTTTCTTCTTCAAGTAATTTCTACTGAAAGCTTTGCGCTTTGCTGATACAATTTTGNTGTGTGTGTGTGTGTGTTTTTTTTCTTCTTCAAGTAATTTCTACTGAAAGCTTTGCGCTTTGCTGATACAATTTTGAAATATTATTGAGCCACGTGACCAGTGGTATCAGTGCAGACGTATGTGCGGCCAATCAGATTTCAGACTGTCACCAACACAGAACAGCACTCTACTGTACTGTGTCAATGTGTCCGGACCCCAAAATTTCCCAACCTTTCTGCAATAACATTACTAGAAAAGTGTGTATTCTATGTTCTAATTAATTGATATTTATGTTTGCAAATAAAAACTTTTTAAATGTAAATTCAGAAGCTTACACTTTTCCATATAATATATTACCAATTTCAATATGATCTCAATCTTAGACAGTGAGTTGGGATCAGGTACTGTTTAGCCTAATTTCCAAAGGAAAGAAAGGGCTGTGAGATCACTTTCCTGTCTGTGTGTGTGTGTGTATGTGTGTATACGTGTTGGGGTGTGTGTGTGTATGTGTTTGTGTGTGTGTGTGTATGAGTTGGTGTCTGTGCGCGTGTCCTCCCATTCCATTTTTGAACGCGTAAACCGAATTACAAGAAACTCGGTAAACATATAGTACTAAATAAAGACACTTGACTTTTATAATTTTCGACCACGTTGGGCACTTTCAAAGTGGCGACCATTTAATAATTTAGCGTGATATGTCATATCTTGAAAATCATTCCACCGATTTAAACCAAATTTTGTATGCTGACAAAGCAAGGTGTAAGAATTGAATTCCGAAGTGAATATTGTTGTTGGTCCGCCATTTTGGAAGATAGCGCTATATGAAAAACTAAAGTTTTTACATTATATCTCAAAAACTTATCAACCAATTTTCGCCAAATTTGGCACGAAAGTAATACTATAATCGGCCAGATAAATTAAATCAATTAAACTTATGAAGCACTTATTTTCAAAATGGCAGCCATACATATTTTTTTTGTTTATTAGGTGTAACTACCATACCGTTTGACCAATTTCAACCAAATTTTGCATGCTAACAGTATATATTACAGCATAATATAAGCGAACAGCAAACAATTTTGCAAGCCATTTTGTAAGATAGCGCAACATGAATAAATAAAGTTTTTGTGTAATATCACAGGAAACAATTGACAAATTCCTGCAAAATTTGCCAAACAAGTAGTAATGTGGCAGTTGATATGTACAAATATGTTTCAAGTATGTAGGACACATATTTTCAAAATGGCGGCCATCTAGCTATTTTAGCATAGTATGCTATATCTTCGAAATAATTTAATCAGTTACAACTTAACTTTGTATGCTGAGAGTATATATAACAAAAATGAAATGTGTCTACATGGATCCTCTTTTGTCCTCCATTTTGTAAAATAGTGCCAAACGATTAAATAAATTTTTATGTTATATCTCGGGAAACAATTGGCCTATTCCTACCAAATATGGCAAGCAAGTTGTACTGTGGTAGGTTATGTCAATTTATGTGTTTTAGGTATGTCAGACACTTATTTTCATAATTTCGGCCATATAGCTATTTTAGTTTTGTATGTTACATCGTTGAAACCATGTAATTAATTCCAATGAAACTTTGTATGCTGACTGTATATATTACAACCATCTAATGTGTCCACACAAAATCTCTTTTGTCCACCATTTTGTAAAATAGTATCATGTGACAAATTAAAATTATGTTTTAACTCCGAAAAAACAACCGATTTATACCAAATTTGGCACATAAATAGCACTATGGCAGACCATGTAAACTGATCAACTTTGAGAGGGTCAGACACTTTCAAAATGGCGGCCTTATAAACATTTTAGCTCAGAATTTTTGATTTACAAAACTGCAAAACATATTTCAACTTAACTCTGTATGCTGACAGTATGATTTATAAGTTGTATATAGAAAACNTAGTATCATGTGACAAATTAAAATTATGTTTTAACTCCGAAAAAACAACCGATTTATACCAAATTTGGCACATAAGTAGCACTATGGCAGACCATGTAAACTGATCAACTTTGAGAGGGTCAGACACTTTCAAAATGGCGGCCTTATAAACATTTTAGCTCAGAATTTTTTCTTTACAAAACTGCAAAACATATTTCAACTTAACTCTGTATGCTGACAGTATGATTTATAAGTTGTATATAGAAAACNTTTACAAAACTGCAAAACATATTTCAACTTAACTCTGTATGCTGACAGTATGATTTATAAGTTGTATATAGAAAACCTCATTTCTCCGGCATTTTGTAAGATAGCATCACAAGAAATAATTCCGTTTTTATGTCGTATCTTGGAAAACAATAAACCTATTTCTTTCGAATTTGACGAAGAAGTTGTACTGTGGTAGGCCATATTAATTTATATATTTTAAGTGTGTCTTTTATTTTCTAATGGCGCCTATACAAACATTTTAGTTTAGTTTGCTATTTCTAAGAAACTATGGAACATATTTAAATTTAACTCTGTGTATTGTATCTATGACAATCATAGAATGTGCTAATATGTAAACTTTTTGTCCTCCATTTATGAAGATCTTCACATGAACAATGGAGGTTTAATGACACATCTCGACGACCAATCAACCGATTCATACCAACATTTCACGCAAGTATTGCTACAGTAGGGTATGCAAATTAACACGTGTTATGTTCACCAGGCATGTTTTAATGGGGGTTTATGAAAATTATTTAGAATAATGTATTATGTCTACGAATAGTTTCAACAAAATTCAACCAAATTTTTTACGCAAACAGTATTAATTAGAAGTATCATTTATACATACAGAAATTCTCTTTTACTGGATTTTTTTTGCAAAGTAGTGTCAGGTGAGCAAATGGAACATTTTGCCATATTTCCAGAGTAATTAAACTAATTTCCACCAAATTTTGCACACCTACAGAAAGCCATATAAAGTTACATAATTTAAATGGGGTCAGAAAATGATTTTCAAAATGGTGGCCATATAAATATTTTGATATGTTTGGCATATCTATTTAATAATTTCAATCAAACTTTTTAAGCTGATAGTATCTATTAGAAACATCGTGTACAGAGTTTATTTTTAAGCAATTTTGTAAGATAGACACGTTCAAGAAAAGAAGGTTTTTATGTATCAACCGATTTCCACCAAATTTTTCACATAAGTAGCATTATAATGATGGCCGTGTAAATATTTCAGGATAGTGAACCATATCATTCAAAACATTAGACTGATTACATCCGAATTTGATGCTGCGAATCCTACCTCCGTGATGCAGTTGATTGCAAGCTAGTTTAATTTTACGATTTTTTTCTGAATTCGAATCCCGGGTAAGTTACTCGTGTATTTTAATTGTCTTGGTACTGTTTCACATATTTTTGGTTCCATCTCAAATGATATTGCTGTTGTTATGTAGCACCTTCGTGTCACAAACTTGAGCATCCATAGGTACTCTTGTTACGACACAAGGATGGCACGNCTGTTGTTATGTAGCACCTTCGTGTCACAAACTTGAGCATCCATAGGTACTCTTGTTACGACACAAGGATGGCACGTAAATGGAAGGTGGGAACTAGCTATGTTCCTGCGTAGACTAGGGTTTGCTACTATAAGCAGAAATTATGGGCGTGCTCCTGTTTTGCTTATTACAAAAACTGCATTAAAGAGAAAGTATTAAGTACACTCGTGGTGTAGCTGAAGTTTTTATCAAACACAGTATAATAGTCGTGAATATATATATATCCATGTGCGATAATTAAGGAAGTAAATAATAACATACTTCTTTTCTTCAAACAATGGTTGTATTAAAACCTTTCTTTTTTACTTGCAATAACAACAGACAAATAAATAAATAAAATGCTCTGTTTTCTCTGTTTTAAAAAATTCAAATTACTTTTTTCTTTATTTAGAATATCAGACAAATTACTTGTGAACAAACTCTAATCT
Source organism: Clitarchus hookeri (assembly GCA_002778355.1). Classification (NCBI taxonomy): domain Eukaryota; kingdom Metazoa; phylum Arthropoda; class Insecta; order Phasmatodea; family Phasmatidae; genus Clitarchus; species Clitarchus hookeri. The sequence continues at coordinate 13,257 of NQII01004348.1, forward strand.
CCTTTTTGTTTCTTTTAATTTATTATATTAATATTATATTACATGGCCATGACTATGTCGTCGGGTACCCGCGATCTCTTCATTTGAAATACAACAACACTGCACATTTTCCATTACCTCATTGTTTACTCTTAATTAAGTAGAAGACTAAAAAATATCACGCTTGATTAGTCGAAATTAAATTAATCAATTATTCAACAAGAGATGTAGCGTCAGAAGACTGGAAGGTCGGAGCACTCCCGAGCCGGGCACATGAAGCAGACGAACATAATGTAGAGGTTGCTTGTTGGTCGAACCTGAAGTCCAGCCTTTACTGCGATGCCGGCTGAAAGAAGTCAAAACAACCGTGCCATGCATGATGTGGTGTGCGGCTCACGTCCCAAGAAGGCTGGCCACGTGTTAANATGCAAAGGCTGGCCACGTGTTAAGCCATTTCAGGCGAACCGGGAACCGCTATATAAAAAAATAGAACAATGTTCAAAAAAGGATCGTTAACACAAAATAATACGACCACGTCGCAAAAGGAAATATCCGCAAGCAAACTTACCCAAAACGGCGGATAAAAACTCTATCTCATCTCAAGGATGATGAAAGACTCCACAAGAAAATAATGTAAGCTGACTACATGCTGTATGACGAGAAAGCGAAGATGGAAGTAACCTGAGCGGAAACCTACATATAGCAAGGTATGCTCCGGACTAATCGATACGTAAATCAAATGTCAAGAAAGACATATAATAATTAACTAACGACCCATTTGAATAAATTGAAACTAAGAATTTACACAATTTTATGTACGTAAAAAATTAATAAACATTAAGAAAACTATTTTGTAAACAAAAGCATAAAAAAAAACATCAATATTTCAACATTGCACAATTTTCAGACGATAAAGTTTATGTTACAACTTCTAAGTGCATAAGCAAAAATATTAATCATAACTAGAGCACGTTTCAATAGGAAAAAAAAATTATTTAACGAAATACCAAATAAATAAAAAACATGAATGAGAATACATAGACAATAAACAAGTGCCAACACAACTGGCACACTGTCAATGAGACGTCAACGCCTACCTACCATCTAAGTTTTTAACAACTTCACTATCATTTATTTACACCTATGTAGGGGAAAATTGGTTCATTATTTATAAATAAATTCTGGTTTTTTTTTTTACTACGAGCCTTGCAAATTTGGAGAAAGAAGAAAGAGGCCTAACTGCATACAATAACAACTTTAGTCTGACGCTGCAACAGATACTATTGGAGTATTTTATTGAGACAACAACCTAACAATATCTAAAAAAAAAAAAAAACCGTTTTATTTCGATAAAATAATAGACCTCCTACCGAATATAATAAAAACCAGGCTTGCTGTCAGCATGCCTTCCTTCACTCCTCTTCAGTAGCAGGTTTAGTTGAAGGACGCCAGGGACATACACTACACACACAAGCTTATCAAATAGATAACTTCAGTGCGCAACAGTTTTTGTAGCTGTAGAACTAAAACATCAACGATTTAGTTTCACTGAAAATTTTTTTGCGTAGTGACTAATGTAATGAAAAGCGTACATAAAGCAAATAATTTAAGATTCTTTGTATATTCAACACTACTTATCTATAAAATACAAATTTTTTTTTAATTTCTTAGTAAAATAAATGCAATGCAATAATTTCTGGATATGTATTGGTTGTGTGCGTTGTAAAAGGAAATAGTCATTATTTATGAGTAAACCTAACACATACACAGTAGTTAACGTCTCATGAATACTTTCAAAATCATAATGGAAACATGTATTTAGGTGAGTGTTCGTTGAACTTGCTCAAACCAGCTGTCAAGCAATACTCTGTTATCAANATAATGGAAACATGTATTTAGGTGAGTGTTCGTTGAACTTGCTCAAACCAGCTGTCAAGCAATACTCTGTTATCAAGGTGACTCGGTTATGAAACCTTTTGTCGATTAAACATCGAGACCAAACATTTAGCTCGTAATAAAATTGGGTGTCTTTGTTATTAAAATAAGTGAGAAAATATGTTAAAAGTTTTTTTCCTCATTAAATATGACAATTTTCAAGTATTTTGCATTTGGTACTGCAAAATTGTGAATAATATAAATGGAATTGTGGACATTCATTATGCCTAGTTTTATTTATTTATTTTATTCGTACATATGTATACATACATATAGAAATATAAAATTATTTTTTAATTTATTTTATACCTAATTATGTATAGGTATATAAATATGTAAATAAAAATGATTTTAAATCAATTTTATTTACAATCATGTATATATAAATATGGAAGTACAAAATTATTTTGAATTTATATATTTACATACATATGCCTACAAGCATATTTAAATAAAAATATAATTTTGTTACGTGAGTATTTGCGTGTTTTCTTCTGAGGCGAACGAGTGTGTGGGTTTCCTTAGTGCCTCCATATATTATTACAAATAAATTTCATGGTGTAAGTCCTTTTATGGGCACAAGCTAGGCTCTTTGCTGTAAAAATAACCTCATTTATATAGAAAAAAAAATGACAGTTGACGTTCTGACACCGAAAGGGGAGCATCGACTTGGAAGCACTCTCTCGTCATACCACGAAGATGAATTGCGAATACGAAGGCCTGCCTTTGACCTCGGCGATCATGGAGCCGCGACCTGCATCGTCGCTAACTGGTTGTCGCCAGCGGCATTCTGTGCTCGAGTTAAATGCTCGTCGGCATGAGAGAGCGGTCTGTACGAAGAGTCCTTTTCGCGCCAAGTAGCATCACGGCATTGCTCCCATGCAGTTTTTGCTAGGTGTTACATTGAAATAGCATACCGAGATCTGTAAGGATTTGTCTGCTGGGAGTCTGGGAGTCAGCAAGTGTTGTCGGCAATACCTCTTGCTGCATCGATGGTTACCGATTCGACAGGCGATTATGATGAGACAGTTAATGCTAAAGACGGAAGTAATGTAGTAGAGTCGGGTTGTGTGGAATGTACACTTGCAAGACTTTCGCGTGAAGTCGACGAACTTCAAAATGAACGGTCTTCGGCTCTAACTACTGGTGAGCATACAACTCCTGCTACAAAGAATAGCAAATCTAATATAGAATACAAAACAGGAGGTGAAGATGATCATGAAGAGAGTATTGATGAAAATGAACATGAAGACAGTGATGGTGCTGAAGTTGATGTTGGCGATTTTCTCGATGCACTGACACACCCCTCCAACACATTTGTTGCAACAAGCGACATGAAGAAGGCAGAAGACGCCGAGAATACTGGCTACCTATTTCCCGAAGACCCTAATGCTTGTTGATAGACTCAGATATTTGATTGACCTTCAAAAACGCGGGGATCTCGAGCACATTAACGCGATATCTTCAATCATTGGTAAACAGAGGGGTCGGGAATATATTGCATAAAATTGTAGTTACAAAATAATAATAAATTATTATAATATATTAATCGGGTTTCCTTTATTTTTGTGTCTCGTGTCGTTTTTTCCCTCGCAACTTTAAAGTGGTGCTGTGAGCACTCGACTATTTACGGAAATATATGCATATAGAATGATAATAAAGACTTTAGTATAAAAAATGCATGAATAGTTGACTGCATACAAAACATTAATTCTGTCGACGTGTACAAATTCGGAAACAGTTGGCGAACGAATGTAATTTATATACATACGGGTGGGGACAAACCAAATGATTGATCGAAGAATCGATCAATGGATTGGGATTGATCCAAGGATTGGGATTTATCTAAGGGTTCGCATGGGTCGCTGTGGAGCATGTGGAGTTGATTGTGGAGCGGTTGTGGAGCAGATTGCGAAGGATTGGTGTGTGGATTCATGTGGATTGGTGTGGATTGCTGATTGCAGTATGATTGTGGTGCTGATTGCGGTGCTGATTGATGAAAAGATTGCGAGATTGATCGAAAGATAAATAAAAAACAAGTATTTAATTCTTTTTTACTTTTCTATTCTTAAAATATTGTTTGGAATTTTTTAAGAGATTTTAGAATTTATTTTTGGGTCCAAGGTTATCCAAGAACATGGGCATGGGGTCAAGGCCACAGATATGATGTTAAGGTGAAGGTCACGCATATCTAACATGTTTTCGGAGTTATATGTACCACCTAGGTGTTGAAAATGTAAACAAATGACAAACTAAAAAAAAACATATGGCAGGTAGAGTGCATTCTACAAAATGAGCAAAGGTGTGGGTGTAGGGGAGAGGAATTTTAATACAATGAGAAACATTAGTGGTGGGTCGAACGAGTATGAGTAATCAACCAATAAAAAAAACTGTTGGGTGGCAAAGCGAACACAAGTAATCAACCAATGAGAAACATTGGTGAGGGTCAGTCGTCTTATGAACATGGTGCTGAAGAAACCTCCGGAAATGTAAGTTTCTATATAAATTTCTTAAAATATGTTTTTATAATTTTTTAATATTTTTTTAATTTTTGGGGTTTAAGGATATTAAGGTCATGGACAATATGGTGAAGGTCTTTGGTCAAGGTTAAAGCTACTCGCATTAAATATGGTGGTGGGGTGATGTCATAACATTGTGGCTGGTCGGTTCCAGTCCCCCATACCCTCTAAGACAAAACATTCGATATTTTAATTTTTATAACATTTTTAAATAATTTTTTTAAATAAAATGTTTACATTTATAATTTTTGATAGTTTTTATACATTTTTTAGGAAAATTTTAAAACAATTTTGTATTTTTTTTTTTTTTGGATTTCAGGTAATTCAAGGTTATGGGTAAAAGGTCAAGGGTCAAGGTCACCGATATCCAACATGGGGTTAATAGTCAGTAACATAATATGCTAGTTGACTTTCATGAATTTATTCGATTTTGTACAATTTTTATCAAGCGTTTGTTTTCAAGTTCATTGGGGCCATGGTCACAGGCATCAAGCATGGTGGTCGGAGTCATCGATGTAATTTTTTGCTTGGCTTGTAAACTTGTTTTATTTTGTCAATTTTTTTGGGATTTTTTTACAATTTTCTCGATTTTTTTGTTTCAATGTCATTTTAGGTTACGGGCACAGGGTCAAGGTCAATGTCATCAACATCTAACATGGCTGACGAGATGGTCACTAGCTGACCTGACGAGGGCCGGTCGTGTCAGAATCTTAGTAGACACACCTGTCATCAAACCCCGGGCCTCCTACATGTACATCTTTAAATAATTTTCTAATTTTTTAAAAATGTTTTTAAAAATGTTTAAAGTTTTTTTGTGGTTTTGTAATTTTTCTGCAATTTTTATTTTATTTTTTGGGTTTAAGGTCACTTAAGGTCACAGGAACAGTGTCAAGGTCAAGACCATGGATCAAGGCCAAAGGTCACCTGTATCCAATATGGCAGTTGGGTGACTGGAATGACAGCATGAACGGCGCCTGGCACCTACTCCCCATTCCCTTGCACCAGACTCCTCTAAATTATACTACTTACACCAACACATTTTTGCGAACCGTAAACAAATTTCATGTTATTGTTTTTATGTTTTCATGCTTTATCGATAAACTTGTTTTATTGGTTTATGATTTATATTTTTTTATGCATAATGTTGTATTATAACAATAAATATGAATTTTAAAATTAATTTATTGCAGTATTCACTCTTACACCAACCACTGGCAAAATATATTTTGTTCAGGACGTTAAACACATGCTGTAATTTCATATATGATATACATGATCTGCCAAGCGATTTTGTATTGTCGACATTCCAGCAACGCTAATGCATGCTTGTCATCACCAACATAGGCGGAGAAATGTTTATAGCACAACAAACATTCCGACAATACAATCATTTGGTTTTGGCAAAGTGCACTTGCGCTAGAATATGTTAATTCTTTGTAAAATGTATCATTGTTTGTGCAAAAAGTAATATAAATGAGGCAAGCTATTTTCAGAGGTACTAATAACATGAGCAGCAATANGTATCATTGTTTGTGCAAAAAGTAATATAAATGAGGCAAGCTATTTTCAGAGGTACTAATAACATGAGCAGCAATCATAATATGAGGATCATATTGGCTGTAACAAATAAACGAAAAGTTATACAAGTATATATAAAGAAAACTGTAAAATCTGCGTGGAACTGAAAAGTAAGTAACTAAATAGACAAAACCTCTTACTGCAGCCATATGATTCACAGGCCGGCGCTCACTATCCCACGTATCTCATATGTAGTAATGGTAGTCGAGCAAAGGTTCCGCATCTGCATATAGCTATAATTAAAAAATGAAGTAATATAAATTAGGCAACTCGAGAGGAAGGTTTGGCAAACTTTCGTATACTTGCATACACTTTATAGTTATGATATTGTTGTTAGCCTGTAAATCGTCTTATAGTGTAACTAAGAACTTTATATAGGTACTTGACAAGTTAGCCGGCTAAGCCAGTTCCGTGTTTAATTTTAGAGCATAGAGTTTCTGGGCGGCATCAATAGTCTTATGTGAGAGCCAGGGAGGATTANCGGCATCAATAGTCTTATGTGAGAGCCAGGGAGGATTAAATTGAGGAGGATATGGAACAATGCTGGAATGTAACGCCAAGGAAAACGAACACTTTTTAAAACCACAACTTACAAACACTGCTCTTGACAGAAATATAAAAAATGCAGAGATCAAGATTTGTGGTTTCATGGCTGCTCCTTACGCTGTTGTTAATTACCTTATCCCTTGCTTGAAATCCGAGCCCCCAGAATCCAAGGTTTTGGAAGGGGTGTGCATGAAGAGACTTAATGCAACGAAAATCGCGACAAATGTCATAGGTGCTTCTCATAAAGAGGACATTTCAAGTCACCTCATGCAGCATACATTTTCGATCTTAACCGAAGACTCCACAGATTGTTCCTGTATTAAAACTGCATATGTCGTGGTTCAGTACGACGATGAAGAGCTCGGAGGGATCGCCAGCAAGTTTTGCGATCTGACCAATGTTTTCCCTGGAAACGATGCAGAAGCAGCTGAGAAAGGAGCTAGCAACTGACGATTGTATGATTTGCTGATGGTATCATTCACGGATAGAGATGTTCACTTAGAACAGCTAGTCGTCTGAAGGNGTATCATTGTTTGTGCAAAAAGTAATATAAATGAGGCAAGCTATTTTCAGAGGTACTAATAACATGAGCAGCAATAATAATATGAGGATCATATTGGCTGTAAAAGTTATACAAGTATATATAAAGAAAACGGTAAAATCTGCGTGGAACTGACTAAATAGACAAAACCTCTTACTGCAGCCATATGATTGACAGGCCGGCGCTCACTATCCCACGTATCTCATACGTAGTAATGGTAGTCGAGCAAAGGTTCCGCATCTGCATATAGCTATAATTAAAAAATGAAGTAATAGAAATTAGGCAACTCGAGAGGAAGGTCTGGCAAACTTTCGTATACTTGCATACACTTTATAGTTATGATATTGTTGTTAGCCTGTAAATCGTCTTATAGTGTAACTAAGAACTTTATATAGGTACTTGACAAGTTAGCCGGCTAAGCCAGTTCCGTGTTTAATTTGAGAGCATAGAGTTTCTGGGCGGCATCAATAGTCTTATGTGAGAGCCAGGGAGGATGAAATTGAGGAGGATATGGAACAATGCTGGAATGTAACGCCAAGGAAAACGAACACTTTTTAAAACCACAACTTACAAACACTGCTCTTGACAGAAATATAAAAAATGCAGAGATCAAGATTTGTGGTTTCATGGCTGCTCCTTACGCTGTTGTTAATTACCTTATCCCTTGCTTGAAATCCGAGCCCCCAGAATCCAAGGTTTTGGAAGGGGTGTGCATGAAGAGACTTAATGCAACGAAAATCGCGACAAATGTCATAGGTGCTTCTCATAAAGAGGACATTTCAAGTCACCTCATGCAGCATACATTTTCGATCTTAACCGAAGACTCCACAGATTGTTCCTGTATTAAAACTGCATATGTCGTGGTTCAGTACGACGATGAAGAGCTCGGAGGGATCGCCAGCAAGTTTTGCGATCTGACCAATGTTTTCCCTGGAAACGATGCAGAAGCAGCTGAGAAAGGAGCTAGCAGCTGACGATTGTATGATTTGCTGATGGTATCATTCACGGATAGAGATGTTCACTTAGAACAGCTAGTCGTCTGAAGGAATCGTGTCCTGGCATAATAATTATGAAATGTGTATGACACTCACTTCATATAGCAGCAAGTGATGCTTGTGAAGTTTACATTCCTAGAATATGTGAGGACGTGGCGAGGAATGTGCATTATGTAGAGCATAGTGCAAAGCGGGTAGCTAGTCTGAATGCAGCTGCTCATAAGATCCTCCGCCCAGCTCAGACATGTTGGTTGTCACTGCTCTCAGTCGTAGAGCGCATTTTGGAGCCGTGGGAACCTCTTCGTCTCTACTTTCTTGAAAGCCATATATGAGAGCGAACACTGGCTGCAGTCATGTGGCTCATGGATCCATTCGGTAAGTTGTTTTACCTTTTTCTGTCATGGATGTTGCCTAAAGTTGTCACAATTAACTCTTTCTTTCAATCCTAGTGTGTTGTAATTACATAGTTAGCTCACAACATGGAATTAGTATTCAGAGAGCTTGTTACGTCCTATATGATGCAAGAGTATTTAGCAATGACTCCACTCAGTGAAATCAACACCGAAAATACAAGAAAATTTCTAACACTTGAAAACATGTCCACGAGAGTACAAGTTTTGGAGGAGATGAAGAAACCAGAAGTATTGGCCAGACCAGACTCAATAAAATATTTTCGTGTGAGATGCCTCAAATTCTTAGCGAAGCCATGCAACGGAATTCAAGAGATATTTGATTTTGACAAAGTTTTATTGAAAATGCTCACCTCATTGCATCCATCCAAAGTATTCTCCATGCAGGTGCAAAATGTCGATCAGTCAATCACTCAGCTTTGTGACAATGTCCCCAGAGCTAAACCTAAAGACCTGATTCTCTGCAGCGCTTAGATGATGAGTGGCATCGCCTTGCTCTAGATGAAACACCACAGAAGTGGATGTGTTTTGTCAGCTCAAAGATAGTGAGGGACTTTATATGTAGAACTACCCCATTTTGTATTGACAGTTCTTTGCATTCCACATTTAAAAAACGCAGAATGTGTACGGGTTCTTAGAAAATATAACCTGGTGAAAACAAAAAGTAGGAACAGACTTAAAAACATCCAAGGAGTCATGCTGGCTTCTTAGTGTAGCAAGACAAATGAAGGTTGCTGTGCTGAACTTGAGCCTAGTAAAGCCATGAGTGACCGGATGACATCCAAGACTCTGTATGATGCTACTAATAAACAAACCGAGGGTTTAGAGGGGGACTGGAACATCAGTGATCTTGATTTTGTATTCGAATAAGTTTTATTTTATGTTGTGATTTTAATTTATTGCAGTTAATTAAAGTTATTGCACTGTTCTGTTATGTAGTATACTTCAGTAATTTTTCTTGCGCGCCAATGTATAGTTTAATGTAACATATGTGCATAAGATTTTTCCCTATTACTAACTTACAGTTTACGTTTTTTTTTTTCAATTAAATGCAGAAAGAAAAGGAATTTTTTTAAAACTTATAAATAAGTTGTGTTTTAGTAGTTCTAATTTTTTGCATGCCTTTAAGTGTTTGAGCATTTCGTTTCAAAAAATGGCGTTGAGAAATCATACATTAACCAGATACACCAAATAATGGCTTGACTATTTTTGTTGCATGAAGTTGTATGGCATACCAGTTGTTCGTCCATAGTACCAGTTTTTTGTGAGGTCAGTAGCAGTTGCCATCTAACATCCCTGGAAACATCACATAGCGAGAAGGCAGCAGCACGAGGCGGGCCTCTAAATGCGCAACACATACCCACAGTTTTATTTAAATATCTTAAAATTCAATTCTGTGACAATACCTTTTTTTGGCACATGATTTTATTCAGAAAACTATATCTGATTCCGCTATTATTTTTGTTTCAAGTATTTCTTTTCCAATTAACTGAAAACCATGCGCAAAGTTACGCAATACTATCATTAGAAATAATATATTTAACACCAATAGAATGGAAAAGTATAACCATAGCCCGAACAATTCAAGTTTTTACTTATACGGAAAAAAAAATTCGTCACCATATCTTTAATATTTCCATAATAATCATTATTAAGTTGGCCACATTTGAAATCTACGTATAATGTTGAACCTTGCACAGAGTGTAGGATATCACTGACACGTGAGGACGTATACTGTTCACATTCACCAACATACACATTTATTTACATTATGCTTAGATATGCGACACTAAGTAGCACAAAACATAAGCATTTAAATTTCATTTCCTGTAAGTNAGTAGCACAAAACATAAGCATTTAAATTTCATTTCCTGTAAGTTTTTGTTCATCAGTTGTATTTGGGACGTCGACATACTACACTACCCCTGCAGTAGTCTGCTATTTGGGACGTCGGACATACTACACTACCCCTGCAGTAGTCTGCTATTTGTGAACATAGCGGTCGGTATCCACTGTTCGAGGTTATTGTGTGATTGTTACACATTCTGCTTGAGTACAAGTCCACAGTAGGTGTTGCGGCCCTTTGCAAAATAAAAAGCGGTTGAACAGCACTGGTGTAAAGTATTTGATGAGTGTTTGAAGGACTGTGCAAAAGTGGTGCGAGGTTATGTTTACCCAACAGCACGCAAGTAGGGCGATGAAAGGCCCTTACTCAATAGAAAACTTTAGCATTTGATTTTACGATTTGACTTAACGTTTGGTTTCCGACATGTCATCTAAATTAATGAAATGGCAAACGAATGTAATGTGAAGAGGAAACATTAGGAATTGATACTTATGAATAAAATAAACAAGCGAGTTTTGTTTGTTTTAAATAAAATTTTAATATAAATTATTAAGCTCATTTTTAAACAGGCATGTAAAATGCATTCTTGAGTGATATGTACTGATTTATATAGCGAGATACAAAAAAATTTTGACGAAAATTACATAGCCTATTTTGACTTGTGTAAACTTTGACATGACAGTNATATAGCGAGATACAAAAAAATTTTGACGAAAATTACATAGCCTATTTTGACTTGTGTAAACTTTGACATGACAGTAATCTTGTGTATTGGTGATATCGTCAAAAGAATGTAAACACATAAAGGGAAGCGCTTAAGTAGTCAGTAGAGTAAGGCGATGAAGCAAGAGGGAGGGGGAGAGAGCGACGTGCGGCGCTAGCTAGAGGAGGGTGCGTGATGACGTCACTGCCAGTGAGTCAGGCCAGTGCAGGCAGACTGCGGTCGACACAGGACTGCCGCGTGAGTCAGCCGCTCGCTGCCTTGTCGCGTCACACTAACCTCGCCAACACCGTACATGCTACGCACATTCATTCTCCTTTACCAAGTATTAACTTACTAACAACCAACATACCTTTTCTCTATTTGTTACTGCGAGATGATCAGCTAAATAATTTCTCTCTTTTGTAATATATTGCAAATTACACAAGGACAACTTTGTGGCNTTACTGCGAGATGATCAGCTAAATAATTTCTCTCTTTTGTAATATATTGCAAATTACACAAGGACAACTTTGTGGCTTCACGTGATGGTAGCAAAGTTTCTGTCCTGTTCCACTTGATGCTTTGTGCCTCGCCTGCTATTATGTTTACTGAGTTTTTTAGAATGTAGTTGGAAGTGCAAAGGATTTTAAGAAAATGAGGAGTCACTAGTAAATGCCTAATTGTAGAAACTATATTGGAAGTAAATTCGCCAAACAAACGTGGGCCAGTTTCCCATTGGATGAACAGTAGGGAAGAACTGAACAATATTTGTTTACCTTGGCGAAGACGGGTTCCCTGTACTGGTTAATGTTTGTGTTTACAGGATAGCCAAAACTTGACTTGTTTGGTTTTCTTCGTACCGATGGTTATGAAAGTTTGACGTGTTTACAATATATAGCTTGAAACAAGAGCAAGATGGAATGCAGCCAGGTAGTGTCGCCTCTCTACTGCGCTGCTCTGTACACTCGCTGGGCGACTGCCTCGCTATAGTACATTCTCGGTCATTTCGCACTTCTCTGGTGCTATGCTCAAGTTCTCCGGTTCATGCACGCAAAGCTTAACCAAGTTTAGAAAATGTAATGGAATAGACATGCGCCGCCTTCGTGCGCACTCAGTTTAGTAATATGTTACATGGGAACTAGTTCTTACTAGGCATTACCAACGTACCTGTTACTACCTGCCTACCGCCGCACGGGGCGTGGACTCGACCCTTCCCTCTCCACAGGCAGACCCACTCGCTGTTGCCGTCTGGCCTCACAGCCCCTTCCCCCACCCCTGCGGGAGAAGCCGATGACTGTATAAGATGCGCGAGGATATTCTGGGAACTAGGACCCTCGGCGCAACGTGGCATTTGGAGAATGTTCTGGGCGATGGCCTACGACTCTACAAATATTGCAGCGGTCCAAGGGTCCGAGGCTTTTTGTGGAAGCCGATTGGCTGAGTGCGGTAATCGAGCTACACACACTGCAATGCGAGGCATCGGCGAAGAGGACGGACGACGACGGAAGATTGCGAGGCGACGGCGGACGAGGTGTTTGTGGTGTGAATGTCCGAGAGGGGGTGAAACCCGACGAGTGAAGGCTACTGTGCGTGAGGGCGCTCGGAGAACTCTAGAACATTGCGGACTGGTGGGACCTGGACTAAACTGAGGTGGGACTGAATGAACATGTGATAGGGACTTTATTGTAATTATTGGAACTGTCAAATATGGACATATAATTTATAAAGTTATTCATTAGGTTTATATACACTGTTTATTATGACTGATTAATTTCTTTGAGGTAATTGTAAATTGTACTGATTGAAATTTATTCATTCTAAATAGCGAGAGAGATCAATTTACTGTGAGATATTGAGATGAAAGTGTTTTCTTTATAATTATTTTTAATAAATTGAGAAATTATAATTAATTATTTTATTTGATTAAGAATTCCATCCCTCAACGAACCTGGTTCAGCCCACTGACTTCGAAACAATTGTAACACTATTTTCTGTAAATTTTTATATATATTATTTGTAAATGAAATATTATAATAAGTAGGTAAAAATTAGTAAAACTTTGATTTAATCAGAAATAAAATACTTTTATGTCTACAGAAGTATAAAATGCTTGTGATAGATGACATTTATAAAACGACCCAGCACATCATATATGGAGTGATTTTTCAAAGGTTTGCTTCGAAAAGTGTGAAGATACTGTGAGCAGACCATAGCCACACTTCACGTGGGTCCAGGACTGGCTTTTAGGAGAGGCTTGTTTTGACAATGAGGGGGTAGGGGCGGGTTTTATCGGGGATCTCTTGTTCTTCATGCCCTTGCATTCCTGCGCTGCTCCATTTCCACCTCGTTTCACCCTCATCGGCGGCCAAGACCTGGTAGAGAATTTGGTATATGGAAATACATGTAATGGAATTCGGTTTTTTGGCGTTCCTGTTAAAGATAGATATGTATATACCACCAGGGCCTTTTTTGAGCAGAAAATGCACTCTTCTTTTCTATCGAAGCCTTTTGTGACATTAATGTATAGCCTGTCTCCTGGAGANTTTTTGAGCAGAAAATGCACTCTTCTTTTCTATCGAAGCCTTTTGTGACATTAATGTATAGCCTGTCTCCTGGAGAAGTCGGAAAACTTAATAATTAAAAAAAAAATTATTGAAAAACAAATTGTTATATTTACATTTATACAGAGCTGAAGAGTATCATTTCTCACACTTGGGTTTTCTTTCAAGTTAATATCTTCAAAATCGTATTAAAAACAGAGTTTCATTATACCAAACGNAAGTTAATATCTTCAAAATCGTATTAAAAACAGAGTTTCATTATACCAAATGGTGAACGAGGCAACAGCCTTAAACGTCTCCAGTGTGTTTGTAGGTAGCACCTCACGGAGCCTCTGGGACAGGGCAGTGTACTCCTGGCCAGGCGAGACCGCAACAAGTCCACCTACACCACACAGCAGCCTCCACCAGCTCCTCCGTGATCACACATTGCTACCCGCCCCACCTGCACCACATTATTCACCGCAATGTTCTGCAGCAACGACGACTAAGCATTTCAACTTCGGTTGTCACGCTGTGTGCAATTATACGAACGAACATACCGCTTAAAACAAAAAAGAATCACAATTTAAAAAAAATTGTCTTTTTTTTTTGTTTTAAGTGGTAGATTTGTTCGTGGTGGTGGCCAAAGGTCAAGGTCGTATGATGTTATCCAAGGTCAGGTTAAGGTCAAGGTCGCATTATGTCATCCAAGGAAAAGGTCATAGTTGCTTGTTGCCATGGTTCCTGCTGTTTTGAGGCAAATTGATTTTCTCAGAGTGTTCCCATAACTTTTAAAAACAAAATATAGTTTTTTCCCCCTTTCATCCCTAGGGTAGATGTCCGAAATAGTGATCAAAGGTCACGGTCGTAAGACATCATGGTTCCTGCTATTGCAAGCGGGGGAAAATGGAGTTTCTTAGTGTGTTCGCATGTTTTTCTTCATCCTTAAAAATATGCACATGCATATAATATTTAAATTGAAATAACTTTTTTTTTACCTTGACTTGTATAACAGAATTCCTCTCGTAAAGCGAAGTGCATGTGTGACTCGGCTGGTCTGCCACCCTGGAGCCTGACTCGACTCTCGTCTAGTGTATATACCATACCTTTGGCTCGATGAGACCTGCACGATGCCTACACCATCATTCGACCACCTGGCTGCCTTTCATATTCTCGAGACGTTAGTTGATCACACAATGTCGGACAGGCTGGGCGCGTTCCACCGCTAGTGATGCGGGCTGTGAGTGTCGGTTGTAATCTGAATTTGACGGCTTCAGTCCGGAAACCGTTTGCTGTTCTGCTGTGCTCGCCAGGACGGTCTGGTCTTGTCTAGCATCATCTAAACCAAGGGTGCTCAACCTTTTTAACAGTCGGGCCAAACGAACGATTCAGACATTTTTGGCGGGCCACTGACGGTTGTTATTTAAGTTATTTTTAAGACTTGTGCAAGAAAAAACCCAATATTAAGAAATGAAATTGTTGTTTATTAAAATAATAAAACAATACACTTTTGCTTCTTCATTCTAATGTTATGTATCTTAAATCAAAATCGAACTAAATAAAAACTAAGGTTAATACAATTAATGTGATTTCTGACATTGCTTCTGTTGTAATAATTTTCTTATATTAGGCGTCAAATCAGATGTTGAAAGTAACAACAAGTCACTAATATGTTGCTCTGTTAGTGATGTGCGGTATTTATTTTTAACATAATTAAGGTTTGAGAAAACCTTTTCACAGACATATGTTGATCCAAAACTACTTAAGAATTGTAAGGCCAGGTCTGTTATGATAGGAAAATCTTCTGTTGGTACCAATTTCCAGAAATTTGCAAAATCTTCTGAAGAATTTTGTGGTTTTGAGGATACTTTTTCGGCAAAAAGGTTTTTTAGCGCAAAATGACTTTGCAGTTCAGTGAGTTCTAACTGAACATTGGCAGGATAAGTAATTATTTCAGTCAAACTGATTATGAAGGGATTCACAAAAATTTGTATATTTTGTTTTTTACTCTCAAAGTCTTGAAATCTTCTCTCAAACGATTGTAATAAGGAGCTAATTTTAGATTCGTATTTAGAACAATTGATGGTGTCAATATTGAGTTTCTCTTTCAAATCTTTAAGTGTGGGAAAATGGTCAATATTTTCTGTGCTTAAGTTAATTAAAAACAGATTTAATTTAGCTTTAAATCCGCTTATCAAACTAAACATAGTCGGAAATGAACAATCTTTGCCTTGTAATTTGAGATTCAAAATATTGAGATAATTCGTAACGTCAACAAGAAATGCAAGATCACTCAACCAAGATGTATTCTTCAGTAAATCAGTTTCCAAAGGTAACACCCCTTTTTCCTCCAAAAATTCCACGACCTGCTCTCTCAAGTTGAAAAATGTTTTTAACATGTTGCCCCTTGAAAGCCATCGCACAGCGCAGTACAGTTGAAGCTCTCCATATTCACTGATTTCTTCTTCAAATAAAACTCTGAATTCACGTCTATTAAGAGCTTTTGCACGTATGTAATTTATGCAACGTACCACTGGATCCATAATATCATCCAATTTCATGTCCTTTGCACACAAAGCTTCCTGGTGGATAATGCAATGATACGAAAATAGTGTGCGACCCAAGAAATTCTGCAACAAAGCTACGCAACCTTTGTTTTTCCCGATCATTGCAGGTGCTCCATCAGTGCAAATACATATCATTTTGTCCCATGATAAGCCCTTTTTCTCAATACATTCCCTAATTTTCAATAAAATGTCTTTTCCTTGGGTTGTAGTTTCTAGCTGACAGAGTTCAAGTAAATCTTGCAATATATTCCAATGTTTATCAATACACCGCACAAAAATAGCCAACTGAGACCTACTCGTTAAATCGCAAGTTTCATCTAACGCCAATGAAAAGTATTTGCACTTTGTTACGATTTCTTGAATCTGACTGCTGATATCAACTGCCATCTCCTCCACCCTTCTCGTAACAGTGTGTCGTGAGAGTGAGACACTGTCGGCTTTAGCTTTGACGTTTTTATCATTACAGTTTTGTGCAAAGATTGTCAAAGCCTCTTTAATAATTTCTCCATCAGTAAAACATTTCTTCTTTTTCGCTAAAAGCAAAGAAATCTCGTAAGATGTTTTGACCATGGATTCAAGCTCGTCGTGCCTTTCAACGAAAATATTCTGTTGGTTGAATAGTTCCTTTTTCTTTTTCTTTAAAAAATCTTCTCTGATAGCACTACCAACAGGGTACTCTTTTTCAAAATTATTATGATTTTGCTTATAATGCCTTTCTAGGTTATATTTTTTTGCAACAGCTACTGTAGCGGAGCAAAGTAAACACATGGGTTTATGCGCCTTGCTTTCAATAAAACAATATTTATTTTCCCATTCATCATGAAAAACACGGTAGGTCTCGGTCGATTTCGACGTACTTGGTTTGCTGTGAGACATACTGAAACAAACAACATTTGTTTATTTTCCTTTCTGAATAGGTACCTAATATGAATATCTACTTAAATTAGCTCATAATGAATAACATACCTTTGAACACCAATGTCTTCACTTATTTAAACAAAAACGATCAAATGTTTGATTCAGTTCTTCATCAACAAAATCACAACTTAAAAACATTATGTACTGTAAGCAGTGACGCGCGCTCTCGATTGTTTTTCGAAACACAGTGCGGGAACAGGTGAGCGCGAGGTAGCGCGGGCGGGAGGCTCAAAACAATACTTCGCTCCCGAGCTTACGCACACAAAAACAATGTAAACGTGCATCTACACTCGCACTAAGACCAACCCGCCTTTGTTAGATAAAACGTCTTCCTAATCCTATACTACCACGTACAAAACACTTTTTCAACTTGGCGGGAATTTTCTGAATTGCTTGCGCGGGCCATTCAAANACGTACAAAACACTTTTTCAACTTGGCGGGAATTTTCTGAATTGCTTGCGCGGGCCATTCAAAATTCGTCCGCGGGCCACATCGTGGCCCGCGGGCATAGGGTTGAGCAGCCCTGATATAAACGCACGTACAGCAGCCGACGTTTGTGCAATATGCGCTGGTTGATAGTGCTTATAACTAGTTTACTTTACATTTAATTTTTTGCATCTGTTTGCATCGGTATGTAGAAGTGTCAACCTTGTCGCCCCCCTGCTTCTCGACTCTGTCATAGTATTTTATTTTAGTCTAATGTGACGTACGTTGCTCGATGCTCGCACATTGAGCGTTGGTTGGAATTGGAATTCGTGTGTCTCTGTAAGTCTGTACAGTAGCGTAGCTCGGTCGGAGGGTGTATGTGGGGAAAATTGTTGCTATTCTGCTGTACTAACCAAGGCTAACACTTCAGTTTTCAGACGCATGGTCTTGTCTAGCAACGACTGATGCGATGTACAGTGCTCGTCGCTCGTGCAATACGTGTTGGTTGGTACGTGTTTATAACTATTTCCCTTTTTTTAATGTCTGCTGGCATCAGTGCTTCACGCAGGTAATTTTTTTGGTCTAACATAATGTACAGCATTCGTTGCTCGCGCCTTATGTATCGGTTGGTAGGTGTTTATCACGATTTTCCTTTGCGTTTTTAAAATATCTCTTTAATATGTAGCAGTGTCGTCGTCTCTTGCATGACCACTGGTTTAAATGCACAATGTTTAGCGGCAAGCAAAGGAACACAGTTTTTACAAGTCGTGTAATGCGCCTTCAAAGTATCACTGCTGGTAAATAGTGTACTGCACTTGTCCTATTGTAAAATTCTTTTGAGCTTGGTCCTTGTGAACATAAGCTCCTT
Organism: Clitarchus hookeri; assembly: GCA_002778355.1. NCBI lineage: Eukaryota > Metazoa > Arthropoda > Insecta > Phasmatodea > Phasmatidae > Clitarchus > Clitarchus hookeri. The sequence goes on from NQII01004348.1 coordinate 31,629, forward strand.
TTCCCGTTGATGGGCATTACAGCTTTTTACTAAAGTTCTCGTCGCAATAGCAACACTGATATCCATATAACGGACTGTGGAACTATCAGGTATTTTTTTATAGTAGATTTTCGATACGACATCATGCTCGCAGTGCATTTGCGTCTGTATTGAGCCTTTATTATTTATTATCATGTGACTTAATTTGTTTATGCATGGACGCATTCATATGTTGCACGAGGTTCCCCCAACCCACATGTTAGGCTGATGCGGTTTATTGCGACCTTTAGCCCAGACAGTCGAACCATGCCACTGTAGTCCCCATGTGCTACCGGTACTGTCATTGGCGGTTGGATAGAAACCTCGTGTGTCTGGCATTTTTTGAGCTACAAGAACCGAGTGCTGTATGCATGGGTGAGTGTTCTGCATTCTGCACGTCGGAATTTGGTAATGTGTGTCGACACGAGTGCTCCTAGCGGCCGCCATCGGTAACGCAAACTATGTTGGCGTCCTCTGGCAGGTGGCAGGGGAAACAAGGGTTGCTGAAGACCACCGCGACCCTAGCAGACGATGGTCGTGCACTCTAGCGGTCGACTGCAGGAACGAAGATAGCGAGAGCAACCTTTGGCAGCATGCAGCAGCCAATCAGACACAAGGCCCCTTTACAGAACCTCGCGCATTCAATCAGGGAGTATATATGACCACATACGACCACGCTATTTCGTGTCTGTGTAATTATCCATCGGGACATGAAAACTTCGCTTTTTAAATGACTTGTAGGTTAGACTCTGCAGTCCTACATATGAGTTTTCGAGCCTCAGCTTTCAGTTCGTTGGCTGCAGTCACAGTGTGTAGCCAGTTTTCCCTCTCGGGTGGACAGAAGCGATATCCTCTACCAACACCAGTTTATTCGAAGTGATATTTTAATGAGACATGCCAATGTTTGCAGCTTGATGTATTCAAACGAAATTAATTGTTACCTTGTACTGTATAACTGAATTCCTCTCGTAAAGGGACATCCATTTGTAATATGTGATTGTGTTGGTTGGTAAGTGCTTATAACTATTTTCCTTTACATTTTATTTTTATATCAGTTTTTCGTTCCCGCGCTTCACAATGGAAATGTTTTTGCCTAACATAGCGTGTATCGCTCGATGCTCGCGCAATATGCATTTGTTGGTTAATGCTTATAACTATTGGCTTATATCATTAATGTTTATATCTGTTTGCATCAGCGCGTAACACTGATGTCTCTTTTGCGTAACTAATGGTTTGAATGTATGTTTTATTGCGGCAAGTAAAGGAACATAGTCTTTGCGAATTGTGTAATGTGTATCGCACATGATGTATTGTAGTCATTTTTGCGGTTGACCCTTGTGATCATTCTTTCTTTCTCATGTCGGGGTGCATTCTAGCTTTTACTAAACTTCTTAGCTTGATAGTAACACATATATCAATATTATGGACTGTGGCTCTAGCGGGTATTATTTATATATTTTGACTCTTTACGACATTATGCTCGTGATGTACTGGCATATATGACCGTCCTTTATTGTTTGTTATGGGACTGATTTTTTAATGTACGGGATGGTTTCATACCTTTTGCACTCGATTTCGACGACCCTTGTGCTAGGCTGATGGTGTTGATTGATATAGCGTACTGGTTTTAGTATAGCCTGTGGATACGTATGTCTTGTTATCAGTACAATTGTATACCGCCTTATTTTTCAATATTTGACTGGTTGTTAAGGGTTACCCAGGCTAACGATGACTCGGGCTGCTGGCACTTGTGTTGGACTGATGTTGTTAGTCGNTCGGGCTGCTGGCACTTGTGTTGGACTGATGTTGTTAGTCGTAAACATCATAGTCGATTTCGCAGTGTTGACCCATCCCTGCTGATCTCTCACTATTGACTTCTCACTGCTGACTCCTCACTGCTGACCCCCCCNCATCCCTGCTGATCTCTCACTATTGACTTCTCACTGCTGACTTCTCATGGCTGACTCCTCACTGCTGACCACTCATTAGTGACATCTCACTGCTGACCCATCATTACTGACACCTCATTGCTGACCCCTCAGTGCTGCCTTCACGCAGTACCGACGCCGAGCAGTTCTGTTTAACAGCCGGTCAGTTGTCTATGGTTACAATAATTTATATAACCATCCAACCGGTCGAATACGAAGTTAAGTTGTAATTCTCTTTGTAGTGGAGCAAAGGAAATCAGCATGCGCCTATTTGCTAGAGGAGTACGCGAAGGCCAATGCGCACGTGTGTGCTATTTCAGACCTTACATTCCTACATGCAATGGTTACTTTGCGATGCGCCTGTATGAATACCTTTATTTTCTTTACATTCATGGGTGGTTGTTACATTTTCCTGAACTTCAAAGGTTTGGAAATGCTGACCAACTATCCTTGTAACAGGACTTAAGGCCTACTTTCCCTTATCTCCTTGATTGTAGTCGGAAGTGATGACTGTGATATGAATTTGGTGGTCGTAGCTTTGGAGGGTGGAAAATCTCGGGCAATTATGCTTATAAGAGGGTTTAAGGTGTACTTGTCTCTTCCACCCTGTTTGTCATCGGAGGTGAGGCCTATGATATGAATTTGTTGACAATAGCATCTGTGGGTGGGAGATGGTAGCCAACTATGCTTAAACGAGGGCTTACAGAGTACTAGCACTACCATCCTGTTCGTTGTCGGCGGCGATGTCTATGTTATGAATTTAGTGGTTGTATCTTAAATGGTTCGGCAATTACATCTGACTATGGTTATACGAAGGCTTATGGGCTAATTGTTCCTACCGTCCTATTTAGCATCTATGTTATGAATTTGGTTAATGTTTCATAAACGGTTGGGAAATTACAGCTGACTATGCTTATAAAAGGGCTTAAAGCTTAATTGTGTCTTCCGTCCTATTCAACATCAAGGGCGATTCCTATGTAATGAATTTGGTGTCTCTATCTGAAACAGCTCGGAAATTACACCTAACTATGCTTATAAATGCGCTTAGGGTATACTTTCCCTTTGTGGCCCTTTTCGTCATCGAGACATGAAATCTATGTTATGAAATTGGTGGTTGTGTCTTAAATGGTTAGGAAATTACAGTCAACCATGTTTATAGTGCACTTAGGGCTTACTTAACCCTGAGACCCATTTCGTTGTTGGGAATGGTGCCAATGTTATGAATTCGGTGGTTGTACCTTAAATTCTTCTGAAATTACAGCCAACAATGCTTATAAGTGCACTTAGGACATACTTGGCCCTGCTGTCCTTTGCGTTGTCGGGGGTTATGACTATGTTATGAATTTGGGGCCTATATCGTAAATGGTTCTGACATTATAGCCAACCATGCTTATAGGTAGGGTTAGGGCAAACTTGACCCTGCGGTCCTTTTCGTTATCGGATGTGTTGCATATGCTATGAATTTGATGACTATATCTTAAACTGTTAAGTGACCTTAGTGTGTACAATACGTGTGCGCGCAGTGCAAATCTAGGCTAGCATGCGTGGGCAAGCTTCTCTCCGTGTCGCGCAGGTGGAATGACATAGAATGAAACCCACTTCCCCACCAGGTGAAATGAGACCAGAAGAAATATGAGAAAACCAAGGTGGAATCGTAGAGCATGAGACTCGTCCCTGCCAGGATTACAGGTGAAAGGAGACACGATGGAATATGAGAAAACCATGGTGGAATGAAAGAGCATGAGACTCGTCCCTGCCAGGTGAAAGGACACCAGAAGGAATATAAGAAAACTAAGGTAGAATACAGCGCATGATGAGAGAATTTGCATAATAGGGCAATGAACTCGAACATTCTTCAGGCAAGATGGATAGTGCTTGCATGGAGGAATAGCACAGAGAAAACCCTCCACATGGAATTCAAGATCGTGAAGTGGGGACATCCGGTAGGAAGGAATGAGAGAGCATGAAAGAATAAAGGAGATCGGGTGGTTTCTGAGAATACCCCCCCCCCCACATAGATTGCAAGAGCGTGAAGTAGGGACATCCTAGACGACCACTGTTGGCCAGGAATGATAGAACGGGAGGGGAAATTCAGCATGGCCGAAGTCGACAAGGAATGACAGAGCAGGAGGTTGCCGCGTGACGTCATCCAAGATGGCCGCTGGATTTTCCACTCGTCGCCGCCTGGTGTCCCTGAGGGAATATTTCCCTACTACTTATTATGGTCTTCAAGGTAATTAAAATAAACTTATTGAATCTTTTCTTAAAAATCGACATCAAAATGTTTTTGTTAATAGTTATTGTAGTGCACAAGCTCTTGTTCCGTATGGTGAGCCACAGGGATTTGTGTTGGGTATTTTTTTGTTTCTTGTTATGGTTAACGATCTAGACGTCAACGTGTCTGCTGACAGTGCTGTATTTGCAGAAGACGGCACAGTAGAAAGTCGGTTATCCGGACTTGTTTTAAAAATAAAGAGAATAGAAATAACACGAAAGTCTGTTTCTTCACAGTGTTTGCCTCACTCGCGGAGGAGAGACAAGCGCTTGTGATGTTCCCTGTCACGTGTTGTTCCCAGTAAACACGTCCGCGAGGGGCGGTTACTTCTTAACTAATTTAATTTTTTTATTTTATATACAGTTTCTGTTTTGGGTAAGATTCCTACGTTATATGCATGTGTAATAAATTTTATATTGTGTGAAAATGATTTTTTACAAATGATTTTATCTTAATTTTCAACATATTTTCGCTATCCGGATTTTCGATTATCCGAATTACCTTTGGTCCCTATTAATGGGTATAACCAACTTTCTACTGACTTTTTTCTTAACTGATAAAACTATTATAAATTGAAACGATTCTGTAAATATTGTAATGGGTGAGGCCACAACAAGTTAAAAAGTGCTAATAATTTTATGTTAAATACTGTTAAAAACAATATATATATATATATATATATATATATATATTTTAAAACAGTGTTGCCAATGCTGCTAATGTAGTGAAATTATTAACATAGATGTTAAGTTATCTTGGAAATGTCATATAGAGTATGTTTGCAGAGGATTAACTCATTTTTATATACATTTTAGAAATGATATGGATAATTCAGTTTTAAAAATTTTTACTTTGCTTTATTTTTCATAGAAGACTTACATATGGTATACTACTATGGGGTAATTCCCATGATATACATAGGACTTTATTATTACAAAAGAAGGTTTTGAGAATTATAAGCAATTGTGATGTTAATGAGCATTGTAAACCCAATTTTATTAGCAAGATAATTTTAACCGTTATAAATCTATATATTTTGAAATGTTTAATTTATGTTAAAACACATATTGATAATTTCACTTTTAATAACGTCAATTCCCATAGTATTAGAAACAAAAACTTGATTTTTAACAGGCTTCCACTTGCCGCTTATACTGTTAGTAATAAACAGTTCAAAAAGACCACAAATAATTCGCTGTTAACAAGGCTTTTTTTATAATATTAGTGATGTTTTATGTACTGATTTTAGTTCAGTTTTTTTAGTGTGCCAATTTTATTATATTGTATCTTAGCTTTCACCTAATTTGTATGGTTGGTTTTATAATATGTATGCGTTGTTCTTTATTGCCATTGTTATGTTGTGCAACTGGACGATTTCTATCACGTCATTTGGTCTGATGACTGTTCAATTAAATACAATGCAATAGAATACAATATTAATATTTAATATTATAAAGTGTTTACAACCAATTGCATATTTTAGGTGAAAACAAGACGATATTATAGAGGTAGTGTAACTCACCTATAATTGATTTTTATTAGTTTTGACATTAATTAATTACATACAAAATACGTATTATATATATATATATATATATATATATATATATATATATATAGAGAGAGAGAGAGAGAGCTAAAGAGGTTCAAATAAACCGCGGAACTTGGTAAAGAAAAACCCGTGTCGGAACTTTTGTGACGTAAGTGGACTCCTCTCCTAATGCATCTAATTAGAGTAATCAATCCTAACTTTCGATTAGAAACATTTGGTTGTTGGGGGGGGGGGNAAATTATTTCTTTTTATTAATACGACCTGTTAGCACCCAGTCGTTGTGTCACTACATGACTTTTTAATGGAGCACATGTAAGTAACATTGCACTGAACAAGTGAGCCCTCTTTCCCCAATCTAGTACATTGATAAGATGCATATAGACTGGAGGACAGGAATATCACGTGGACAGCATCAACATGCTGAGAACGGCAGCTGAGTTGGTTGAAAGTCGCGGCGGTGTCCTAGTAGGGGGGGGCGAGGCAGACAGCGCCCCTGGCGGCGGCGGCGGAAGTAAAGGTGAGTCACCGCGGCCGGCGCCCAGCTACTGTCAGTCGCGAGCCGAGTGCAGCGGGAGTGAGTCGTGATCGCCGCCCCGCGTCATTGTTGCCTGTCGCCGCTAGACGCCACGTACTCTACTGCTCTCCGACCTGGTCTACTGACAAGTAAGTGTTCGCTCGCAGTTCGCTGCACCACGCGTGCTTGTCACTGCGCTGGCAGTTGCCGGCCTGGGTGTGGCAATGGCCGCTGGTACGTGGCATCTCCTTCCTTGTGTCCTGCCGCCTAGTCTACTCTCGTATGTAGCTGCTCCGCTGTTTCCTAGTCGCAGGACTCTTCCATTCCAGCCGCGTGCTTTCTGCTGCTGCTACAACGCCAGAGCCGTCGCGACTTCGGAAATACCGTCTCGTAGTGCATTTGAATCACATTGTCTCGTGGCGACGTAAATAGGGACACGTTCATTAAGCCGCCGTGTTTTTAAGAAGATGCATACTCTGTACTCAACTGTGTAATTGCAGTTTTCATTCTTTTCCGTTACGTGCATACATTTCGAAATATTGACAGTAACCGTTCTACAATTGGTCAGTTTAATAGTCTGAAACAAATTTGCTCATTTTAACGGTGCATAAGTAATGTGCAGCAGTGTCAGTGGCGTGGCGTGTGTTTAGCACGGTGTTGATGTAGACGGCGCCAGAGGAATGGAAATGAGGTCGGCGAGTGTCCTTATAAGCTAAGATTGCAGTCATCTTACTATTTCTAGAGGTAAATAGTCTTGAAAGGAAAGTGCGGCAAGGTACAAGATGGTCTACATGGCCTTAGCGGGCTCGGGCGTGGTCGGGTGTGTTCGGGTGAGCTCGGCTCGCATGTGGCCGCGCCCTGCGCACAAGGCGGCCTCTTTGTCCTTAGCTGCAGCTGCTTGGTCTGTCCTTGTTGCAGGACATGTGACGCGAGGCTTGAAGCTGCTCTGCCTTCCATAACTCTACCCTCACCGACTTGCGAAATGGCCACTCGCAGCCGCTGCAGTCTGTTCAGTTAACTGAACACTTGAAAAGCCCTTTTTAAGATTTACTTGTATGCATATTGTGTATGCTTCCACCATATGTGAAATTGCATTGTAGTGGTTCTATCACTTTGTTCATGTGTTAGCCAACTCAAATTGTGAAGACGTCAGAGAAGTAAATTTTTTTTACAAATTTTCTAATTCTTACACTCGTTAAATAAAACAAGGCAATATAAATCGTTTCAGTTTTCATCGAATGTTCATCTAACGTTCAGTTAAACGTAAAGACGAAAATCTGCTTGCCTCCGTCGTTGCCAACCTTACCGCGTGCCATTGAGTGTGCCCACTACGGTGATACAGCGACAGTGACGTTTCTCAAAGGTTGGTTAGAGTGCTACACGAAGGTGAACAACGTAATGCACAGCCCCGTCATGCCAAAGTTTGCACATAGTTACGTTGTGGCTATGACATCGTAACATACACTTTAGAGTTGAGTCAACTCGTAACGCGGTAGGAGGCTGTAACTACCTTCATTATTATAGTACGGGGACTTGGCTATAACGCTAGGTCAATAGTAGACGGCGGGACTGAATTTGTATTGTCGCGACATCTCCCCTTCAAACGCGTTTTATTCACGGTCAGTAGATTTTTACCCGCTATATGGTTTTTTAAAATCTGTTTAGCGGCATAATGTTTTTATACCACCATGCTGTGCAGCTTCACTACAATTCTCCGTTGGCATACGTGTGCAAACACATTGGAATTATTGAATAAAACTAAGTTTGTGTAATATTCGCAATTTTTGCGGGATGTACTAAATCCCAAATTAAACTGTTAGAAAGCAGTGTTTCAAGTGAAGACATTATTTCGTNGCAATTTTTGCGGGATGTACTAAATCCCAAATTAAACTGTTAGAAAGCAGTGTTTCAAGTGAAGACATTATTTCGTTGGATTAGGCAACATCATTTTTAAATTCCTCGAGATTGTTCCCCAATATGTTAAATCCTGTCGTTTGCAGGGAGTAATCAGAATAACCTAATGGNTTTTAAATTCCTCGAGATTGTTCCCCAATATGTTAAATCCTGTCGTTTGCAGGGAGTAATCAGAATAACCTAATGGCTGAGCATAATAACTAATATTTAATGTGCATACTTGTATCCCACAAATATTATACTTTGGTTACAAATTTTAATTTNCTGAGCATAATAACTAATATTTAATGTGCATACTTGTATCCCACAAATATTATACTTTGGTTACAAATTTTAATTTATTTGTGCCACGCCCGCATTTCCAAGGCATACACGAAACAGTGTAGGAACTATCAACTTTCATGTGGAGTTGGCGTACTTTTATGATTCTAAACTATTGGCCTAACCTCAAACACGCCATATTAGTATACTAGTATGCACTATACCAGGGTGTCAAAAGCTAGTGCAGTCTTTGCTGCACAAAACTCCCAGAAATATCTGCACCGACGTAAGAAATAGTGCACAAGTAGTGACGCCACATATGACAGAGAGAAACTGCGGTGTGCATACTTAGGAGTTGGTGCGGCTTGCTGGTGCAGACTGCTAGGCCACTGCCATAGCTGTGCCTAGACTGAGCTCTCCGCCGGTGTGCTTCTGTCGCCTGCCCGAGCCAAGTGAACGCACAGCTATTGCCCGGCCCAACTGTCATCTCCGCTCTGCTATTCTTGTGCGCGCCAGGGCACCGTCTTGTTATTACATGTATTCTACTTTCTCTGTATTATGTTGTGTGCTAAAAATATTGTAGCCCCGTAAAGTAATGAATTACTAGTGTTGGGAGAAATTGGCAGGTTACGTGCGGTAACGATAAGTTGTTTGCGGTTGTAGTGTAGATAACAAAATTCCGCGTACAGTACATTTTGATTTCAGGCGCAGCACTTAACTAAGGTTACGTTTACTGAGATTGATTCTTCTCAGGTTAGGATCAAAACGACTTCTTTTGGGAGAGTTTGGCATAGGGAGAATGTCCGCCGCTAGGTAAGCGCTAGTGTCGCATGTGTACCAGATTTTTCTCTATTCCCTTTGTTAAAAAACAGGATAATTGCAATAAACATAANAGCGCTAGTGTCGCATGTGTACCAGATTTTTCTCTATTCCCTTTGTTAAAAAACAGGATAATTGCAATAAACATAAATCAAATATGAAATATCTTCGTAAATAATTTAAATCTTTATATTTTATTGTTTACGTAACTTAGCCAAACGCTGTCATAAGAAATCTCNATATCTTCGTAAATAATTTAAATCTTTATATTTTATTGTTTACGTAACTTAGCCAAACGCTGTCATAAGAAATCTCGTTTTGTTCCTAACCCGAGTAGAATTAACCTTAACGTAAGGAATATAATAACCACATCAATAACATAGTTTATTTTCTAACTCTGCAACCACAAAGCAAACGTATCAAAGATCACATGCAGGAAATTTCCAGATAATGTCCGGAACTGTAGTGAGTGCTGGATCAACTGTGTGGAATATTTGTTATGTTGTGCGCATGCTAAGTGTGTGCTATGCCAGTCGCTAGCACTGCTAGTGTAAGGTCCTGTCTCGCTCAAATTTTCCACTTCCAGTATCATTGGCAAAATTGTAAAACTAAATAAGACCATAAAATTAATTTGATTAAATCTTAATTTTATTTAAGTTATTAAAGTGCGTAACTGCTTTAGTTTCCGTACAATATATTAAAGGGAGGAATTAAAACTAATTTTCACTTTACTAAATTAAAATTTTATCAGATTTCCTGGACACTGCAATTTGTTTTCTAAGTCCTCAATAGTATTGTGCAATAACTTNTAAATTAAAATTTTATCAGATTTCCTGGACACTGCAATTTGTTTTCTAAGTCCTCAATAGTATTGTGCAATAACTGAAAATAGCACTCGTGATCAGATTATCTTAATAACTTGATTGTTTTCAGCAATTGTGTATAATTGAAAACCTAAACGNAAAATAGCACTCGTGATCAGATTATCTTAATAACTTGATTGTTTTCAGCAATTGTGTATAATTGAAAACCTAAACGCCGCTGTTTCTACTATAGCGTTCTGAATGTTGGGCGGTTTTTAAACTTAATTTTCTATTTTTTACAAAGTTGAAAACTGGAAGGCGAGAAAGTTGATGGTGAGTTTGTACGCCACGAAGCAGGCACACACACCTGAGGTTGTGAAGCTCCTGAACTAGACTCGGGCAGGATGGGAGTAGTGTGTTCATGTACAGCGGCATTTATGACAGGTCAGTCGCAGTGTTGCCGACAGTGAAGGTGCACGCACAGTGGTTGGCACTGCGCGACGACTGATGTTGGCTGCGGAACGGTTATCAAAGCGGCAATTAACCGTGAATCGTTATCAGTAGTGACGACGGGAAGGTTGCTATGCTCTGAGGCTGCGATGTGATTGGCCAAGTATAAAAGCTGTTACGGAACATGCCACGACGGGTGCCGTACCATCTGGTATGGGACAAGGCAAGATTACCCTCGAGTCACGCTCTGGAGCGAGTTTGGGCTGGAAAGTTAGTCAGACGCTGTAGGTTACGATAACTGGCAGGCACAGAGTATCGGTGGGGGAGGTGGCGGTGCAAAACTCTATATAAGGAGTGCGGCTGGCAGCTCTCGCCGCGTCACTAGTCGACCTCGGTCGCTTGGTCTGCACCGGCTGTGGCTCTGCCTTGCTGGATATGGCGCACGCCGCGTACCTGTTACTGCAGATACGCCGCAGGTCACCGCTACCCTCTAGCGCGCCTGCTTCTAGTCTCATTGCTTTCTTTCTGTTCTATTAGCAGTAACATGTTCTCGCTCGCTCTTCCTAAACTGCTGTCCATTCTAATATAAACTTTCCACAAGAAATAACCTGTATGAAGTGTTTAAAAAGGAACGATGGCCTCCATTTAGTCCCCCCCCCCCTGTTTAAGTGGCAAAGTTTGATAGAAACCGTACGTATTGAGGAGCGAAGACTAATTTTACAAAAGATTTTTTATTTATTTATGAAAAAAGTATAAACGTTAAATACTTGCATATATTGTGAATTCCACGTGTGACTATTTCCGTCCATAAGTATTGGCATCAAGTAAGTTTAAGAATAATTCAGTAATCTGGTTGAATACTAGATATTAGAAAGTAGGAACAGTTACATGATGTACAGTTAGAGTATCGTGTAACAGGTATGTATGATTGTTGGGTTATATTTTCTGCGTCGCATGTTAAAAGTAGCAGTTAGGAATAGTTACCGCCTGTTCCTTCCCCCNTGATTGTTGGGTTATATTTTCTGCGTCGCATGTTAAAAGTAGCAGTTAGGAATAGTTACCGCCTGTTCCTTCCCCCATACCTGTTACTGACATGTATCACACATTCAGCGTGTAGTGTGCCTCGCTCTGGCGGCGAAGTGCGAGTAGCTGTTCCTTATAGTCGCCGTTGCATTATCTCATCGGCTACACGTGTCTCTGGGGACGCACCTCGTCTGATTGGCTACTGCGTGCTGAGCAAGGTCGGCCATTGGCTGGGCTTTCCTACAGACTNTCTGGGGACGCACCTCGTCTGATTGGCTACTGCGTGCTGAGCAAGGTCGGCCATTGGCTGGGCTTTCCTACAGACTAGTAACCAGGCGCTTGTTGGTAAAAGCGGGTATTCTCAAGGAACTGCCTAGTAATATATGTGAAAGACCAGTGTTCGAGCGTATACACGTAGCTCAGTAATTAAGTATTCTAGGGATAAGTTTTTTTTTACCATTCCTGGAAAAACTTATCTACAGGCGCAACTTTTTACGGTTATCCTACAAAATATTACATTCTGTAGGTGGAAAATAATGAAAATTGGTAAAAAAAAAAAAGAGTAGCATTTGTAGGGTTTTCATGAAGGTACAGCAGAGGAGTACAGAATGTGATCGGTAGTTGAATGCACTGGCTTGCATCACGTGTAATATCACACTGTCACAAACCTCATTAGCGGAAAGGCATATCGCAGTTCGGAGAGCGACCACTCCAGTACTTGTTGGGGCCGGACATGACTTTGACAGTAGTTGTCTAAGTGCTGTGTTATGAGCAGGTGATGTCTCCGTGCAAGCGTATACAATCACACTTCTCTAGCTGCTAGAGTTAACAAGGGCTTGCAAGTGTACACTCGCCCTAGTTGTAAGACAAGGATCACAATGTTGCACAATTGAGTTGATTAAAAAAGTGTTTTATCAGTTATCGAAATTTAAGTACAGACATTTAATATCTAGTTACGTACAACATAAATGTACATATTTATGTAAAAAAAAAGTTGTGAAGTTTCCATAAGAATGACGCAGGGTTTGTGCCGTGAAAGTCGTTAAATTACGAACAATAATAGTGAGGTGGCCATATTGGGTAGGGTGGTTTTAGTTTANGTTTGTGCCGTGAAAGTCGTTAAATTACGAACAATAATAGTGAGGTGGCCATATTGGGTAGGGTGGTTTTAGTTTAGAATTTTACTAGGTTGTGAATACTAAAGTTATTTCGTAGTGTGATAAAGCTGAAAAAGTAGAGAACTGATTCAAATTTACTGCCAAGCGAACGTACCGACTGCTCACAGCTGTGTTGGGAATCAATTTCGTTAATTTGCGGGCGTTCAATCAACCCAAGCAGTAGATTTGCATCAGTTTTCTTCACTTTTTTCCGCTTTATCATACTAAAAAAGAACTTCAGNCAATCAACCCAAGCAGTAGATTTGCATCAGTTTTCTTCACTTTTTTCCGCTTTATCATACTAAAAAAGAACTTCATTAGATCTCAGAACGTAGTTCAGAACTTTACTAACAGTCCTATCTCAATATGGCCACCTCACTCAGTTTACTATTGTNGTAGATCTCAGAACGTAGTTCAGAACTTTACTAACAGTCCTATCTCAATATGGCCACCTCACTCAGTTTACTATTCTTAATTTGAGTTTCTCACTTCACAAACGTGAATTCTGAACGAGTGACGNTTCTTAATTTGAGTTTCTCACTGCACAAACGTGAATTCTGAACGAGTGACGTAGGAAAGATAAATGGGGAAAATAACCGTGAAAATAAATATTTATACCTATCAAGCTGATAATGCAAGTTACTCAGCAACCAACAATATTTAATATTAAGTCAATTTACACCGACGCGAACATTTTAATGCTATAGAACACATCGCACACAACTGAAAACCGCCAGGGTTTTTAGACCAGCACACAGTCCTTTGTATAGTTCACTCAAGGTTACTTCACACTCCTCTGAAGCCCTACCCAAGTTCTACTTCCAGGTACCGATAACTTATCTCTCCGCTACGTGTATACACACACAATGCCATTTGACGTCTAATATATAAACTACCAGATGCTTCCCATAATTTAGCTCTCAGCCATGCGGACATATTTCAAAGAGCGTAACATAACAAATGTTCAGTTTTTTGACAGTATTTAAGTTGGTCTTATATATTTGAACGGTGTCTGTGGTGTTAATTCACGATATAGCAGAAAAGGGGGGGGGGGCGTAGTTACGGTAGCTGCACGATGACGTATGTCCGGAAGTACGCATGCACTTGAAACAAGCGCACAGGTCGCAGTCGGACGACTTGCAACCTACTTGTGTGCACGGGGCTTGCGCTAGTTATCTCGCTGCAAGTAGGAATCTGTTCATAAACCCGGTCTCTCAATACTATAAGCCCTGATAACCACCTCTGTCCACGTGTCCCTATAGGACTTGCTTCGCCTACATCAGGTGCGGCCACATACAACCGCCGCCATGCTTAAGGTACATGTTTATAAGTATTCTGGGTCTTGGCCTTCCTCCATATCAGAATGCGGCCATCAGTGTGAACAATTGTCAACATACTTTCATCTGAGAACAGTCCCGATCCTTCCCTACATAGTATTTTGCGAATGCCAACCTTTTCATTCTTATTGCAGATGTAGGGCTTGTTTCTTGCCACCGTGCCTGTGTATGCGCACGACTGACAATTCGTCTTTTTCTTGGTGTAACTACTTTTCCAAATTGTTGCACGTAAGCAGATATTGCCGAGGACTTCAACTTTTCAAACGGGGGCGTAGTGGCAGAGTGGTTAGACTGCTTGCCTCCCACCAAGGCGAACTGGGTTCAATCCCGGCCGGGTCACTCTTTGATTCTCACAAGTGAGAATCGTGTCGGACGATGCCGCTGTTCGTCGGGTTTTCTCGGGGATCTCCCGTTTCCCCCGCCCGTGCATTCCGGCGCTACTCCATTATTTAATTTAACCCTCACTGGCTCTCAGAACATCGTTAAGAGACGCCCAAATCTCAACACAACGTAACTTTTCAACCCTTCTTGATCACTCTCGCCATTTGCCGTGTTTCTCTGTTCGCAGTTTCTGTGCGTGGTCCAATCTTGGTCTGTTCATTAAAGCTTCAGATTATTTAAATAGCTTGATTGCACTTTGCACAGTCGAAAGACTTTGTCTAGCAATTTTAGAATGATTTGTTTATAAGACATAATGAAACCATGAGTTGTTTAGTTTCCCCGGTAGTTTAGTTTCGATTGCCACCCATTTCAACAGTCTGTATCGATCTTTTCGCACCATAAAAATCTTTAAGTGAGATGCAGCTCTAGGTAACTAGGTGTGGCAGCGAGTTAAGCCTGTCCATTGTTTGTGTATTCACAACCAATCGTACGAATACGTTAGTCCGGCTTAGTTATTCCAGTGGGAGACTGTTTCATAACGAAAGTTAAACCTGTCGTATAAATATTACACGTTAATATAATTACGTTTATTTCTAAAGCACGCNCTGTTTCATAACGAAAGTTAAACCTGTCGTATAAATATTACACGTTAATATAATTACGTTTATTTCTAAAGCACGCAAAATCCCGTACTTGTGACTGTAAGACGTATTTACTTTGTCAATGTTTATATTCTCAGCATTTTATACTTCAGTTTTGGAAGCATTTTTGTCATGATATACCCGTGGCATGTCTAGTGTTCAAATTTGATGAATAAGAAACAGCAGGGATGTTAGTGCTGGCAAGTAAACGCGTGTCATATTGTAGATAGACTTGTGCCTGCTCAGGAGCGGATATAGACTGGTTTGTGAAGGAGGGGAGGTGGGGGCGGCTCGCCCAGCCACTTACCTCACAACTGCACTACGTAATGAAAGTCCTTGCAAAGGCTTACATGTGGCCGAGAGTACTTCACGAACTGCTGCCACATTCACAACTGTTACCGTCGGACATCCAAGAATGACTGCAAAGTAGGGCTGATGAGATCCGGGTACCCGTTAGGTCGAGTACGGGTACCCGAAACCGCCATTACTCGGGTATCCGTTACGTATATTGCGTGTCTTACGCTATGCATCGGTACCAGGTTAGGTGTTTGCATATATTTCCGGCGATGCTTTGGGTTCCCGTGGTCGGTGTTCCCATTCCAACAGCGTCCTCTTAATTCTTAGTATTGTCGCTAGGGTCGCTGCCCCCTTCTGCTATTTGGTTTTCCTGTACGATGTTATAACATTTGCAGTAATAAGTGTAAAGAACTCCAATAGCGTCATTGTCAGTTGTTACCTGAGCGCGTCACAACAGCAGTAAATGTTCTTAGTTAGCTTCCAGTTTAACGGGAGGAATTCGCAGAATGCCAACACCAAGCTGGGTGTGCGGGAGGAATTCGCGGAAGACGGATCGAAACACAGTTCTCGAAGACTGGAGCATAGCTGGTAAAATTCACGCTGTTCATGATAATGCAACTTCTATTACAGCTGCGGCTCGTGTCTTGGGTGAAGTGAAGCACAGTATAACGTGCTCAGCTCCAACTTTCCATAAAGAGTGCCTTAAACNGCGGCTCGTGTCTTGGGTGAAGTGAAGCACAGTATAACGTGCTCAGCTCCAACTTTCCATAAAGAGTGCCTTAAATAGTGTAAGAGTATCGTGCCGTTTGTGATGAAGTAAGCCATATTCCCAGTCACTTAAAGCATTCCGTTGTTGTTGCTTTCGCCTTGCAGATAATACAAACCCAACTTGGTCATAACTATGAATGACTAGTTGCCCTACACAGTGNGCGGCTCGTGTCTTGGGTGAAGTGAAGCACAGTATAACGTGCTCAGCTCCAACTTTCCATAAAGAGTGCCTTAAACAGTGTAAGAGTATCGTGCCGTTTGTGATGAAGTAAGCCATATTCCCAGTCACTTTAAGCATTCCGTTGTTGCTTTCGCCTTGCAGATAATACAAACCCAACTTGGTCATAACTATGAATGACTAGTTGCCCTACACAGTGNGTTGTTGCTTTCGCCTTGCAGATAATACAAACCCAACTTGGTCATAACTATGAATGACTAGTTGCCCTACACAGTGGGATTCAACCTTCACGATGTGAAACTTTTCTACGCAATCGTAGTCCAATCAGCGCTGTCCTGGCAGATAGTGTACACGAAGGCCATCGCTGTCAAGCTCGAGATCTGTGAACGTGACTGATCTCTACTGGAAGAACAGATCACTGTTGAAGCCTCTGAAAGCTGCAACCAATGTTTTTTCTATTGAAAGTAGGGTAACTTTGTCGGCTGTCCATCCAGTATTAGAGGCCTTCTTCACAACCGCTTCTGCCCGAATTTAAAGGACAGTGACACGTCAGCAATCTTAAAAACCTTTATCGATGTCCCTTTCTTCTAGGTTTCAAATGGACGTAAATACGCCCGAGTGAGTGGTTCCACAGCAAGCTGCTTAGTTTCTTGATCCCCGATATAAGGACATGCGCACTGAAGACGAGACCGCAGCAGTTGTGATCAGACACCATGTTTGCCAGATGGTAACAGTTTTCCACACATACAATGGAAGACCAGTTTAATGACCAATCAGGTGATAGGGGTTCGGATTTCGACTTTACATTTGCTACGCCCAAACAGAGATGGGATGGCACTTCCCAGGTACCTCGGCGAACCTCAGGTTGGAAATCATGTACTCTCTCTTGAATGGTGGAAAGTGCGCGAAAAATCCTACTCCGCGTCAGCTCTTGTAGCAAATATATTTGGGACGTCCAGCATCTTCCGCTAGTTCAGAGAGACTTCAACTCGATGCAATATAGTTACTCGTAAACTTAGTTCGTGCCCAGATAACGTTAATTTACTTGTAATTTTTACACACAAACAGAGCTTTCCTAAACGCCTAAATTGGAGATTTCATTTCCTTACTTTGTCATTTTTGTTAACACAAATGTGAAAGATAATTTTGGTTTGTTTGTTTAGAGATAATCTAGGAAACGTCAACTAAACTTTTTAACACTCTTCCATTAGTTTGAATGGTTATTCGCCAATTAAGTTATTTTTATTAAAATCAGGCCTTGTGGTGTATTTGAAAGTTTCATTGAAGTTCCATATTACGTTCATGTGAATAAGACTAAATGAATTAAGTCTGAGTAAAATATAAGTATTTAAACTCATTTACGGGTACATACCTGTTTCCCATAAAGAAAATCTCACCTGTTCAGATTGGCAAATATTTATGAAATAGATATAAAAATAAATTAATTCACATTTGTATTCTTGTGCAATTTACAGTATTTACATAATAGCAATTACATACGGTACAACATTTTCTTTACAATAGAACTGTTCAGGTAGGATGTACATTTCGGGGTATCTAGTGCTCTTNTGAAATAGATATAAAAATAAATTAATTCACATTTGTATTCTTGTGCAATTTACATAATAGCCATTACATACGGTACAACATTTTCTTTACAATAGAACTGTTCAGGTAGGATGTACATTTCGGGATATCTAGTGCTCTTCGGTCACAATACATATTACGTAGTTGCAAGGAGCGGGTACCCGGGTAATAGGCTCTGTGAGCGGGTACCCACTATTACCCGAAGACACCGGGTAGTGCTCAGGTATCCGGTATCACTAGGCCTAGTACAAAGCTTTAGTGTCTGTTATTCCCGTTACGAAGTTACGTTTCTCCGCAATCTGCAAGTTTTCATACTTGACGCGAATGTAATAGGCTCGCGATCACAGAGTCGAACAGTATTTGCTTGTAGGTCTGTATAAAAGTTAACAGTAATTATGAAATGATGTTGGACCAGCTTGTAGAGATAGTGTAGGTTCGACGACTTCATAGTGGCACCACTAGAGACGTTAGCGCAAGTGAAGGCTTTATGTAGCAGTAAAAGGAATTTGGTTTATAATCCTATAGCAGATAATCTTATCGGATACAATACGTATCCATACTCTCCTAGGAGACCTGTGCCAACATTTACTTCAAATACGAGACATGTGTGCTAATAAACTATGGGATATATTTTACGGACAGTTGTTAATGCATTTTTCCTTCAGAGAATAAATTTTCTATCAACATTCACGGAAGTAATATTTAATACAGAGTAAACAAAACTAATAATAACGGAGTTACTTATATTTTCAGAGTGGCAAAGATTGTAATGAGGAGCCAACAGTAGGTTGGCTGAGTGACTGAATGGAAACTGTTCGCGATTACTAAAGCAATTTTGAAATAAACATATGAACAGTCAGTGCCGGCAACTGTAAATTGTAACGTAAGCTCTGGCTGCAGTGCTATGGTAAAGTTGGTAGTGCTGTTGGTAGGGTCTATTAGGTAGAAGTGGGGTGGTTTGTCGTGAAGCACGGTCATCGCACAGTAAAAGGCCGCACAACTTGTGACTTCTCCGGCGGAGTTAAATAACAATCGCTACGTGGTATTGTTTTTGAATATGTATGTAACAATACGGTAAAATAAATCTGGCAGTACTGAATAATACAGAATTTTCGCTGCTTTCAATCTGTTGCTGTTTGTAAGCAAGTTAAGAACGATGCTCAGAAATATTACTTATCGATACATTCTATAATATTTGTATAATATATCGTTAAGTAATATTGATGTATTAATACATTAACTAGATGTAAGCTATTTCTAATTCTTCTTGTATTTACTCTGTCTATTTGCAAGCGAGAAAAAAACTATGTCAGGAAATATAACCTAATCTCCTCAGGGTGGGCGATGCAAGTTACTTAGTTCGGTGCATAGAGAATGTAGCTTGACCCTGCCAGTACTTCATAAACATTTGTCTTTCAGTTGCATTTACAATAGACATGTTAGAGATGACATGAAGACAGATGACACTAATGTAATGAATCAGGAGCTGGTGTTCTACTTGCTAAGTTGTAATACAAACTCCCCCCTCCAAGGCAGGTGGGCTGGAGCAAGCAGAGGTGTGTGGACCACGCATGTGCAGCCGGAGATAGCAGACCGCTCGCGCCCTTTGTAGTTTCACCACCTACAGGACAGTGTGTTGTAATGAACACACTTGATACTGTATATGTAATGATATATTCACAGGCGGCGAGGCTGCTATATAAAAAAATCAAACTGGCGCTAACATCAGTTATGGTGCTTGCCATACATTAGACATGGCTTGTACAATTACGGTCATCACATGGTCTTGCTTAATGGTTTTTTGCAGACTAATGTTATGCTCATCTAGGTCCTAGAATGTAAACATGCCGAAGAGTTGAGAAATACCTTACAGGTCAATTTTAAAAAATAAATTTTTTTTGTAAAATATTTTACACAGCCGAAAAAAAATTATTGCATTCTTCGTATGAAACACATTGTGCTTATAGTTTGTTCACGGTAAAGTGAGCGCTTTTGAGGCCCTAGTTATTTTTTCTTTCAGCCATTTTTATCCTTTAACAGTCTTTTTATATAAATAGTCATATATGTAATTCACGATGTGTGTTCATCCGCACTTGGAAGTTAACGTCAAAGGCTAAAATAAAATGTATTTATTCCAAATAAGAGGGATTTCAAAAGTGCTCACTTGACCTTGAATAGCTTACACGTGATAATGATGGCAATGTGTGTAATGACTACTTTGAGAGCTGCGAATGTAATGGAGTCGTGTGCGTTCAGGCAGTCGGCTCCAATGCGACAGAATCTGAGACTCGGTATCGGTGAGATACGAGTATTCTAAGTCGTTGAAAATGCCACAGCGTAACTCCTGTAAGGCCTGTGCTTCATAGTGTGCACAGAATGTAAATAGTTGGAGCGTAGAGGAAGTGTGTTAGTGTTGATGTATATAGTATGACTTCGCTGTAGGTAGCGAGGGCACACGGTGAGTGTGCACTCGCTACCTACAGCGAAGTCATACTACGTGCTAGCGCGCCAGTCGCATACTCTGAGCTGAGGAAGTGGCCAGACGGAGAGTGCTTCACACTCTGTGCCCGTGTTATGTTAGATGGGATGTTGGAGAGTGCGCTGTGCATAGCGGCAAGCCACGGCAGTATCCTTACTGCTCCAGTGTAGGTAGCCCTCTGGACCTGCCCAGAGGCCCTACTCGAGCTTCACAATAGCAAACTTTACCATTTCACTTGGTTTCCTTTACTTAGACGAAATCAGATCCACGATGCAGCTGTAAAGTCATAGTTAAAATACTTGATAATCGGTTTTGCAATCTTCGTAAAATGTCTCGTTATGTAAACCATTATACAGTGATGGACAAAAGTATTCGTCCAGAGAGAATGGTAAGCGAAATATCAATATTCTGTCTACAATGGAAATAATTAACAAGTATTTGTCTGCAGAGGTCTCGTGTAATAGATAAATGAAACCTTCGGATTGTAGACTGTATTTTATACAGATAACTTAAATAATACATAGTCTTCTTGAGGGACATTTCTTGCGTGGACATACATATTCGTCCATTCCCATTTCCTATTACAAAACAAAGCCATTAATATTGATCTCAATACGCATGCCCTTCCTGTTTATTATTGCTGTAAGCCTTTTTTGACACGTAATGCACAAGGTCCCATGTAATATTCGAGCTAACATTGTTCCATTATTTCTGAAGGAACTCTTTCAGTTGTGGTTTGCTGGTGATGTGTTTTCGCAGCCTTTTCTCAAACTCACTCCACAGATGTTCTGTCGGATTAACATCTGGTGGCTGAGGTGTTTTCAAAGTATGTGGAGTGTTTTAAAACTGCCAACGGCTTGGGGTCAATTGTCGTATTGATGGCGAAAATCATTTGCAATGCCTAGTTTTTCTGCGCTTTTCCTTAGATTCTTTGAATATTTGAAGATACACGAATCTGTCCATATTCACTTCGTTGAACACAAGGGCCCCCCCCCAACTCCTGAGGCCCACATGCACCCTAAGTCATCACCTCACCACCTCCATGTTTAACTGTGGTCTGCAAGGTTGTTTGTTCAAACTGTGTTTGGCTTGCGCCACACCAACATTCTAACATGGCTATAAATATTGAAATTATTTTCATCTGAAAATAAAACTTGCTCTCCCAGAATGCAGTATTTTCTGCACGTACCCTTTCGCAAACTGCAGCCGTTTAGCCCTGCTCGCCTTATTAATTAAGGTTTTTTTTTCGTGGGACCCTAGCATGGTACCCTGCAAGATTGAGAACCCTTCGTACGGTCCGTGACGTAACATGTTCATGTAAATATATGTTCACTTGAGCTTTTATGTCGGACGAACTCGTTTTTGGATTCTTTTAAGAGTTCACCTCATACCTCTGCTCCCTGTGTGATAGTTTCTGCGCACGGCCGCTTCTTTCCTTGTTGGCGATCACTGTTTGATCTTGAAAACACTTTTGATGGTCTAACAGCTTCTTTCCACAATTTTTGCGATATCATAAAATGGTTTTCCTTTTGATCTAATTCTTGTTCCCCTTTCTTCAACGGGCGTTTCCTTCAATTTCCGCCCCATCTCACGACACTGTTCCACTGCAGCAGGTCGAACACTCACTATCTGACCACGGAACTCGACTGAAGCCGCAAAACTGATACGTGTCAGTGGAAAGAGCACATGTACACTTGTAAACGTCAATCGGATGAATACTTTTGTCCATCGACACATCATAATTTGAGACTTGAGTGTACTTGATCGTTGATTCTGGACGATTGGTTGTGAATACACAACCAATGGACAGGCTTAACTCGCTGCCACACCTAGTTACCTACAGCTGCATCTCACTTCAAATTTTTTATGGTGCGAAAAGATCGACACAGACTGTTGAAATGGGTGGCAAGCGAAACTAAACTACCGTGGAAACGACAAAACATGGTTTCATTATGTCGTAAAAACAAATCATTCTAAAATTGCTGGACAGTCTTTAGACTGTACAAAGTGCAATCAAGCTATTTAAATAATTATAATTGAAGCAGTCCTCAGTTTCCTTTTGAGTTCATCCTGCAGATTTTCTATGGGATTCAGGTCGGGTGATTGGGGAGGTGTGTTGATGACTTTGGGATAGTTATACAAAACCCAGCTCTTGAGAATTTAAGACTCTTGTTTTGGGTCATTATCTTGGTAGAACTTAAACTTGTTCCTAATGCCCAGATTATCATCCCTCTTGTGTAGGTTTGCTGTCAGGGTGTTGAGATGGTCTTCCTTTTTCATTGTTCCATCGACACGTACAGCCTCTCACACACTTGCTGTAGATATACAGCCCCAGATCATAATACTATCTCCACTGTTTCACAGTAGGTTGTATGTTCCCAGGTTTTAGCTCCTGACTTGGCTTGCGCCATACTGTTACCCTGCCATCTAAACCAAACTTTCATTTTCGTCTCGGCAGCAAAAATCTCATCATTCCACCTGCTTTCATCTTTGTCAGCGTGGTCTTTTGCGAACTTAAGTAGTTTTCTTCTATTCACCTCATTAATAACAGGCTTCTTTCTAGGTACCCTGTCATTATATCCTGTTCTTCTAATAACTCGTATGGTTTCTGGATGGACGCTCTTCCCACATTCGTTGAGTACCTCCGTGGTAAGTTTGCAAGCACTAATTTTCGGATTTTTCTTTTTTTTTTTTTCCTGATTACTAGACGTTCTTCTCTCTCGCTCCGTTTTTTTGGCTTTCCTTTTTGAAGTATCGAATCCATCGTCTTCCTTCTAAAACCTTATGATGTCTCAGACAGTAGACATCGGCAGATCCAAGTGTTCCGCAATTTCTCCTTTGCATGTAGAAAGATAACCAACTGCCGCTGTTCGAACGTTGTATTCTTGCCCCTACGTCCCATTTGACTGGCGCAGCCAACAGAGCTACCCAATACAACCTCTCAGCGCAGAGCATGCAGGGAATGACACAAGGTACGAAAGCAATGTGCATCGTGCCTGTCACACGTCTACCACAACTGGTCGAATATTAAAGTGGCGTACTTGTGCAGCATGGGATGACAAAATCATATTATTTAAGTTGCATAGCTCATTTCCGTTATTGGCTACGGCTATATTTCATTTAAAGCACACAAGAATGATTGTGCAATATGATTTATGTTCATCTTCACTACTAATGTAACATAAGGCCATGAAACTGCGATAATCATCGGTGGCCGAATATTGTGAGGTATTGTGAGTAAAATGTTAAAGTAGTAATATGTGAAAGGCCTCGCAGCTGAGTGACGGTGTCCACCATGCACGCAGCTCCGCTACTATAGTTGACGGCAGCGCCTCTGTCTGTGCGAGTGTAGTGCTGCACCAACCAGGGTCTGCACGTCACTCACTACACGCAGGTAGGTTAGTTGTGAGGGTGCCTTGGTGCGACAATCACCACTATGTATACAGTAGTGAGTGTGCACTGGTCACGTGCGGTAGTAGGACGTCTTGCGTGGACTGAGCAGAGGCCAGGCAGTGCAGTGTCGTCCTCCCTGGTGGCGACTCTTATCAGCGGAAGTGTGATAGTGAGTCGCCCGCCGCGTATAACTGCCGTTCTCTCGACCACTACCAGCTCGCCTCTTTACATTCACAGACTAGACTGGCGTGGTATTGTCTAAATACTTGTACTGGCGGTGCACGTTATAAAAGAGGTGTTGAGCTGCTGTAATGTAGAGAAATGCCGCTCAGCTCATTTCTCGCAGTTCGTGCACCAGCAGGCTGCACTCGCTGCCGTGGAGATATATGGGCGGCTCTTAATGTCTTGCAAAGTCAATTAGAGCAGCACCTAGATGCAAGGGCGGGGGAAACTGCAAGATCCCCGAGAAAACTCTGACCAGCGACATCGTCCGGTACTATTCCCACGTGAGGGGAGTGGTGTAGCCGCTGATCCACCGCGGCCCCCTGTTCTTGTCCGGTGTGGTGGGGGGTTGTTGAATGCCCAGTAGAGTGAGGAGCCGTGCTGCTAGTTGGCCGTGTGACTAGGATGTGCGGAGAGCTTGTTTCTCTACTGAACCTGCGTAGTTCAGTAGGTGGTGCGTGTGTGTCAGACTTGTTGGCTTGCTGCCAGGGGAAAGTGCGTTTGGTGATGCAGTCGCCTTGCACGCACAGCCAGTCTCAGTGCGCAGTGTAATGTAAGAGCAGCTACACTAGACCAGTAATAGACAGCTTGCGCATCTCAACTAGAAATCCTGATTGTCGTGTCGCTTCCAGCACACAGGGAGCAGCACATGTCCACTAATGTATTTATCGATATGGACGTTCCGGTGTCGACATAACTGATTCAATGGCTTACCTCTGGTATTTTGTTTTTCGCAGTGGTAACCCAAGTATAATAATAAAATCAAAACCCAAGATATAAATGAGAGAAATGGATAAAAATTGGTAAATTAAATTGATTTACAGAATATTTATTGTAGTTAGGCGTTGCCACACTCGTATGGTTAACACAAGGATGCTCAGTATCTCGGTAGACTCACGGCGGAGTAAGACCGCAGACGCACCTTGGTTGAGCTCCAGGCAGGACGGACTTGCCTGCACTGGCTCGGGAGACCACTGCAAGTAGCAGTCTCTTGTCGCAGAGTTGAGGCAGGTTCATCTGAGGAATGTCGTAGATAAGGGATCGGTAACGGGACTGTGCGTCAACATGTTTGCTAGTGAAAGGTCGAGCAGTGATGTGCAAGCTGGCCACACAGCTGTGTAGTGATGTAACAGCGAGGGGATATATACTGTCAGACTTACTTTACAATACATAGGTGAAACAGCCTCACGCCGGCAAACTCGTCACTAGCCGGCAAGATGTCGCACAGACAAAATGACCGATCCAGAGGCAGTCGGTGGATAGGTACGCCCAGACGACAGGACCAGCCACGCCACGTCATCACTGTGTGCACCATGTGGTACAGTAGTCGCGGTGACTCCAGCACAGGAACAGTCACGTCATCAGTGTGTGCACCATGTGGTACAGTAGTCGCGGTGACTCCAGCGCAGGAACAGTCACGTCATCACTATGTGGTACAGTAGTCGCGGTGACTCCAGCACAGGAACAGTCACGTCATCACTGTGTGCACTATGTGGTACAGTAGTCACTGTGACTCCAGCGCAGGAACAGTCACGTCATCAGTGTGTGAACCATGTGGTACAGTAGTCGCGGTGACTCCAGCCACTTGTCGTTGCGTTATCTCCCACAGGAAGCAGTGCTGCAACTGANATGTGGTACAGTAGTCGCGGTGACTCCAGCCACTTGTCGTTGCGTTATCTCCCACAGGAAGCAGTGCTGCAACTGATAACTGGAGAGCTTCTTGTGAAACATCTAGTACGAATGTTCCAACAGCTACAGTATCTCCCAGGCCGGGTTTTCCAGTCTGTATGCCGTGCCACTTAGTGTGTCGCGTTATTACAACAAATGCCAGTATTATTACAATGTGCAACTATTGCTTGAATCAGTAAATGCTGCATTAGATTTTCGCATGTGGGAATCTTGCCGGTCGGTGGGTATTCTCGGGGATCTCCCGTTTCCTCCGTCCTTTCATTCCGGCGCTACTCCATTCTCACCTCATTTAATACTCATCGGCTCTCGATATCTCGTTAAGTTGCCCAAATATATCAACTCTCTCAACAAACTTGTCTAGTTTTTTGTGGCATTTAAAATTGTCAAAATCAACACACGGGTTTATTCAATCTTGCTTGTGCAATGGTTTTTTCATCAGTCTGTTGCGAGAAATTGAGAAATTTGTTCGCCCCAAGTTCAACATTTTATGTTTCTTAGAATTTTTTGAAGCAATTCTATTGGTCTCATGCATTCGTCCTTGAGCTTCCTGCTGTTACTTCTGTAGTAATTTTTGCTTACAGAATCCTTAATAGTCCGATTAAAAATAAGTTTACGCTTACATTTTGGGGTATACGGTTTCCACTAAGCTGTTTTTTTTTTTCGCAAGTCCTAGGTGAATATTTACTGGAATCTTATTTTGTTTCAATAACCTAGTTTAGTTTCTTCAATTTTTCTATCATTCTGTTGGCTTTCTCCAGTTTGGCTGATAGCAGTTAGTTTTTCCTGCGACAGCTGTTCTCTCTTTTCTAACATTTGTCCTTCCAGACCTGTGTTGTCTATTAGAACTTAGTTTCACTAATATCAGCAGCTGGCGTTTCAGTTTTTTTTACATTTCTTTTTTCCTCTTGATCTGCGCTGCCTCTCCCTCCAATCTTTTCTAATTTTTTGTTCTGATCCCTTCTACCATAATCGGTAATAACTTTAACTGCACCACCTTTTTTTCTTCGCATATATCTCTTTCAGGTATTCAGCACACTTCTCTGGATAGGAATTAATTTTTTCCATGAATTCGGCCTTGCTTTCTCGAGTAACTTCCCCGTTAGGTTCACCTAAAAGCCACACAATATATGAAACTGATTATGTAATCAATCGAAGTAGCTTTGACACCTTTGTTGGTTTTTTAAATATATGGTTTGATTTTCCTGAATCTGTGAATAAATAATCACAGCTGCCTAAAAAAGATAAAATTATAATTTTTCAAAATGTACACAAAAAATAACAAGAAAAACAACTAAGGTTTCAGTTACTGCAAATGACAAATTCACATGCATTTTCCAAGAATGGCCAAGTTTGCATGTTTTCTTGAAGCCAGGGCAAGTAAAACATGAGCTGTAATGATGGAAGGTGATTGTCCTTGTTACTATAAACCGGCTGCGCAAATGTAATGTCATTCATAATTGCTGGACTGGTGAGCATTTTGTAATTTACGTAACTAAAAACAAATGGGGACACTCCACTATTCTACATTTATTATTTTTGAGAAGAGTTATGAATATTTAAATTTAATGCAGTACAAATGCGTAAATCAATGATTGTGTGGAAATTTTCCAGTTTGAATTGTGAGTTTACTTAATTTTATTTTTAATGGAAATATTTGACATGTAGTAGGCAAGAAGATTTGTGTTTGCTTATTGATTAGATTTGGTATAAACTAAATTGTTTAATTATTTTCTAATTTCCATTCACCCACCTAACAGCAATGTCACTGGTCTAAGTCGCATTGTGACAGTGACATGTTGTAAAGATTGCTTTGCAATTTGAATAACGTTAGACATCGAATAATAGGGGTTAGAAACCCGTGCTGTATTGAGACAATGCACTAACATAAAGTTATTCTTATACAAAATAAGTTATTTGTAAATAATTTCTTAGAAAAATCTGTTAAACAAGTGACATATAATTAAGAAACTCACATCAACCACTGAAAATAAAATAAGTGTAGGCCTTCACAGCTCTTCAGTTTTATTATTGCCAGTCATCCATAATATCAGCAAGGCAGCCAACATAATTATAGGCGGCAGTTTCCCTGAATTATTTGAAAAAATTATTTTTTAGACCAGTGACACGAAATTACAGGACATTTATAAACAATTCTATTATTAATGTAAAAAGAAAAACTAAATTTTGACTGAATATATGGAAACTTTGCTATTTGCTGTTATCTGTAATGCCTGAAACACAACTGTAAGAGCAAAAGTATCAATATTGTAACTAAAAACATAACCCTGGTATAGAGACAAAATTGACTCGATGTAACATTGCTCACATACAATTTAAAAATTTTGTTTTCTGTTAATATTTGTATTAAAGCTATTATTGTTGCCGCCTGCTTGTTGTAGTAAGGTTTATACAATGTCAATTACAAAACCTAACCATATAAAATATAACTAGTTGTATAGTTTAGCGTTGTAAGATACTTCATATACAAACTGTTAAAAATCGTCCTAGTAATCAAAATCCATTGTACACAAAGGTTAAAAAAAAAGAGGTTGTTTTCACATCAAAGTGTAAGATTTTAATTTTCCCCATTTGTCCTACGTAATTATCTGAATTGTATTCCTGTTTCAGTTAAATATTTAAAGGAAATATTTGGAATGAAAATATATCTCTAAATAGTATAAAACAAAATAGCTTATCCATGTCTGGCTGTGTATTCGCTTAGTACTTCTAAACTACTTGGTGGATTTTAATGCGGTTTTCAACATAATTTAAAACATTTCTTAAAGGTTTGGTGTAAAATAGATTTATATAATTTCTTGGTTTACAGTTGGATAACATGATGTCCACCCGCAGGACCTGCATATATATATATATATATATATATATATGCATGCATTTTAAAATTTCAATTTTTAAGTTTGTGAACTAACAATGCATTTGTGCCTATATCTACAAAATGATGTATTTGTGTGTTTGTAATGAGCACTCGTGTGATGTCAATAGCGCATATAGCAAGAAATATTGATGGTCTGAATAAAATGTTTGCCCTGATTGCCTGGTCTGTAGCAGAGTAATTTAATTAAACTTAACTTATAGCATATAAAAGTTATAGTTTTCTAATTGATTTAAAACTACAAACACAATTCTCTCCACCCAACATCTCATAGTAAATTGATATCACTTCCTGTTTACAATTAATGAAATCAATCAATAAAGTAATTTTAACTCCAAAGAAATTAATTAAATTAAATAATTAAAAATCAGCCCCAATAGTGTATCAAAACCTATTTAATTAGTTTATAAATTATGTCCATGTTTGACAGTTCCAATATTTACAATAAAACCTGTATCACTTGTTCATTCAGCCCCACCCCCACCAGTTCGCAATGTTAGCTCTCCGAGCGCCCTCATGCACAGTAGACTTCACTAGTCGGGTTTCACGCCCTCTCGTCCATTCACGCCACGAATACCTCGTCCACCGTCGCCTCGCGATATCTCGTCAGTCTCCTTAGCAGATGTGTGTCGCTGCGCCACGCGTCGCTTGATTACCACACTCAGCCAAATGGTACTTAAAATTTACCTGTATAGTAATTATTTTAGTATAACATAATGAAAATGTCTTAACTTATGACAATTTGGATATTGCTATAATTTTCATGTTTTTAACTTTGCATTGCACCTTTTTCATGATGTTTGTTATATTTATGGTATGTGGTAAAAATATTTGTGCGACAAATTGTCATGCCCATGTCCCAGTTGACGTCTAGACAACATGTGGGATCAACGGAGTGGAATAGACAACGATCCGAAGCGCACAGTATATAATTAGTGTGGCTACTATGTAAACTTTCTCAAAGTACTGGCACACCCAGCGTTTCCCCCATAATATTAGTATGAAGGAAACGAGAAAGAAAATTTTTGTTCCTTAATATGATGTGTAAAAAAAATATATATTTCACTGAAATCCCAGCAACTACACTAAGTAGTTACATAAAACAATCAATTTTCTCACTGCAGAAGTAGTCTTGGCACAGTATAAAACTACCACTGAAGGTCTGTGCTTCANCATAAAACAATCAATTTTCTCACTGCAGAAGTAGTCTTGGCACAGTATAAAACTACCACTGAAGGTCTGTGCTTCAGTTTCAGTATAGTGTATGAAAGCCATTAGCACGTATGCCAACTTCCAGACGTTTCGGCATTGAATGAACTAACTTGTTCGTAGTTTTAGGGGCAATTGCAGACCATCTACCCTCGAGAACCCTCGTAACCTCTTCTTTACCAGACGGGCGTCGGTTGGCCTCCTCCTGACATCCCACTAATGCCCTCTAGGATTCATATGCGGGCTCTGTGGTGGAGTAAGATGTCGTCTGGGGCATTATATAGTAGCCACTAGAGTTCTTAAAGCAGTGTTTGGGGTCGTTGTCCTGTTGGAAAAGGAAGACCCCGTCCAGGCAGAGTTTTTGTACAATTCTGGACAAATTATCCCGCAACACTGACGCTTATTTCCTTCAATAAAGGCCAGATTTAGAACTCCCGAGGAGGTGCCACCCACCCCCAAGCCATAACATGTCTACCACCATGCTTTACCGTTGGCAGTATGTTGGTGTAATTCGGTGTTCGGTTTTCACCACACTTTCTTTCGTCCGCCAGAACCAGAGTTGAATTTGGACTCGTCTGAGAATGACAGGGTCCCAAAATTCCAGTAGTTTTCCACAATATTCCTTGGCAAACGCGAGGTTTTACTTCCTGTTCACCTCCGGAATATACGTCTTCTTCCGGGGTATCTGCCATGAATATCGGCGCTGTTAGACATTCCGCACTGTCTGCACTTAGTCTTGTTGCGAGTTGTTGCGACGTCCGCAGCTGTCGAGGCGGTCTAAACGTATGATGCGGCGTATCTCTTGATGTTGAGAGTATTCGTGGGCGTGGGTTTCTCGTGTAGATCCTCGTTCCTTTTATTTGTGTATTCTAGACCGTAGAGTGGAGAAGCTGATGGAAAGTCTTCTACTGATCTCTCTGCAACTTCTGCCAGTGCAGCAACACGACGTTCTCGAACGGAGGATGAATGTTCTCGTGTCTGTGGTCCCATGTTGTCAGTACTGAGCACCACCACATCTACGTACAGACCGACTTGTAAACAACCCGTATTAACGATACAGATACTGTATCTTGTGTTGCGTGACCGAACAGTAAGAGGGCTCCACTGTGCCAATACTTATTTGGCGATTCTAATACCGCGTTGTCATTTTTAAAAAGCGTTTGTGTCCCTGCATACTGTCGTACGTAACATTGTGTACCTACCGTACCTCTGTCTACATGCATATGCTGCATTGTCACGCTGAGCATAATATTACATGGGATGTGGCAATACTTATTGGAACAAGTGCGTATAGCGCCAGAGAATCACTGGAAAACACCCCCAGTCTGGGGACAGAAGTCCCATAGTAAATCTGAGCCTGGTTGGACAGAAAAGTAAAAAAATAAGTGAACCGATAGCAATGAGTCCATTTAGATAACTAAAGAAGGAACAAGATATGTGAAGATAAAACAGAGAAATTAGTAGAATCAATGTCTAGAAGACTGCATGCTATGTAATCAACGCCAATGGTCTCCGTACTAAATAATAAACTATGGATATACATTTTCCTTTTTCGGTTTAGGCGGTTACATTTAAAGTTTTATTGTGAAGAATTAGTACTGGCATTTGTAGATTACTTTTGCTGTGGATAGGTATGCTTCATCATGTTGTAATAAATTAGTGTATATACTTAAGTTGATTGATGTGAACAACGATCAGGCAGAGAAGGTGTATGAATACTTGTTGTGATGACTGTACGTGCAGTGGGCAGACGTGAGGCAGGACCAGAGCAGACTTGTTCAGTGAGGCAGGCTCTGTTCTCAGGGGTGAGTCAGCCAGTGTGGATCAATACTGCCGCCAGGGCTGTCCACACTCTACCGTGTTCTTGAATCTGCTGGGGGCAGATAGCCTTCTTATACGTTTGATGTTTACTTTATATACTATTTTAATTGATGGTGAATGTGGGCGGGACATCGACAAGGCCGTTATTCTTTATACTGACGTTTATACATAGCATTGAAACGTAATGCTGTAGTCCATTCGCTGTTACTTGAAAGCCTGCTAGTTGTATATACAGGATATACCTCAGCCTCGTGCACACATCCTGTCTAGACAATCACGCCTAACGGACAACGTACCGCATTATGCGCACTCAGTTCAATATTATTGCATTTTAACTAGACATTAACTACCACACATCAATTTTCTCAAGTTTTTTATTCCTAAATGTTATAATTTGTAAACTATAAGTGAAAGTTCAATTTAACCAAAACTTAGGTACCTGTATATTCCTTTAAGTAACACAAGTATAAAACGCTTGTGATAAAGGGCATATTTAGGAAGCAACCGAACACTTCATACATAGGGTAGTTAATTTTTCAAAGATTTGGTTCAAACGTGTGAAGAAACTGAGAGTATACTATAACCGGCGAATACGTGGTCTGAAAGTAATGCAGTGATGTCACCTCACGTTTCTCAAAGTGTCATGTCTCATTGTAAGCACATGCCTATTCTAATGTTTAAAAAAAAATGAAATATTTTAATTTCATTCTTTTTTTCAGGATATAAGTGTCTTTTATTGCCCATTCATAAATTTGGTCATTGAAACAAACGCGGTCGTTGAAAAATGCCAGAAAAAATGGTTGAAAGTAGAGCTGTTTTTTTTTTGTTGCGATATTCTTCTGTAAACTTGTTTTAAAAGATAGCGACAAGCATGTTTACACGCCATTTGCCGTCGCAGTGCGTCCGGAAGAGAACAAAACATATTGTAAAGAAAACTGTTAATGTGATTTATTTACACGAGCAGGTAATAAGTAACTCGGTGCACAATCGCGAGGATTTACTTTGAACTATAATAACGAACAGCAAGTACAGGCAAGATGCGTATATACCCCTTGTATCGATATTATTAATTAGACTAAGATCGTTACGTTTACAAAGGTGGTAATTGTATTTTCGTTTAACATAAATATGACAAAATATAATTTACTACGCGTGCGTTATAAATTACATTTATATTTGAGAAATTGGTAAATAAATATCAAGTTTAACACTATCTAATTCGTACAATGTAAGAGTTTTTATAAGATATGTTTAATAAATAATGGTACCTGTAGAATGAGTGTGAATACGGTGACATGCTCCCTGCTATTTGTCGCTTGCCATGTCCCGTTGTGCTAGAGAGAGCGAAGGAATGTGTGCTCGTGTATTTAACACGGGAGTGCGCGGTGATTTTCAGACACTCCAACACGCGTGCCGCTGCGATAATCCTGTCGTCTTTCCTACAGATGGAGCTGTGACGGGCGTCAGTCGAGAGTTTGAGTTAGTGAGATCTAGAGCGTGGAGAGACCAGCGGGAGTGAAGGCTGCGAACTGAGTATTGCACTGTAGTGAGGCTGGCGG
Source organism: Clitarchus hookeri (assembly GCA_002778355.1). Lineage (NCBI taxonomy): Eukaryota > Metazoa > Arthropoda > Insecta > Phasmatodea > Phasmatidae > Clitarchus > Clitarchus hookeri. Next base: position 64,797 of record NQII01004348.1, read on the forward strand.
GCGGGACTATTTAACTGGTTGCGCGACTGAAAGACGTTTGGAATAATGGCGATACACAGATTGGATATGTGTACATTCTGAGTGCAAATAGACTGTAACTCAACACGTCGAGGACGACTTGAATAAGTTTAGATACATTAAATATTATGCTCGCTGAGAAATAAAAATAGTAATAGTGTAGATAGTTTAATGTAGTAAATATATGTGAANGAGGACGACTTGAATAAGTTTAGATACATTAAATATTATGCTCGCTGAGAAATAAAAATAGTAATAGTGTAGATAGTTTAATGTAGTAAATATATGTGAATAAATTCAAAATCAAATTTAGTAGTTCAATTTTTATAAAGACCTTCCGTCGCTCTGGCGTTTGCAGCAGCACTGCAGCGAACTTCTGTTGTAAGCAACGCCGTGACTGTGTTAGTGCTGAATAGGTGTGGATCCCGCCCTAGATAGATAGGCCACTGTGAGAGACTAGAACTCGACAGTGTGTCGNCGTTTGGAATAATGGCGATACACAGATTGGATATGTGTACATTCTGAGTGCAAATAGACTGTAACTCAACACGTCTAGGACGACTTGAATAAGTTTAGATACATTAAATATTATGCTCGCTGAGAAATAAAAATAGTAATAGTGTAGATAGTTTAATGTAGTAAATATATGTGAATAAATTCAAAATCAAATTTAGTAGTTTAATTTTTATAAAGACCTTCCGTCGCTCTGGCGTTTGCAGCAGCACTGCAGCGAACTTCTGTTGTAAGCAACGCCGTGACTGTGTTAGTGCTGAATAGGTGTGGATCCCGATCCCGCCCTAGATAGATAGGCCACTGTGAGAGACTAGAACTCGACAGTGTGAGGTAGTTAGTGCTGAATAGGTGTGGATCCCGCCCTAGATAGATAGGCCCCCTAGATAGATAGGCCACTGTGAGAGACTAGAACTCGACAGTGTGTCGAGTGTGAGGTAGTTAGTGCTGAATAGGTGTGGATCCCGCCCTAGATAGATAGGCCATTGTGAGAGACTAGTACCTCGACTGTGTGTCGCTAGCGGCGCGCGTTGCAACTGTGCCTGTGAACCTGCACGTAGAAGACTGCGCGTTTGTACTATCCGAGCTTGATTGGTGCATTGTGTACCTATACTATAATTACATTTCGTGAAGCGAGGTAATGTTTTAGAGGTGACGTGCTGTAGTCTTGTGTTTTGAAACAAGCGCATAAGGACTGTTCACGATAAAGTGAGCACTTGGTCAACCTTTGGTAAATGTCTGCCCCTACCGGCATACGTTTGACCGGGGATTCTGACTGGCATGCATCCAGTTAAGTTGTGACGTCAGAGGGAAAGTACTTCCATGTTTTAACGCTGTATTAAAATTTAGACGAGAACTTGCGAATACTGAAAATTTTCTTTTGATTAGTTTTATTTAATGCGCATGTGTGTAAAAATTNAATTTAGACGAGAACTTGCGAATACTGAAAATTTTCTTTTGATTAGTTTTATTTAATGCGCATGTGTGTAAAAATGATTGGATTGGTAAAATATTTACTTTTCAAATTTGTTTTTCTCGACCCTCGCATGAACAAAGTTGGTGCCTATGGCAATGTTAATTGCAACTACCGATAGTCTAAGAATACACAACGCGCCTTAAAGTATTATATCTTACGCAGGGCTTTCTAAAGTGCTCGGTTGACAGTGAAGAGCCTAGTGTTCGCCAGTGGAGTCCCGCTGCAATGGAAGGAGCACTAGGCGAGCTGACTGCTGGACAAACCATAGCGCGACTGCGGTAGAGATTTCTAGCTGCGCAGAACCAGTCTGTCGCAACAATGTACAGTTTCTGTGCCAACAAGACTATCATAAATGACGCGGATAGGACTTGAGGTCATCACTCTGTTTAAATTGGTCAAAATATTTTAATATAAAAGCGCTTGTCTTTTGAAAATGAATACACACACACACACACGTTCATCACTGTTGACCATGTGACTTTGACAGATGCGTTGGTTTTGGGGGCACATCAACGTTGGCTACATGCGCAAGGTCTACTTCGTCTTTAGTCGATGGCTCAAACTGCGCCAACCGTTACACGTTCTTAGAAACTCGTCGGCGAGCCACGGAAGTGTGAGTGGTCGCAGGGTAGCCAGTCTTGTCGCGCGGATTCGGTAGATGACTGGGGATTCGGTGGATTTTTGTACACTCAATCAAAAGAAATGTTAAATTATGTAAAGCAGAACAGAATCTTTTAAACCTAATCAAATATGCATACAACCAAATTAGTTTCAGAACTAAGTAGATAAGAAATATTGGAAACAAAAACTTAGTTGACGTTTACTATTTCCTAGAAGTTTATAATTATTTAATCATACATAATGTAAAACGTTAAGTCACAAATTATGGCTTGTTTTAAAATGACACTAGTGTTAAGCGAAAATGGAAAGTGAGGTTAGCTGTCATGTTGAGTCCACTAATGTCCTGCTGACTCGTGTGGTGCAGGCTAGAGTGCAGTGCCAGTCTCCCCGGGCCTCTGCACCACTAGTGTCACTCACTCTTGTACTTGTCGACAGCAGACTGACGTAGTCGCTGTTCATCATTGCCGAAGCTCAAGGCCCCGTGAAGGGCCCTCGACCTCCCAATTGGCGTTTCATTTATTGGAGGAGGGTTAGGAATGGCAAAGCAAACTCCTACCTGGTTGATTATTTAAAAGTAATTTAGAATATTGCAGGGCTTTTACACAGCCATCAACAAGCCCACGAGTGGACTCGGTGGTGGTTAAAAAATGTTAAAATTTGTTGAGTTTAATCTAATTTCCAGAAGCGATTGTTAAAACGCGAAGCGTCGTGAGGGCGTGGTCCAGGAAAAGGAATGTAATTATGTGATATTGAAATTGTTCCCCATACCAGTTACTGAGGGTAACTGCTGTTTAAAACGTGACAGGACGGTGCTGTTGACGAGAATAATATAATAAATTATATTTCTGTTTTAAAATTACGTTAATTATATCTGTTTATTAAGTTAATTTTTGTTATGTTTTATCCTCGTGTGTGCGTGCTACTCTGACGAGTGATTAAAAGTTGGTTAAAGCTTCGTTTAAAACGGTTTTAATTCGCGTAAGAACGCTGAGGGCGTGTTATAATGGGTTTTAAACAGTTATTTTAAATTAATGGTTAAATATTTCCACGAAAAAGGCTGTAGTTTTGTAAATAAGCTAGAAAAGCGAGTTAGAAATAATATCCTAGTGTGCCGTAGTCGGAGTGCGCTGATTGGCCGAGATGTCTCGCGGAAGGGGACTTCGTCCGCCGCTCAGAAGATGGCAGCACTGTCGTATTTTTACGTGGGACACGTTTTGAAGTTGAGAATTCGTATCGGGAAAATTAAATGTTAATTAGGGTTGTAAAGTGAGTAGAGTGACTTCTTATAATATGTAAAGTGCGAAAGTACTTGGATTTTTGTCGTGTGTCCCATTTATCGGTTAAACATTGGTTTTAAATTCGGAGAAAATTCTTGCAATCAAGTAATACTGAAGTCTTTTAAAAGCTGTTACTTTGTTATTATAATAATGAATGAGACAATTAGGAGTTTAACTTCATATTTTATTAGTAACTTGCTTGCAGAGTGCAGCTAGGGGTATTTAATTATAATACAGTGCTGCGATCAGCTGGTGTCTGTTATATTCGCGTATATTTCGCTCTTCAGAGTTTGTGTTATTGTTTTTAAAATACCAGGAGTTTCCGGAACGACTTTATGAAGGGGAGAGAATTAATTTAAAATTAGACAACGTGCTGAGAGCTTCTAGAAGCAAAGGGGTTTTTTCTTGTGGGTTAGTTATTGCTTGGCATCTTGCCATATGAGGTAGGAAATGTGTCATGATGGCTGAGAAATTACACTCGCAGGAACCGCATAAGCGAGCTCATGTTCTCGAGCGGTTCTCCAAGCCCTGACACATTCTGGGGTGCAGGCTGTCTGGGTTTGAAGCCGGCTGGGCGTGGTGTAGGAGTTTCCTGCGCGTCTGAGGGGAGTGTGAGCTGAAGCTGCAGCTGGCCGCTGGATGCCTATCGACGCTTGCGCGTACGTTCGGCTTCGAGACAGGTTTTGTGCGTCTGTGAACTTTTGATATTGCGCCAAGTTTTTAGCCGGCGCTGAAACTGGCTTGGGTTTTAGTTGCATTTGGGCCTTGAATTTGCCTGCCTGAATTTCTCTTTTCTGCACCTCTTCCAAAAATTTGGGGCAGAGCTTTGAGGACAATTGATGTGGGCCGTGGCAGTTGCAACAAACCGGTATATTCTGAAGGTTAACGAAGATGCCTACGTTGTGTGGCCAGGCACATTGTGGGCAGACTGTCTGCATACTGCAATAGTTGTGGGCGTGGCCTCTTCCTGCACAGACGGGGGTGTACCACGGTCAAATTCAGTCTAGTTACCAATACTAGGGTTGAAAGGTTGTTTTGTGCGGCCATTACACAGAAATTATTTTGCGGCTGAAGCTTGTGTTTTTCCGAGTTGGTGGGGTTGCTAGGGTCTGGTATGCTCTTGCAGAATTGGGCGATGTTTTTTACATCGTAGCCGTGGTCGGTGAGCTCTACGTGTAGTTCTAAGGCACTTGTGGTTGACGGGCGGTCAGACCACTTTTTGATCGGATTTTGCACAGAATGTGTAGAAATTAATGGCAGAGGTTTTCATGGAGTTCTGCGCCTTCGTGTACAGTGTGTGATCGGACGTTGCAACGTGGATTTTTCGTCAGTCACGAGTTATTGATGTGGTGAAGCCGGTTTTGGAAAGTTGGCCTATCAGCTGCACGACTGATCTGTAGTTTTGAATTTCAGGAACTACGATCCTGTTTTTCTTTCTTTGGTTTTTGTTTACTACGACACGCGGCTGTGTTCTGGGAGGTGGAATGCCTGAGGGGCCTGGAGCTGGTGTAGAAACTTCATCAGTGATTTCCTTCAGTGGGCTAAACCGGTTCGAAACCGGTATTGGGTTTGGTGCTGGCGCCACTAACGGCGTTGAGCGGGGGCTCTTGTCGCCGTGATTCTGGTTCGTTTTCTGCTTTCTGTGGTGTTGGACTATGTATAGTTCAGTGTCTGTTTCCATGCCTAATTCGGTTGTTCCTTGAGCTATTCTTTGCTTGAGTGTGTGCATCTGTTGGGTTGTTAGGAATTGTGATGCTTCATCCGCGTGTGAGTGCCATTCTCAAGCTGTATTATGCATGATGCAGGGCAGCAGGGTCTGTGACCCAGCGGCATTCATCGCGCCCCCAGACAGCTCCGGCCCCCGAGG
>NQII01004348.1:70089-87699 GCA_002778355.1 Clitarchus hookeri
GGGGGGGGGGTGGAGAATTTCCGGAAATTCCTGGTGTTTTTAAGCAGTGTTCCTAACAATTAACCGGTGCAGTGAACTGTGGCCGCTGACCCACTAAGCGCAGACTGACGTGGTGTGGCCTGTGGGCGGGTTGTAGTTACCACGTCTACCAGAGTACGGTCACTGCTACTCCCGGCCGGTATCAGTTCCCCGGCACCTGCAGGGTACAGTAGAGGTACACAGCTCCCTGCGACATACAGCGTCGCTCTCGCAGGTAGACTGCAGTCGCTGCCCCACCTGCCATTAAGTGCTGCTGTTCTTAATCCGTAGACTCCTATTAACTCTCGCGCTGAGGAACATATCGTGAAGATGAAAGAAGTATTAAGAAATCAAACAAAGTTTTCAGTAAAGCTCACGTGGTCTTCTGAAATGAGATCTTTGGAGAGGTATCGAACTGTGATGTCGCAATAGCATGGAACAAATATAGATATCTAAACTTTTTTTGTAGATTTTTAATTAAGTTCTACAGCACAAACTTAAGAAAAGAAATAACCTCTTAACTGGATAATTTAAAATGTTAAAAATATTTTTCGCTGCTTAATAGTTCTCCAAAAGTCGACGTACTATTGCTTGCAAAGACAGTCACAGTCTGAGCTGGATGCAACATAAGAAGTTGTTTAACATAACATAATTCTTGAAAATCAACCAAGCTGCCAATGCGTTAAGGACTATATTGAAAGTAATTGTAAAAGTCTAGCAAGCCCAAACTGCCCTTGCAACTCAATGCACGCAATGTCACTCGCTGACAAATGTATCTGAATAGCTTGAGCTAGTTATGTTTCCAGTCAGTCATATTAGCTTCCCTATAACAGTCCTTGCATGTCTTGCCAGTCAATGAGGACTGACCACACGCCTCTAAGAGGAGAGGTGGCTTGCACAGCTATAAAACCAACACTTGCACTGCAGTCTCTTAATATTCTGGCAGCTAAACGCGGATGCAAGACTCTTTATCGTCTGTTGTTGAAGGAAGAGTTTTGTTGCAGAAATGCAAGATAGTCGTTATTGCGTTTTCCTGTTTAATTTGCAATAGCAGCAGTTGGCTCTCGTGCTAGCCAGATGAAGAGCTACAGTGGAGCCATGGCANTTTTCCTGTTTAATTTGCAATAGCAGCAGTTGGCTCTCGTGCTAGCCAGATGAAGAGCTACAGTGGAGCCATGGCACACATCTGTCCCGTTATGTTGAGGAGCATTGTGCTCTGCCAGGACAGCTGCCTATCAACTGTCTCTAACTTGTTCATAACGTTATGCTCTTAGTTAAATGCATATTGGGCAGTGNTTTCCTGTTTAATTTGCAATAGCAGCAGTTGGCTCTCGTGCTAGCCAGATGAAGAGCTACAGTGGAGCCATGGCAGACATCTGTCCCGTTATGTGGAGGAGCATTGTGCTCTACCAGGACAGCTGCCTATCAACTGTCTCTAACTTGTTCATAACGTTATGCTCTTAGTTAAATGCATATTGGGCAGTGTTTGTTTCCTACTCTGCTATATCCTGCATGCATGCTGTGTAATGTGCGCATCACTCATACAAAGCCATATAAACTAGAATGTCCTCCCAATCTCACATTATAATCCCGGTGTTTCCGCTTCCTAGGAGCCGAACTGTCACTGCTGAAACAACTGGAACGTGGCATAATGCAAACACTAATTGCATGGCATAACGGAGCACATTGCTGCACGCACTAAACTGCCCGAACTGTGGCGGGTAGAGCAAGGTAGTCATTCCCTTAACTGAGCACGAAATAATATATGGATCATTCCCGTCAGTGTTACCAATACTCATTACCACGAAATGTCTTGTGCGATATATATATATTTCTGAAATGTAACTGTTCAAATCCAACAGTTTATTTCAGAACAAATGATGTAAGGTTGTTGTAGTTGACTGTTGGTACCGTTGCGAGACTTGCAGAGAAAGTTAGCTGCAAGGTTGGCAACGGAGAGAAGATAGTGTAAATGTAAAAGATTACTAGGAAATGTATAAGGGACGCAGTCAGAGGAAGTAAAGTGCAGTACACGAGTCGTCAGTTGGTCCTGTGTACCGGCTAGTGTAGTGTAGTGTAGTGTAGTGTAGACTTAGTGTAGTGGCAGCGCGGCACAGAACACGTAGACGCGACTGACTGGTTACTTCGTGTGACGTCACAGGTCAGTCGCGTCCTGCTGGATCCACAATACCGCAACAGGCGTGTCGCTACTAAGACAAGTTCTACGGACACATTCGGCAGCCACGAACATGGCCAGTGTGAAGTTACTTCCTCGTGTGTGGTGTTATTTTGTTACTAGCGGCATTTACTTAAATACTAATAAACGCAGGTACCAATGTAACAGTCCGATAACCATTTTCAGTAGGAATTCCAAACTCACGGTTTGTCGCGTTCGCGACACGAAAAGAATATAAGTATTTTTAAAATGAGAAATGTGCGAGACGTCAGTTGTTTGTTGCATCCGCAGCAAAACAGTATCTTCAGATGGACTGAGTGTCGCTTGACGTCACTGGAACTCCAGCAGACTGCCGCTTGCTGCGTCACTGGACGAACATTCCTGCTCGTGCAGACTGGTAGGCCTAGGTACACTTCCGCTCAGAGGGTATAGAGAAATGACTGGAACATACTTTCAAAGATAACCACAGAAGTTAAGTCCGCTCAAGGTCGGCAGCCCGCCAGTCCCGAGAGACTTTTCTGGCTCACACGGCGGCTTGCCTTTGTAAATATCCGCGCGCTCCTCTGGTCCTGACACTCGTTCGCTCTCTAGCGGCATGGAGCGAGGGAAGCGATGCAGAGCAAGCATGCAACAATGGTATATAATTCCGCAACTTGGTTTGTTAGCATTGTGAGATGACAAGTTAGTTCGTATGACGCGCGGGTAGCAAGTTGCTACAGGTACTCTCGTCTGGCCAGCCTTGAAGATGGCAAGTAGCCACTGTACTTTGGTAGTTACTTCGTGCTCGTGCGTACATACCAGATGGCCGTAGCAGCCTACCGTCACAGTTACGGCCGCCACTGTTGCATCAAGTTGGCCAGTGTGTGGTGTAGAGCTACACACACGCGGAGTGTGTTCACACATCGTGTAGCAGCGCGCGCTCTTCCAGGCATTCCTCGTGACGTCAGTGATGTCCTGGAATCCACGTCCGGCGCCTGAGCAAACTGCCATCGGTCCAGGATTGCCAGATGTCTGCGATATGAAACCAAAAGTAGCAACAATCTAGATGAAGTAGCCCAATTGAATTTACTCTCCTTTTCTCACACAAGCGTATATAATAATTAATAATAAACATTTGCTAAGTCATATAAACACTGGGCGAGTTTCAAACTCCGCCTGCATTGAAAAATGACGTCTAAAACATACACACTGTATATGCGACATATGGTCTACGATACTTCGTAATGGAGGTTACGCGCCCGTGAAGGTGGAGCTGAGACACAGGTGTATTGTAAATTGTACATAAAGTATTTGAGATTGAAAGAAATGGTATCCAGGATAATTTGTAGTTGAACTAATATCAGCAACTTGGTAAGTAATCTATTACCGTATATTAAAATAATAGCTAGTAACTTTGTTAAAAAAACATATTGTTTATGCACATTAAAATACCAAAGTACGTATAATCAAATTGCGAGGATCACATTTGTATATTTCTTTGATTATTTTCAGACTCTGGGCAAGAATTCCCATATTTCAATCCAGGTTACGTCGCTTTCCTGATAGTGCAGAAAATGTGGATGGAAATACTGAAGGAATGACATTGAGGAGGATATTAAAGACAACCAAAACAGAACTACCTGCAGACGAACCAGTGTTAAATATTTCGAAAAAGGAACTTTCAAGTGAAAGACGAAAACTACCAGCTGTGAAGAGGAAGGTTGCTGTAACTGACATTGTAATTAAAGCTATTCTAAACCACGGAGAGGGGGCAAAGCAGAGTAAATTCAACCGAAGAAAAGTTATTGCATTTTTTTATGTCCGTTTACAAAAATGTAAGAGAAGTGTCATGCTTCAAACCAGTTAAGGATTAAAAGAAAAAATGTTAGACAGTGTTTCAAAGGAGGAACTAACATCTCGTAGCCAAGAAGACATTCCAATGTTATCGGTGGTTGCATCAGGCTCTTCTCCACTAAACTGAAGTAGTCGGTACAGCGAGAGAACACGATCACGCTTCAAGGACATATGTTGAGAAAGAGTGCAGTGTGTGACCTGCCTGTTAGACACTGGATCGAGTGACAATTGTGATCGGAATCCAGGGCAAGCAGAGTTTCCCACACACTGGCTGCCTTAGCGACCACTGGTTGCAAGCCTTACAACGGAACTGGCATTCACAAGCTAGAGATGCCAGACTGCGGTAGCTGTATATACATACTGTATGCAGAGTTGTCTGTGCAGTCTTACCAAAGCTAGCAACAAATATTCCTTTCTCGCCTCGAGCAAGTCATTCAGCGAAATGAATAAGTAAATGCATGCTACTGATTTGTCAAACCAAAAAGCCATGAAAGTGTTACCCGCCTTCCTACGTAAGCAGTAGGCAAACTGGTGTTCGCACAGCGTTTACAAACGGCAGTGCGACCACGAACGCAAAGCCATGCAATTAAGTTGCTACGGTTTCAAATGTTAAACTTAGTCCAATGAAAAATTATTTAAGTTATTGGCAAGGCATGCGAAATCCTAATTGGTCGCTGCAATATCAGTTATCTTAGCGTACGGAAGTGAAGTAGTATCATGGGCATTGTGGCAACACTGTCGGCAGTACGTGGCGGTGTCTCACCAGCATGACGTCACCGCCGTGCTCGTGCGTGATTCATCCTCCAGTTCCGAGNGTGTCTCACCAGCATGACGTCACCGCCGTGCTCGTGCGTGATTCATCCTCCAGTCCGCGTCACTGCTCGCTGTTCACGGTGACTACTTGTGCTGGCGTTCACGGATACTCTGTACTAGTCCTCTATTCTTACACCATATGTACGATTAAAGGCCCTTACACAATTTAAAACTTTTAACGTTTGTATTTGTTTGCTTTTCGACAAGTTTCTTATGGATTTTGACACTTTGGATCCTTCAATCGAAAAGTTGAAATTTAAAGCCAGTCGAGCAGTAATTTAAACCGAGAATCNGATTTTGACACTTTGGATCCTTCAATCGAAAAGTTGAAATTTAAAGCCAGTCGAGCAGTAATTTAAACCGAGAATCTAACAGGTTATGGGGAACGAGTGTTATTTTATTAGACAATTTTCTTCGCTGTATATTAAACACAGCTAGTCTAAATTAAAGAAATGGCAAACTAATATAATGNTTTTATTAGACAATTTTCTTCGCTGTATATTAAACACAGCTAGTCTAAATTAAAGAAATGGCAAACTAATATAATGTGAAGAAGATAAATATGTATTGATAGTTTTGAATAAAGTACTTAAACAAATGAGTTTCTTGTTTTGAAATAAACTTTTAATACTATAAATTTTAAGCCTATTTTTAAAAAAAGGTAAGCAATATTCATTAGTGGATAATATAAAATATAAGAATCTGCACAGAGATACACATTTTTACAAAGCTCTCAGAACTGATTTTAAGCTGTCTGAACTTTGCCTATACAATTATATTGGTGGTTTCGTCAAAAGGAAATGTAAAGCCAAATGCTACAGTTTTCTATTGTGCAAGGGCTTTAACATTGCCATGGGCCTTTCACTATTCATGCATCGNGTAAAGCCAAATGCTACAGTTTTCTATTGTGCAAGGGCTTTAACATTGCCATGGGCCTTTCACTATTCATGCATCGGTCAAGTGTAACTGTGAAGTGATTTAAAAATGTAAATGTTTTACAAATTTGCTTGTTTTTACACGTGTAAGCATTCATTAAAAAAATTAACAATTTCAGTTTTCACAGGTTACTTAAAACTTTGAATTCAATGTTAAGAGTAGCCTATTTACTGAAAAAATTTCTGTGTAATCGTTGGAAATAAGTAGTTTTGCTGGAAAATGTAAAAAATATTTATTCATCTATTTTACTTTTATTAAACTCTGTTGTTGAAGGAAATAAGTGGCGTGTACTGACGATGCTAGGTAAGCTCTTGTTGGTGGGGCCAATTGCTGAGCTGTTTTCATTACCAACCATTCACATTTGATTTCCAGCACGTGTGGACTCTCACGGTACTTGACGCTACTTTAGACAGGCACATCACCACACACACACCTTTGTGTGAAACAGTTTATGTATTTAGAGATTCATCTTCGCCTCCTGTCCTGGTTGCTATGGCAGAGTGAGCGTTGGAAGCAGATCGCACGAGCTTTACACCTAGCGCTGCACTCCTTAGTGTTTTGTATAGCGACTTGTTTCTCTCAATTTTGAAAAGAGAAATTTTGTCTGTGTGGAGATTAGTTCCAGATACAAATATATCTATAACAGGAAAATATTTCGATAAACATTTAACACTAAACTAATTGGAAAAGTATTGGTTAACGTTTAAGTCATGTTAACTTACATAACTATTCCTGCAACAAGTGTCTGCATTCCATATACAAATGTTTTTTAACCTTTGAAAAGAATAAAAATGTATAGCCGCAACATGCAACAGCGAAAATGATCAAAATTGGTGTTACTGAAAAGTTGAAAAAGAACTTCTGTGTGAAATGTGTAAATATAGTTAGTATTTACANATGATCAAAATTGGTGTTACTGAAAAGTTGAAAAAGAACTTCTGTGTGAAATGTGTAAATATAGTTAGTATTTACAGTTTCACTGCCTGATTTTCAGTTTAAATAATGCAATACTTGTGTACTGAGAATCTAAAAGTAATAAACAAAATTTAACAAGTCTTGTATTAAAACCACGTTTAGCACAAGTCCATGTAAAAATACTTAGTGCCTAAATTTTGAAGTTATCAGTGAGATTGTGAACGTTAGTTTTTGTCAAGCACTTGCCATGCATTTTACATCTTACCATATTTTAATGTTGAAGATGTGCTTGCTTTCAAATAAATTTCGAACTTGCTTTAAAGTGAAAATTCTAAAGTTATGTGAAGTAACTATTTACTGAAACACGTTTCTCCCACCAACTTCACTGNTTGCTTTAAAGTGAAAATTCTAAAGTTATGTGAAGTAACTATTTACTGAAACACGTTTCTCCCACCAACTTCACTTTACAGTTTCCTGCAATGTGCCTGCTTGTCATTCTCTCCCACTCAGTTTCGACTACCATCTCGGCTACGGGCGCCACCAACTAACAATTGCTCATTCGCATGCTCTCTATATAGGCAGAGCACATTAATTTTTATTTTGCATTTGTCAAATTTATCATTTGTTTGCATAGTGATGATAAAGGTTTTGAGGTGTTTTTTACTTCACATAAAATATTTAGTCATTGAACATAGTTCTGTGAATGTAGGGTTTGAAATAACATATAAATAAGAAAGTATTTAGTATGAAATAGTAAAATATAGCACAGAATTGTAGCACCAATAAGCCCCTGTATAAACACATCCTGAACAAATTGCTCAAAAAATGTGCGAGATAAAAAAATATATACTAAGAATTTTAATACAAAAAATATTTATAAAATTTACACTTGGAATTGTATAACTCGAAGCTNAAAAAAATATATACTAAGAATTTTAATACAAAAAATATTTATAAAATTTACACTTGGAATTGTATAACTCGAAGCTGATAAATAATGGTTCTTGAATTGGTGATTAATATTTAAGATGAGTTTTTAATGTTTTGAAAAACTTTTTAAATTATATATTCAGATGTGATTGTAAAAGGATTACAACTTGGAAGCTGGCAACATGGTACATTGCTAGAGTATTTTTCTTCCTGCAAAAAAAAAAAAAANGAGCTGTTTTCATTACCAACCATTCACATTTGATTTCCAGCACGTGTGGACTCTCACGGTACTTGACGCTACTTTCGACAGGCACATCACCACACACACACACACCTTTGTGTGAAACAGTTTCTGTATTTAGAGATTCATCTTCGCCTCCTGTCCTGGTTGCTATGGCAGAGTGAGNTTCTGTATTTAGAGATTCATCTTCGCCTCCTGTCCTGGTTGCTATGGCAGAGTGAGCGTTGGAAGCAGATCGCACGAGCTGATGGACCCTAGCTTCGCGCTGCCCGGGACTTTACACCTAGCGCTGCACTCCTTAGTGTTTTGTATAGCGACTTGTTTCTCTCAATTTTGAAAAGAGAAATTTTGTCTGTGTGGAGATTAGTTCCAGATACAAATATATCTATAACAGGAAAATATTTCGATAAACATTTAACACTAAACTAATTGGAAAAGTATTGGTTAACGTTTAAGTCATGTTAACTTACATAAACTATTCCTGCAACAAGTGTCTGCATTCCATAGACAAATGTTTTTTAACCTTTGAAAAGAATAAAAATGTTTAGCCGCAACATGCAACAGTGAAGATGATCAAAATTGGTGTTACTGAAAAGTTGAAAAAGAACTTCTGTGTGAAATGTGTAAATATAGTTAGTATTTACAGTTTCACTGCCTGATTTTCAGTTTAAATAATGCAATACTTGTGTACTGAGAATCTAAAAGTAATAAACAAAATTTAACAAGTCTTGTATTAAAACCACGTTTAGCACAAGTCCATGTAAAAATACTTAGTGCCTAAATTTTGAAGTTATCAGTGAGATTGTGAACGTTAGTTTTTGTCAAGCACTTGCCATGCATTTTACATCTTACCATATTTTAATGTTGAAGATGTGCTTGCTTTCAAATAAATTTCGAACTTGCTTTAAAGTGAAAATTCTAAAGTTATGTGAAGTAACTATTTACTGAAACACGTTTCTCCCACCAACTTCACTGTTTCCTGCAATGTGCCTGCTTGTCATTCTCTCCCACTCAGTTTCGACTGCCATCTCAGCTACGGGCGCCACCAACTAACAATTGCTCATTCGCATGCTCTCTATATAGGCAGAGCACATTCATTTTTATTTTGCATTTGTCAAATTTATCATTTGTTTGCATAGTGATGATAAAGGTTTTGAGGTGTTTTTTACTTCACATAAAATATTTAGTCATTGAACATAGTTCTGTGAATGTAGGGTTTGAAATAACATATAAATAAGAAAGTATTTAGTATGAAATAGTAAAATATAGCACAGAATTGTAGCACCAATAAGCCTCTGTATAAACATATCCTGAACAAATTGGTCAAAAAATGTGCGAGATAAAAAAAATATATACTAAGAATTTTAATACAAAAAATATTTATAAAATTTACACTTGGAATTGTATAACTCGAAGCTGATAAATAATGGTTCTTGAATTGGTGATTAATATTTAAGATGAGTTTTTAATGTTTTGAAAAACTTTTTAAATTATATATTCAGATGTGATTGTAAAAGGATTACAACTTGGAAGCTGGCAACATGGTACATTGCTAGAGTATTTTTCTTCCTGCAAAAAAAAAAAAACTAAAATGATTGAATAAGTTTGTACATCCATGTTAAACCTACCCCAGATATTTCAGTGTGTCGTTAGACTTGGGTGGACGAAGTGGCGATGTAATAAAACAGTTGGGAAGTTCTGTAGCACTTATAATCCACAAAAATCTGTTTCAGAAGTCTTCAAATTTTAGTTAAGGTCGCAGGGCTGTGGGGTTGGTAAACAAAACATTCGACTTGGACTCTAATGCTTTTGAAGAGTTAAAAAAACCAGTGAACTGTCTCTTCTAACTAGATAATGTAATCAGCAGAAATATTTACACGTTCAGTATGCAACCATTTTTACACATGCCATCGCACTGCAAACCATAATCTTCTTTCTCACTTATTTTATGAGGGTGACAGTAAACATCACTTTCTGCCATGCTCGTGCATCTAAGCTAGACGTGACCAATGTAGTTGCAGGGGAAAGTGCGGATCTGTAGCAATACTTCTCAAGAGTACATATTGCGATGAATGTAGCTGCTCGTGTTATAGAGGAAGTAGGCAGAAATTTTTCAAAACTTTCTTAATTTAAATATATTCCAGCAAATGTTTGACGCAAATGCTTACTGTGTGAATTTTCAAGATGACTCTATTTTTGTACAAAAAAAATTGGNGTACAAAAAAAAATTTGTACCAAAATGTAATAAAAATTCAATCGGTACAAACTTAACTTATTTCCAGTATTTAATTACTATCTTGTCAGACTTACTGACTTCCCACAGTCAGGTGTGCCAACGAGACACGGGCGCGTGCGACTAACGAACTGAAGCCCTGCGATGCTGATCACACGAGCTACAACGCTCTACACTGTGGAGTCATGATAGCTGAAGTTTGTCTGAAGTGAAACTTAAATTGTGAATTTAGTACTTTTTAGAAGTTGAACTTGTCAACATTCTCATCAACCATAAATTACATTGTTTTTAATGTAATTATTGTATATGTAAAACATGTTTGAAAATTGTAACAATATTAAAAAAAATATTTTACTTAAATGATGGTTGAGAAATGTGAAGGCAGTGTTACTTGTAGTAGCAATATGAATGTACTTCAGCAAGTAGCAGGTTGTTGCGTATTCAGTTGGAAGTGGGTGTTGGCAGTGGCGAGGCAAAGACGCAAGTCAGCCAGGCGACTGGCCGTGTACGTGTCGAAGGAATGCGTGTGGACGGCTGGGCCAGGATAGGCGGAGCATGCCCCAGTTAGCACGCACAGACACACACTGTGGATGGCAGCATGTCACGTCCCCTCCCAGCAGACCTTCAACCAGTACAACCCACTCCTGTCCAACAGTGATTTGTCTGAGTTTTTGTTCAAATGTTGTTTGAACATACTTCTGCTGGGCTTGGTTCTAAGCAACTTGGCATGCAGTAATTCTGGAAATGTGCATTCAACCATGAGAAATTGTTTTTGTAAAATTTATGTAGTTTGATGCATTTTAAGGTTATAACTATCTACTGGAGTATTGACTGAATTTTCTTCCACTTTGGAAATTTGCAAGAAACTGCCAAAAATTTTGTTTGCCATCTTTTTTAAAGCACATAATTGATCAATCATGAATATTATTGGATATAAAGTGATATTAACTTTCATTTAACAGAACACAATAATTTATTGTGTTTAAACGTGCATTTTGGTTAGACTAGTGCAGTACTCGTGCTGTAATCCTCTGCAGCAGCCAAGTTGTACCTCAGCCATAGTGTGAAGTGGGCTTCAAGAGTGTGGCAGTCTACACCACCAACATTACTAGTATAACAGTGAAGAAGACAGTAGATTCAAAACTTCATATTCTCATTGCAACACTTGAATTTGCAAATGTTTTGTTTATTCTATTTTTAATGGACTTGTCATGAAAGCACATTTTTCCTATCGGAATTTCCCTGCAAGGTTTTTACAGGGTATTGGAAGCTGCAGATGGCTTGAGCATAAGCGTTTCCTTTTATGCTAGGTAACACTAGTGTTGGTCGTAAGTTGTCGAAGCACCTTGTAGGAGTGTGGCGTGACGAGCCTGTGCTTGCTGTGTGCAGGTGCAGAATGTCGAACCCAGTGAGCCCCAGCGTGAAGGACCTGCCCAAGGTGTCGGTGGACCTCAAGAGCCAGCTCGAGGGCTTCAAGCCGGACAACATGAAGAAGACTGAGACCCAGGAGAAGATAGTGCTGCCGACGGCAGAAGGTAACGCGAGCCGCAGCTTGGCATGGCTCTGTGTTTAGCCGTTTAACTGTAAGACTCTGCTCCTGGTAAAAGAATATTCACAGTACAGACCTCAAGAAACATTACCTGCAGTTTCAGGCTGGTGCATAGAAGGGATCAATTTGTACAATTAAATTAGCAGAATGTTTGTTTGCACTTGACAAAATAATCTTACAATGAATTCAAAAATGTTTCAGAACATGTTTTAGCATATTAAAATAATTTATGTATATTTATAAAGATATTGAGTAGAAGAGATTTGACAGCCACACCAAATGTGAGATGTTGATCCATGTATTCAAATATCACACCCACGTAGACACTTTTGCTAAAAAAGCTATTCTTCACGGTTTCTGCCTCGGACATGCGAGAGCGATGCTACGGTGCCACAGCACCACCGACCGACCTCTGTGTTCGTTCCACAACTTGACTGTCTGCTTTCAGCACGAGTAGTAGCGCCAACTCTTGCAATGGCAGCACCAGTGCTGCCAACCCATGCTGTTGTGGGCAGCAATTTTATACTGCACACAGTATCGGAACTGTTGCCAAGTCTTGTAAAGTCATAAATGTTAACTATATGCACTATTCACACGTGGTATTTTATCAGTTAGTCCAAACGCCCAAATTTCTCAGTCCCAGTATTGAGTGTTGCGCATGGATATTGAAACATGACTAGACTGACTTAACCCTTTGAAGTTATTAACAGCGAAGAGTAGTTTAGTGTAAGTTGCACATTGTATGTTGTGTGTAGTTGCAAATTTAGCTACAATTGTTAAGAATTTACTTTCATAGTTAGTGTAGTTTGTGATACTTAAAACAAGTTACATTCTTGTATATTACTGTAGAACTTGATTTTACCGTAAATTCTACTCAAAATATTGTTGCTTTCAGATACATTACATCAAAAATGTTAGGAAACAAAAGTAGATAGTTACGTGCTAGTAGAGTTTTTTCACTATATTAGTGGGATCTACATGTAGTGTTCTTGTGAAGAGAAGTAGTAAGTTGTGTGCAGCAAGTAGAGGGAGGTACATAGTTGCAGTGAACAAGTGAAGGTATTGCAGAATGTAGGATATGCCAGAGCAGGTGCGGTAGCGTGCGCGAGTGCAGGCGACACACAGCAAGGCGTGCAATGTGCATGTACAGCATGCCAGTAAGTGGTGCCACGAGAGCTAAGCCAGGTACAGTGCTGCACAAGACTAGAGACTGGGCAGTCCCTTCCATGCACCGCCATTCAGTACAGTCAATACATGTTGCAGTAAAACACCTTCTCATGCCCCTTATTTTAATCCTTGTTTTTTACACTTCCCAACATTCACATGTTCTTGGATTGCAGATAATGTCCACTTTCCTGAATTTTGCTAGGTCATTTCTGGTCCTTCGAGAAGTGACCTCTGTATAACTAAATTAAAGGGAACAAATTTTTGTTTGTTGTGGGGTTCTTTATAAAGAACTTTTTTACAATGTTCAGTTTTTCATCATGCAGTCAATTTTGAATCTAATTGCTGCTCAAACTGATCTGAATCTAATTGCTGCTCAAACTGATCTGAATCTAATTGCTGCTCAAACTGATCTGAATCTAATTGCTGCTCAAACTGATCTGAATCTAATTGCTGCTCAAACTGATCTGAATCTAATTGCTGCTCAAACTGATCTGAATCTAATTGCTGCTCAAACTGATCTGAATCTAATTGCTGCTCAAACTGATCTGTATCTAATTGGTTCTCTTGTATTTTTCTATATTAAAGGATTGAATTGATTTTCTTTTGAACACTTGAGTAGTAAACTCTTAAGCGAAACAAATATTTAGTACACAGGAAATGAGACAATCACTTTCTACAGCACTTGAATAACATTGACTAGTATTTTCTTTTTTCTCTGATATATGTGAAAAATATCTATTAAGTTTTTTTAGTTTTACCATTTTTTGCAAAAAAAACAAAAACAAAGGGAGCAATATAAAGGGAAATAAAATATAAATAACTTTCTTGTCTTTGTTATAAAGAGGTTTTGTGCTGAAGAGGGAAAAAATAATTTGTTAAGAGAAGAAAATGCCTTGTGTTATACAGTTTCGACTGGGCTGAACACAAATGTTGTTATATAGGTCTTCATTATAAAGAGGTTCACTGTATAGAAGTTTTACTACTTAACAATGAAAGAGCATTGAAACAGCACATAATTTGTCCCTATAAGGTTAACACTGTCGGAGATTAAAATGCAGACTGTCCCAAAAAAGAATAGTTTGTTTGGTATGATGTAGCAGACAGTGGAAAATGTTAGTAGGCCTGACGGCAAGCAAGTGCCTGCTGACGATGGGCGGAGTCTTGTGGAAACTGCAGATGCCACGTAGTTGTAGGCAGTTGTGGCCAGTGCGCGTGTCGACGGCGACAAAAGCAGGACAGCCAGCGAGTGTACGTGTACGAGCTAGCCTACAGGCTGACGTGGAGGACCACATGCACACGTTCACTTAAGGTTCATGCACACATTTCCAAGGCTGTCGACTTCTCTAGCACCAGTACAGTAAGGTTCTCCCACGATGATGCAGCACATACCTTGTCCACTCTAGGTCGCCACTCACATTGCAACATATGCTCAAACTCTGCTAAAATCTACTTTATAATGGTGATAGTAATAATAGCCATTTTAGTTTGAGAAAAAATATTTAATATCTTAAGACATTTAAGTAATTTCACCTTTTGCTTGTTTCGGACAGCCACATGCTCTTGGCGGTCGAGCCAGAAATGTACGTATCTGTCAACATTTTCATTTCAGCATGCACTATCCAAACTGCAAGTATGATACGTGCTGTGTGTGTGTGTGTGTGTGTGTGTGTGTGTGTGTGTGTGTGTGTGCTGGGNNNTGACAGTGCAGTTAACCTCGGCTAAGAGCCTGTGCTATGATGCAGGCTTGGTCCAGCTGGCTAGCCACAGCTCACCTGAACACACACCAGAGACGCACTTATATTGATGGAGATGAAGCATGTTGTGATGCTGCATGCATGTTGCATGGGCAGTGGCTATGAATGTTGGTTCCAACAGAGGCTGCTGGTGGTGGGCGTGTGCAACTGGAGAGGTTGTTCCTGGCTGTGCACTGCGGGAGACGGCTGTGGTTTGCCAGTCGTCCTGCCTCGCAAGCGACTGCTTAGCCGTGGGTTCCAGCCCTGCACCAATGCACAATCTGAACTTAGTTTGCTTAGCAATTTAAAAAATACTTCCTATAGTAGCAGAGATGCATTACACAAGATTAACTCTTGGGAGTGAATTGACTTTCTTCATTTAGCTCTCACACTCTCTCTCTCACTCNTAGCAATTTAAAAAATACTTCCTATAGTAGCAGAGATGCATTACACAAGATTAACTCTTGGGAGTGAATTGACTTTGTTCATTTAGCTCTCACTCTCTCTCACACTCTCTCTCTCACACTCTCTCTCTCACACTCTCTCTCTCACACTCTCTCTCTCACACTCTCTCTCTCTCTCTCACACACTCTCTCTCTCTCACACACTCTCTCTCTCTCACACACACTCTCTCTCACACTCTCTCTCACTCTCTCTCACACTCTCTCTCACTCTCTCTCTCTCACTCTCTCTCTCACTCTCTCTCTCACTCTCTCTCTCACTCTCTCTCTCACTCTCTCTCTCTCTCTCTCTCACTCTCGCACACTCAGTGCCAGCTTAATACTCTTAAAGAGGCTGTATGGTACATACAGGTTTAAATACTGTGCTTAATCCTTCAGCAAAATATTAAAAGAACTCTTGTAAACATCCAGAAGTCTATGCAAATTGTTCAGTGTTGCAATTAGAGTACTATAAACTTAATGTAAAAAGCTGAAGAGCTGAAAAGTGTTTAAAAATGTAAATGTTTATTCTCTTGGCTGAAGCACTTGTATGTACTAGACCATATTCATATACTCGGAGATAACTTGCAAATGTTAAAACTAGTAGCTCGCTGAGAAATGTAATAATCAGTTACTTGTTAAAATGAAATGTGGATGTTGCAAGATGAAAGCGGGTCTGTTGAGTGTGAAGGCAACAGCAGAGTTAGTACACACTTGGTCAATTGTGCAGTGTTGCACATCGACACTAGCCATGACGGCAAGATGCTGTTGACTCTTGTCTCGCTGTACGTAGCTGTTGGTAAACCTGGTTCCTGCCACACACTGCATAGTAACAGCTATGGCTGAAAAATGTAGTAGAAAGGCATTTTAACTAGCTATAGACAGTTTTGTCAAATCCTACATTGAAAATCTTGTTAGCACCAATTGCAAAATTATGGTAATGGTGGTACATAGTAATATTAGCCATTTTAGTTAAAGCAAAAAAATTTATTCAATATATTGCGACCTTTAAGTTCTCTTGGCAGTAACTTCTTTCAGGCTCGTGATAAAAATTAAAATGATTGTGTTAAATACCTATAGCTGTTTATATGATCAGCAAATTTTAATGTTTTTGTATTAAAAAATTATAATTATAGTCCCATCTCCACCCCCCCTCTGAATATCCTTAGCTGGGTATGAANAATGTTTTTGTATTAAAAAATTATAATTATAGTCCCATCTCCACCCCCCCTCTGAATATCCTTAGCTGGGTATGAAAGAGACATTGCAGAAGGTAATAGTGAGAAAGACAGAAACTTTGGTGTTCTAGAAGAGCGCTGTACACACGTGTAAATGCTAAATTATCCTGTACCTTTTTCTTAAAATTCAAACCATNTGAAAGAGACATTGCAGAAGGTAATAGTGAGAAAGACAGAAACTTTGGTGTTCTAGAAGAGCGCTGTACACACGTGTAAATGCTAAATTATCCTGTACCTTTTTCTTAAAATTCAAACCATTCCTAGGGCCAAGGTAATGAAGTGGTTAGACTACTTGCCTCCCTAGGCAAACTGGGTTAGATTCCTGGCGGGGTCACTTCTGACTTTTTGCATGTGGGGATTGTGCTGCTGGTCGGCAGGTTCTGTTGGATCTCAAGTTTCCCCCGCCCTTGCTTTGCGGTGTAGCTTCACACCTACCTCGTTTCACCCTCATCGGCTCAAGACCTTGATGTTAAGGACTGTCCAGATCACTACTCAACTCGCACCATTCCACTACCCACCAAAATATCTCTCTGCTAAACAGTACTAAATTACGCCAAAACTAGCTGAAAATCAGCCAAGTTGGCTACAATCGCTAGTTAATAAAGTGAAGAGCGTAGAATTGAGGACTTTCAGAAGATGTAAGAGAAGTAAAATGTAGTAGGTTGGCAACATTCAACTGTCAAGTGTAATAAAGCTATGAAGGCAGGTGGGGCCTTGAACAGTTTTCTCGCAGGCTAAAACAGTTACAATAAGTTGTAGAGGGTTTAAGGGGAACATGAGTCGCATGAGGAAAGGGAAGCGTTGCGGCACACCCTCCCAAGACTGACTTGCGTTCTCGGCAAGCTGGATTTGTTGCAGATCGATGCAAAGGAAGCCAGTGGATTGAGCCTCGGATACCATTTTGCACTTCTCTAAAGGAAACTGCACAGGAAAGCCCTATCAATGCCTTTTTTTCAAACAAATTTCACAATTTTTTCTGTTAGTATATTGAATAGGGTAAGAATTAAGAAGTGGTGGCTGTAAATAGTTTCTCACCTTTTGTGTAAAAAATGTCTTGTTCCCAGAACATTNGGGTAAGAATTAAGAAGTGGTGGCTGTAAATAGTTTCTCACCTTTTGTGTAAAAAATGTCTTGTTCCCAGAACATTAGCTGTAGATGCAGTGGCGGATTTACACATTTGCCGCCAGTAGGCTATTCAAATTTTGCCGCCCCTACTGACCTCTACAATGGGATACCCTAGTTCACAATCATATTAACTACAATTTTTTGTCAATGAAATTGTAACTTTATGATTTGTGCACTATCGTCCTAATTACACCACCTTTTTTCCGTAATTAGTATGATTGTGAACTAGGGGATCGATGTGTCGGTTTCTAGATTATTTTTAC
>NQII01004348.1:90376-129714 GCA_002778355.1 Clitarchus hookeri
TTTCTCTCTTTTTCTCTCTTTTTCTCTCTTTTTCTCTCTCTTTCTCTCTCTTTCTCTCTCTTTCTCTCTCTTTCTCTCTCTTTCTCTCTCTCAATGCCACCACGCGGCGTATGTCTACAACAGCACGACTCCGCTTCGGCTCCTGCGCTCGTGCAGTCAATTCGGCCAGACACACTTAGCGAACGGTTATGTCACTCGTTCCCGTGACGCGACTACGCAAATTGTAGAAACATTTATCTAAGTGGTGAAACATATTACATGTTGAATTGTTTGCGTGGACCTAATAACATTTAGGTATGTAAATATGAATCATTAAAATTCCTGTAAGACATTAAAAAAAATTCGGCCCCAAATCTGCCGCCCTAGGCTCCAGCCTACTCAGCCTGCTGGTAAATCCGCCACTGTGTAGATGCATGTACACACCGATGTTCCTACATAAAATACTAGACTACGTTGTCCTGTTAACAGCATCTCTGTA
Source organism: Clitarchus hookeri (assembly GCA_002778355.1). Taxonomy (NCBI): domain Eukaryota; kingdom Metazoa; phylum Arthropoda; class Insecta; order Phasmatodea; family Phasmatidae; genus Clitarchus; species Clitarchus hookeri. The sequence continues at coordinate 90,855 of NQII01004348.1, forward strand.
GTTGCTCATGCAGGGAGTGTGCACTCTGAGTGTAGGAGGGGAGTGGGTGTGCACTTCCTCTGCTGTTCACATGTGAAACAGCTCTTGCAAAGCCACTGCAGCAGCTGTGTTGCAGTTGGAGCTCATAGTTGCAGGCAACTGAACCAGTAGCATGCGTAATGACTGTCGTGAAGTTGCCAGCACTTCCTTATGTTGAATGCTATAGCTGTCAAGGTTGTTCTAGCATGTTGTGTAGTGGTTGGTAGCATGCACGGTAGATAGCAGCATGCACTTGGCACGCGTGGCTTTGTTGTGTTGGTAGACGTGCAGCAGGAACGTCGCCACTCGGATCTCATTCAGGATGTAGAGTCCTTCAACAAGATGGACAGATTAAAAAGGACTGACACGAAGGAGAAGATAGTCCTGCCAAATGCCCAAGGTAGGCCCAGCACGTCTCTGCACTGGTGTGGTGGCAGTGTGGTTTATGCTGTTCATGTAATCAACCTTTGAAAATGTCACTGCCCCTTACCTGCATATATCACAGACTGTTGCATGTTAAACTACACAAGGTGAGCTGTGGAAGAATCTTATTGTGTAACTTAGCTGTAAATAACAAGGTAGCAGGGTGTACGCTAGTGTAGTTGAAAGGTGTGCTTGCATAGAAAGTGTAAAGGGAAGGTGCTTACCGGAACAGTGCTCCGTGGTGTGTGAAGCTAGCTAGCTCTGCTTGGTATAGAAGGGTTGGGGATAGCTCCTGCAGCGAGGACACGGGCTACAGCAGTGTTTGTGATGTGCAGATGTTGCGACTGAGAAGAGCCAGAAGGCGCTGCTGCAGGGCGTGGAAGCATTCGACACGGGCAAGCTGAAGCACACGGAGACGCAGGAGAAGAACCCTCTGCCGGACAAGGACGGTGGGTGTCTCTAACGCATCGTGTGTGCAGTAACGTAGTGGCCGTTATAACACGTTCTCACGTGTGCTGCAGGTATTCTTCTAATTGCATGAAGCTGTTAACTGTAGTCGCATACAGCAACCTTTAAAAAATGTTATCCACATGCCATTCTCACACACATTTGTCCAGGTATGATCATCTGATCTTCTTAACTGCATAACTTTTACACATCATTGATGTCTGCTCTCATTGGTCGAGTAGAGGCAAGAATGATGCGGTATAATGTTGCCCAGCATTAAACTTTTCTTCCAGCCTGTGTTCGTGAAGAATAATTGTGGAACAGGTTCTTTGGCATTGTAACTATTAACATGTCCACCTTTTATGAAAGGAAATATAACGTTTTTAAATAAAAAACTCAGTGGTGTAATTGATTGTGGCACAGTGAATGTGAAGATTTTGAGTGAGCATAACCTAGTAATAGCACTGCTGTTGTAATTTGCATAGTGAAAGACTGATAACAGTACTGCAGTCTGTAAGCTAACCTGTACAGTAGCAGTTGGAAGGTGCAGCGACCTCCCTGGTCTCGAGCCACGGAGCAACACACGACTGTTAACTTGCGATGGCTCTCTAGCTAAAACCTGGTTTACACTTTCAGTAGCTCTCCTGCTCAGACTACTCCAGTTTGCCACTGCAACCTAATTACTAGACTACTTTAGTAACTGATTAGGATAATGTACTAAAGACTGGCTGCTGGGTCAGCAACTGTCTCTGGGTTGACTCAGGTAAACATCTTCCTAGCAACTTGCATGGTTAGCACTCGCAGGAGGAAACTTGCAAGGAGTTTTTTTGTTGTTGGAACATTCTTGCCGAATGTAATAATTGAAGAAAAAGTATTTTCTTAGTCTACGAAAACATCACACAGGAGATGGTTATTCCAAATTTTACTGCAAAAGACTTAACTGTGTTTGGTTTCTTTTTCCTATTCGGAAATAAATTAGTCCACAAATCCTTTATACAGACATAAGAATTTTGTACTGTTTTTCATTCCAATGACCTNTATTCGGAAATAAATTAGTCCACAAATCCTTTATACAGACATAAGAATTTTGTACTGTTTTTCATTCCAATGACCTGACACAAATAACTCAAAACTGGTAGTTAGTACACATTTTATACTGCCACTTGAAGCCACGTGTGTTAACTGTTAGTTACTGTGGGACAACTACTGGCTGGCATGCGAGTTTACATGAGTAGTAGCTCTTATATATCAAGAATTAGTGCTGTGGGTAAGCCCAGTAAAACAAAAATAGTTGTAGCTCGCCCTTCCAGTAACAAACAAGTTAAAACTAGCAGTCCAGCAAGTCTCTCACCGTATCTGTTTAAGTAGCTAGATACCAGTNCAAGTCTCTCACCGTATCTGTTTAAGTAGCTAGATACCAGTTACAACCCATCTCAACATGACGCATTGTGAGAACTACTAAACATGTGTAAACCAGGTTTGGTTTGCAATGCCGGTATTGGTTGGGGAGATGTGTTGCGCTGTGGCGCGAGAGTGGGGACGNTGGGTAAGCCCAGTAAAACAAAAATAGTTGTAGCTCGCCCTTCCAGTAACAAACAAGTTAAAACTAGCAGTCCAGTAAGTGTCTCACCGTATCTGTTTAAGTAGCTAGATACCAGTTACAACCCATCTCAACATGACGCATTGCGAGAACTACTAAACACGTGTAAACCAGGTTTGGTTTGCAATGCCGGTATTGGTTGGGGAGATGTGTTGCGCTGTGGCGCGAGAGTGGGGACGNGTGTAAACCAGGTTTGGTTTGCAATGCCGGTATTGGTTGGGGAGATGTGTTGCGCTGTGGCGCGAGAGTGGGGACGAGGCGGAAGCTGTTGCATGGCTTGGCATGTTGACGAGTGTTGTTTTGCTGGGCTCAGTGGTGAGGCAAGAGAAGGCGCACCAGAACTTGCTGGATGGAGTGGAGCACTTTGACAAGACCAGCATGAAGCACACCAAGACCGAGGAGAAGAACCCCCTGCCCGACCCTCAAGGTACTGTTCCTCGCTTCTCGGCACACTACTCCTTGTGCACCACGGCCTGCTGCCTTCGTTCCCCCCACTTTCACTACACGGTTGTCTAACTACGCAAGTTCACGTGTCTCGCTGCATGTTGCATTCAGATGCAGCATTGCATTCCATATTCTCCACATTTACACTTTCTGCTCGAATTTTAATCTACTGCAATTATTTATATGTTAAGAATTACCTAGCCAGTATGTTTAAATGCTGATGCGTTTCCATCCATTCTAATGCAAAATTTANTATTTATATGTTAAGAATTACCTAGCCAGTATGTTTAAATGCTGATGCGTTTCCATCCATTCTAATGCAAAATTTACTTAACGCTCAAACAAACGTGAATACACTATATGTTTACGTTATTAGTGAACAAGAGACTTTACAGTCCAGCTTGAAATTTGTTTTCTTTGAGCCCTTATGACCGTATCATTTTCAATTAACGTAATAAAGCAAATAACTTGCGGACTTGTCAGTAGGGTGTGCAGGATCCCGACCTTCGGAAACACAACACAATTTTCTTGTTGGGCTGGAAATAATTTTCCCCGTATATTTTCGGGNTATTTATATGTTAAGAATTACCTAGCCAGTATGTTTAAATGCTGATGCGTTTCCATCCATTCTAATGCAAAATTTGCTTAACGCTCAAACAAACGTGAATACACTATACGTTTACGTTATTAGTGAACAAGAGACTTTACAGTCCAGCTTGAAATTTGTTTTCTTTGAGCACTTATGACCGTATCATTTTCAATTACGTAATAAAGCAAATAACTTGCGGACTTGTCAGTAGGGTGAGNAGTCCAGCTTGAAATTTGTTTTCTTTGAGCCCTTATGACCGTATCATTTTCAATTAACGTAATAAAGCAAATAACTTGCGGACTTGTCAGTAGGGTGAGCAGGATCCCGACCTTCGGAAACACAACACAATTTTCTTGTTGGGCTGGAAATAATTTTCCCCGTATATTTTCGGGGAAAATTTTGTTGAATTCTGCATGTTCTAACGAAAATACAAGCCGGGTTCAGCGTTCATGCGAGTAGCTTCTTAATGATAACATGCCAGCGATGAGTCTTTGTTTTTCATTCAGAATGTTTTTCATCCAGAGGTTTCACTCGTTGCTGCCGAGATGTTGATGAACTCCAGACAANTAATGATAACATGCCAGCGATGAGTCTTTGTTTTTCATTCAGAATGTTTTTCATCCAGAGGTTTCACTCGTTGCTGAACTCCAGACGANTGTTTTTCATTCAGAATGTTTTTCATCCAGAGGTTTCACTCGTTGCTGCCGAGATGTTGATGAACTCCAGACAATCCAAATTTGGTATGGGAAAAATATAATTCAATCGCTTAACTTTTCATTACGATATCGATAGAAGAATTTGTTAGTATACAGAAGAGGTGTTGCATTCATAACCTGCCCAATGCAACTAGACTGTGGTTGTAATAAGTGATTTGAAGCTTGTTATCAGATGTTAAAATATCCACTGGAAGTTAGAGTAAATGTGCGTTGGTGTACACAAATTTTACTACCAAAAATGTAATGAAAATGGAAAAGATCGTTAGGAGAAGTGGTGAAATTATAAAGAAAATGGCAGCAAACTGAAAACAACCAGGCAATGTTTTAAACAAATTGTGATATTTTTGTTTTAATCATGTAAGTGCAATTATTTAATTATTTCACACACATTTTAAGTGATTTTCCTATAAAAAATTTAAGCTGGCAGCTGAAAGAAGTGCTTCAAACCCAGGGGGTTAACATGTAATGAAACAGTTCAGTTATGTGAATATAAAACAAATTTCTAACTCTAATAAAATTTCTTTTAGCATATTCAGTCATTATTTTTTTCTTGTTTTCATGAAATAAGTCACGATAGAATGTTATATTCACTAGTCCTAGTAACCCACAAACTTGTCTACCTAAGGTAAAATATTTGTCCTGATTTTTCCAGAATTCCTGAGAGATTTTTTTCCCATTGGCAAAATTCCATTAGTTTACGTCCCTACTCGTCAGTAATTGCTAGTAGGTAAACTAGAACAGTTAGTTTCATGTGGTGATGGTTTTGAATTCCCATGACTGTAATGTGAAGAGTTGGCATGTTGCCCTCCCTGCTCCACACATGCATGTGTACATGCATGCACCCAGGTGCGTGGCATGACTAGTACTAGACAGCAGACTGGACCATACTTGTCAAGTATGCATGTATGTTGCAGCCATAGAACAGGAGAAGGGACAGAAGAAGCTCATCGCTGGTATAGAGAACTTCGACACGACCAAGCTGAAGCACACGGAGACCCAGGAGAAGAACCCGCTACCTACTAAGGAAGGTGAGTACCGCGGTTCTGTGGTGACGCTACTGTACATCACTTGCCACTGGGCAGCCTGTTTTGTCTCGAATACATGCACTCCACATGAACATCTTCCACATAAAAACAAAAATTTACATATTTAAAGCAGTATTTATGTCTGTCAATGTGTGTGAAAGNACATGAACATCTTCCACATAAAAACAAAAATTTACATATTTAAAGCAGTATTTATGTCTGTCAATGTGTGTGAAAGTTTTATTTCTTTAGCGGTGTAAAGCATCGAATCTCGTCTTTTGAAAAGTACCTCAAGCATCAACAAATTTGACTGCCTCTAAAGTAACTTGGTGCATAATTGTACANATCTCGTCTTTTGAAAAGTACCTCAAGCATCAACAAATTTGACTGCCTCTAAAGTAACTTGGTGCATAATTGTACTTCAGGGTGTCTAGCAACCAGGAAAAACTGGAAAACCAGGAATTGCTTCAAAAAAATTTCACATTGATACGTGACAGCTTAGCTTGTCACATAGTCTACGGGGTCTTTTAAAAAGGTTCAGTCAGAGAACCCTGGTTGTTCTTACGGACTAGTTATGTGGGTTCGCCCCTTCCTTTAAAGAGCCGGTGTACAGTCGGCCTGGTCGGGTGGCGGCAAGCAACGTAAGCGCTGGAGGTGGCTAAAACAGCTGTTGATGCTGGCTTACCACCTGCAGGCCGGTGTTGGGCTGACTGCCGACTGTCTGTGGTGGGCGACGCTCCGGGCCCCGTCCAGGGGCAGCTGGTGCTCGACTGGTCCTGGGGCTGCTGGGCTCGAGGTGGTGGCGGCAGCAGGCGGCGTTGAACGACAAACTGCGTTTGCGATGCCTAGATGCACTGGTAGTTGGTCTAAGGTGGAAGACTGGGTGCGGAGTCTCGCTGGTCTTCTGGGGTGGCTCAAACAAATACCGTATTAACCCGAAAATAAGAAGATAGTTTTCACTTTTAACTAGTTCCGATACCGTGTTTTCCGATACAGATACAGATAGGTCGATACCAATGCCCTTCCCTCTCGTTTGTTCCAGCTCACCATTATTGTTCAGAAATATGAGAAATATGAGAAATAAAAAAATTAAATTTTTCCAATTTATCTGCAGTATAAACACAACACAAAACAGTAATGATTAATCTAAGGTCTGTATTAGAAAGATAGCAAGCAAAATTAAATCACTGGTTTTCGATACACATTACTTAATATATTGCAAATGTTATTTTTAAAAATACAAGCTGATGAATATGGTGAGGAGGTAGGATACTACGGTGATCTGCAACATAATCCTCGTTGTGCTGTGTTTCCTGCAGATGTCCAAAGGTCTGATGTGATGCACATTTCTTCAGCACTATTCAAGTCTGTCAAGTCTTTAGAAAAGTATTTCCACATACTAAGACATTTTAATGCAGTATGTAACAATTCATGGGTGCCAAAAAATGCCATGCACACGTAAAAAACACACTAAAAAACAATCTTGATTATGCCCAGATAGTCCAATACATTACGCATTTGCAAATGTTCTGTACTCAGTATTTTTTGCAGTCGTGTCCGCTAGTGTAGAGTATTTAAGGACCACAGACGCAGACTTAACAAGTTTTACCAATAGTCCATACANGCAGTCGTGTCCGCTAGTGTAGAGTATTTAAGGACCACAGACGCAGACTTAACAAGTTTTACCAATAGTCCATACAGTCTTTCAGAATTTAGTGTTCTAACGTGTTAGTGTACATGTACCGTATTTTGGCATGTATAGACAGCACCAGAAGTTTTTGATGAAAAATTAGGGATAATTAATATTTCAAGTATAGGCCACACTGAATTTTGGTATTCCCGTAAATATTGCCGGGCGGCGTCGTGCTAGTGCGGCAACAGCAAACCATGGCAACATCAAACTAATAAATTTGTCGTTGAATGTTATCGTTGCCACGCTGCCTGGCCNTCGTTGAATGTTATCGTTGCCACGCTGCCTGGCCTCGGCCTGCTGAAAAGTGGCAACAGCGCAGTATTCCATGTAAATAAAACTTTTGTATTTATGTCAAAATGCCTCGCACTGCTTTTAAATTGCAGAACATGTGCGCCGTGCATAGCCTGCCAGCTCGGCCGGCTGTTGCCGGGCAGGCAGTGGTATGGTGCATGTGTGCGTGTGGCATCACACATGCACGCACACACGCATATGCACACACCCCCTACTGCTGGCCGACTCATTCCACCAGAGAGAGAGAGAGAGAGAGAGAGAGAGAGAGAGAGAGAGAGAGAGAGAGAGACAAACAAACAAAAAAGAGGGAGAAAGAAACTGAAGGGACAGAGCAAGCTTGCTTGGTGCTAGATGGCTGTTGTTGTGGCCCTGGTAGGGGGGGGAGGGGGAGGATGGAAAGGAAGGACACCAAGCGAGAGGGTGAAAGAAAAAAGAGAAAAGTGTGCAAGCTGAATGGCAGCTAGAGGTGATACAAAGCACAACAGTCGAGGACAGGCAGGCTAAAGTATGGTGCGACTCATACGCGTTTAAACACAAGTGATGAGCTATTCATTTCTTATTAGTTTCTAAGGAAGTCAAAAAAATAAGTTAAAACATTAGAGTGTATTGTTCATTGACAAATTTCTGAACATGGTTTAGGGGGAAAAAAAATTTTATGCCAATATCTTAATAACCTGCAACCCACTTTTTGTCATTTTTTTTCTGTAAAAATGTGTGGCGTATACACGCAGAAATACGGTACTTTGTGAACTTTGTCTATAAACTTCAGCCCTGCTCTTGTAAATGTATGTTGTGTCGAGGTGCCATGCAGTAAGGGAAAACTGTCAACGGAATTGACTATACTTCAGGAAGTTTTATCAGATGCAAGTCAACACAAAAAGTACCATGATATCTAGATCTCACTTACTCATGCAGACACATGCACAAAGAGATAATAATCCCCGCTAGACTGCTGAGAATAAAGGTCATTAACGTAGCATCCCACCCTCTTTTCCCATAGCCGGAATTTTCCCTCAACCGGAATAGCCCTTCCCCCAACAATTCCGCTTAAGGGGTGTTCTACTGTATAAAAATCTCCAATGAGACATTGGAAGTGAATCACGTGGTCTCTGAAGAGCACTTTCAGCGCAGAGAAGCATGTATTCATGTATCGAGCAGAATCCGACACCACAACGTGTNGTGGTCTCTGAAGAGCACTTTCAGCGCAGAGAAGCATGTATTCATGTATCGAGCAGAATCCGACACCACAACGTGTTCATGCGAAATGTCGTACTTCCGAACAGTGTCTACAGTGGCTTTGTCAAGGAATGAGCAACTTGCAAGAGCAACCTTCTGTTTTGATGTACTGCTCAGAGTTCTAAATAATATAGCAAGAACGCATCGACCTAGACTGTCTGTTTAATCAGCAACAATTACTATGTCTTGTCCTTCAAATTATTTCCTCTAACTCTTTCGTTCTCATCGCCACTTGTCACTCCCTGGCAAGTCACCTGATCCCTTAACATACCTGAAAATTGGAAATTACCAATCAGAAAATATGAATATGCAAGTAACATTTTAATAGACAGTAGGAATAATATAATAACGGTAATTTAGGCCTAAGAACTAAGCCAACTTACTGTGACAAATATTCACCTACTGCAGGATTGTCTAATTTATGTAACTGTATGTTTGCCTGGAGTAACGTCTGTACAGTGTCCATTACAAATTCAGATTTTTCTGCTTGGCTTTTTTCACACTTTCATTTATTTCGGGTAAACTGCTTACTGGACTGGGGTCACACTTTCCGCTGACTTCTTACTTTTGTGCGCACTAGATTGACTGTGATTGTCAAAGTTGTCTTTCTTTTGCCATTTCAACCTCATATTACAAATGCCACAAATTAAAATTCCCGAATTACTTTTGTAAAATTGTTCGGCTTTGTAGTCCCNTTCAACCTCATATTACAAATGCCACAAATTAAAATTCCCGAATTACTTTTGTAAAATTGTTCGGCTTTGTAGTCCCCTTGCACTGTCTGCGATAGTTTTTTTTTTATCTACCCATAACGAAACAGAATTACCGCAACCACACAAAGGCTCNCCCTTGCACTGTCTGCGATAGTTTTTTTTTTATCTACCCATAACGAAACAGAATTACCGCAACCACACAAAGGCTCGGTTAACAGAATGTGCACCACAGAATAATACACACTGCACCAGGCATAGGCCATGTACGAAAGGCAGATTTTGTTGACAAAAATGAAGTATTTTGTAATTTTGTGTTTTGTATTTAGCAGATGTTAGCCACATTACAAAATGACAATCAGCGCCATGTTGGTTATGATCTTCAAAATATATTCGCAAATGTGTAATTAAAACTTTTTTTAAAACATAAGTTTTCTTAAAATATCTTAGAAGTGTTTTAAAAAGCAAGTAAGTGTTATGCTCTTATATATTCCGCAACAAAACTTTTTTTAAGTCGTTATTGCATGATTTTTTATTCTCTCATTTATCAACATATTCGCAGCATTTCAGTAATGATTGTAGAAATATTACGTCCATTTTAAGCATTAAATTAAGATTTTGAAAAAATTTCACTGTTAATGTAAACTTGCGTTGCCGGGAGTGTTAAACAAGGGACTGTCGACAACGTCTAAATTTGAACTTACGAAATGACAAATTACAAAATAACGAATTTGTCATTTCGGACATCGTAAAATGTTTACACAATAAGCTGTGAACTGAAAGCAGTCAAAAACGATCAATAAATCTTTAATTGTCCAAAAACTCGCTNAATGTTTACACAATAAGCTGTGAACTGAAAGCAGTCAAAAACGATCAATAAATCTTTAATTGTCCAAAAACTCGCAAAAAAATTTTTCTTGGTTTTGTAGGCACCGAAAATTATGAAAGTTTGTTTTGTTACACAACTAAACGTAAGCAATCACCAAGAAAACCTTTGTTTTGCAATCTGTTGATCTTGGGAACTACACCTTAGCTTGGAGGTCGTGTTCCGTTATCGCTGGGTTGCGCAAAATGCACAGTAAGGTTGTGTGTGTTAAGGTTTATTGTGTGTTGCGCAGTCACCATCTTTATTTTTAACAAACTCGGCGTAAAAAGTGCAGTTGTTTGTATGTGAAAAACTTTCCTTTGTTAAAAAGTCTGTAAATGCAAGTTGTCAGTAAACAAATTCTGTTCGTAAAAATAAANACCTTTGTTAAAAAGTCTGTAAATGCAAGTTGTCAGTAAACAAATTCTGTTCGTAAAAATAAATGTTTCAAAATTGTGCGTTTTCGTGATTACTGCAGATAAGAAAATGTCGCAAGATGGAGCAGTTTCCAACCAAATTGTTGTGTGTTCACACCATGCTAGCGAGAATGGACACTCTTTATTTACATACGTTCATACACAAATTCACAAGCAAAATAGATACATGGATCTGTATTTTGCTGCTAAAACAGAACTAATTTCTCAAATTTTATTTGAAAAACAATATCGGTAGTGAAAAGCTGCAACGAAACTTAAACAGAGGTCAAATTCTCAAAAATGCAGTTATTTCAGAAATTTTCTTCCTGATCAACTTTCTTATTATTTCGCAAATATTTAGCTAAAAGCCGAAAATTTCATATCTATTTCGCATTTATCACAATTGTGAATTTGACGTACCTTTAATCATCAGATGGTGTTTCATCCACAAATTGTTGCAGCGACCAAATAGACCATAAAGAGGGTTTGTTTTGACAGCGTGTAATATTTTAACTTGTTGATTTTGCTTGTGTTTTTTTTTTTTTTTTTTTTACAAAAATTTTGAGACTTATTATTTTGAATTCAAGTATTGAGCAAATCTGGCACTATAAATTGGAAACTATACTTAAGCTAAAATAAAAGGGTTAGTATTGTAGTTTTAGTAGACTTATTGTGAAGTCTGAAACATTTATGTGGTATTTTACATTTTTATACAGGTGTATGGGAATAGTACATCCATATGCTACTACAATAAGAAATTCCTATGTAGTATATATAATGTTTAGTTGTGAAGTCTTCAATTGGGGCCACTGTGGTGTCGTGTTATATTACTCTCTTCCCACAAAGGACAATCGGGTTTGATTCCTGGTGGAGTCACTCCCAGATTTTCACATGTGGGTATTGTGGTGGGCGATGCCGCTTGTTGGGTATTCCCGGGATCTCAAGTTTCCCCTGCCCTTGCATTCCGGCGCTGCTCCATACACTCCTCGCTTTGCCCTCTTGGCTCCCAAGCTGGACGTTGAGCCGCCCAAATATCTCCATTCCATTAAAGTCTTAAACTAGCAAGCCATGCAGAGTCTTACTGTTACAACAAGTTCCCTCGGATACCTTAAAAACCATGTTTAATAACATTTACATAGGAAAGCCACTACCATAATGGCAGTAACACCATAGAGCAACACACTGCAGTTGCAGCTACGAGCCCAAGAAATGAGAATGTAGCAAGCTGTGGTGCCGTATTAGTTTGAATAATACTGACGCAAATAAATGTTATTTACAAAGAACAGGGTGAAAAAATTTAATGGTCAAGAAATTACTGTACGCTCCTTGAAGGATAGTAGTGAAAGTTACTTACAGTTTGATGTCTTGGCTTATACAAATTAAACAGTTCAAGACAGACATAATGCTGTTTTAACATATTCTTGGCACTCAAATGTTTTACGTGCAGTAGAAAAAATGTTTCATGGCATTATTGTTTGAAAACTACGACATACGTGCTGAGGTATCGAGACACAAACTGGGAATCACTTAAATAATCACATGTGCACATGCATGTTTTTCCTCAATGATTTGCCAACATAAATGTTGTCACATTCCATTTCGAAGAAGTTTTAGCGAGATCCCCAGTTGAACAAACTGACTTAATATTCTTCTCTTAAAGAGGGTGGGCATTTTATGTTGTGCTGAAAGAGAATTTCAATACCTAGTTTAAAATCTAAATTGGACTAGAATTGATTTTATTTGTCATGGAAGAGGCAAATATACAAACAAGTCTAGAAAGAAAGGAATGATTTTAAACATTGCAGTTTTGTTTGTGCGTGTTATGTTAACTGCAATAAGAGACGTCCATTTGTCGCTCAGCATCTATCTTGCGTCTGAATCTTCCTGTAATGTTAGATACTGAAAGTAGTTTTATGCCCACACATGCCCACGAGGAGTCTAATCTTAGACTAGCAGAGCACAACTGTATATTTTTAATTTTATTCCTAAATTTTTTTCTTTACTCCTAAATATGATTTTAGACCTAAACTAAGAATCTTGTGGTCATTGAGTTATTAAATAAACTGCTGAAATAAAATAATTAGACAAATTTAAACTAAATATTTCAGTGCAAAATTTTTAATAAAGGCTCAGTCAGTTAGTTTTTATTACCTTTTGTGCGGTTTGTATGCTCATACTAAATTCCTATTTATTCTACACAGTTGTGCAATATCAGTTTCCTATCTGGGATGTTGACAAATATGAAACCTGTAACACTACCAGTGATGCAGCACCTGTAGGCGTCTACTACATGCAAAATGCATAAAGATGGCGGCCATAGTGCTGGAAAACAATACTTGTTGNGCATAAAGATGGCGGCCATAGTGCTGGAAAACAATACTTGTTGCAGCTCTTCAACATTATTCTACTGGCGTACTCTTTGATGCGAGACCAGAATAAAATAACATTATTTTAAAGGAAAAGTGCAGTCTTATCTTCAGGACAGTACAGTAGTTTGAAATCTGAAACGACTGTCTAGTAGTGTTGAATTCTGTAGTGTCAAATATTTGTTTTCCCGGTGATAGAGTTCTGGCCAGGATGCCAGCTGGAAACTTGTGCAGTTGGGCNTGGGATGTTGACAAATATGAAACCTGTAACACTACCAGTGATGCAGCACCTGTAGGCGTCTACTACATGCAAAATACATAAAGATGGCGGCCATAGTGCTGGAAAGCAATACTTGTTGCAGCTCTTCAACATTATTCTACTGGCGTACTCTTTGATGCGAGACCAGAATAAAATAACATTATTTTAAAGGAAAAGTGCAGTCTTATCTTCAGGACAGTACAGTAGTTTGAAATCTGAAATGACTGTCTAGTAGTGTTGAATGCTGTAGTGTCAAATATTTGTTTTCCCGGTGATAGAGTTCTGGCCAGGATGCCAGCTGGAAACTTGTGCAGTTGGGCTTTCCGATGTGCACACGATCCTTTACGCCACATACTAACGTGACCTTTGCACAGCCACACTGTTAGATATGCGTGTTGAAGTAGTGTGCCTCTGTTGATTGTGACACTTGGTGTGTCGCAGTGATCGCGGAGGAGAAGAAGGCCTAGGCGTCGCGGTGGCTACGTAACTGCAAGTGCAGCGCCCACGAGACTGCCTGGACAGCTGCCACTCCTGCAAACACAGCTGCCCTTCTCAATTAAGTCAATGGGACTGTCATTTGGTTTACATTTTGCCAACAGCAGAGAAAACACTTGGTTATTTTTTGTATTGCAGACTTACAACTCTGCAAGTGTCGTGAAATGCTTGACCAAATTGGTAAATGGTACTAGTTTTGTAATACAAATTACGTTCCTCTTGCATTTGTTATATTAGGAATGCTGAGTGTAGTGTTTAAGTTGTGTAGCAGCGTGGACGGCCGTAATGTGCTAGAGCTTCCATTTCTGTAGCATTCACCACTTTTATTGTGCTGTTTCTCTGTTATTGTAAACTTTCTACACTTATTGTATGTATTCTCTTGTGTGCATTTGTAACATTCAGTTTAGTTGTACTGTAATGAAACTGGAGACTGTGGCCCAACAGTTTTGTATTATGCTTATTATTAGCAGGAGCCCATTGGTAGTGTCAAAAGTTATATATGTTAACTATAGTAATGTCTGGTAGAGTAAGGTCTTAGAAACATTAATATTGGTCAGTTAATTTTTTTTTAACTTTTTCTACACAAAGTAGTTTTTAAACACCTATTTAATATATATAATAATTTAAATAAACTGTAAAGAAGAGGCGGTCAAGGTGAAATCAGAATGTGATTTGCAAGGTTATTACTTACTTTCAGGTAATGTGTAGTCATATCATTGTGCAAGCGCAAGTCTCCCAGTTGCTCAAGTTAAGCAGTATTCAACATTTACATAAGAATACGTAAATTGCTATGTATAAAGTTAATTTTGAAATGAACCTTTTATGATCACTGTAGCTTTTATATGAACATTTTTGTAAAGATTAATTTTTGTGCCTTAACATTGACTGTCGAGGGACGTCGCAGAAGCAGACGCTAGACTCTGCACTGCCCAGCGTCTGCTTGCAGCAAGTCAAAAGTTTTCAGTTCTTGTAAGCTCCTTCACCTCTTATTCCAATATTCCAACATTCCAACATTACTTTGATGGTGTCAACATTCTTTCAGGAGTAAAATTTTTTTCACTTAATGCTTCTAAAAAATTTACAAACTTGTAAATAGTGTGTGGTGATGGAAAAATGTGATTTAATGTGACACACATATGATTTCTCTGCATTGTGTTGAGCACGTGACGTGTGAACGATGCTACGAGCTGTTCTTGCCGAGAATTCTGTGAATATTTGGTACTTGCTGTGGTTTCCTTCCTACTTGCAGTGGAATGGAAGAAATTAATTAAGAATACTGTGTAATTAAGTAATAATGCTCACAACGTTGTGATGAAGTTTTGGGAATACTTGTAATAAATCTTGCATAAGAGAAGTGATTCGTTGTACGTTGGCCTTGCAGTCTCCCCACCTTCATACTCCTCGCATGTTCTTAGGCAAGGGAGTGCTCTGAACAACAATGGAAGAGATGTGGTTCTTCAGTTCAAAGCAGGAATGGTCCACTTTCAGTTGTAATGCTGTAGACAGCGAGCGGACAACTGTGTACATTCCTCGGACCACGCCTAGGAAAGGCAGTCGGTGAGGTTGGATTGCCAGTGGTGCATTACCAACACAGGACTGAGCCACTTGCTTTATGTAAGCCCTGCTTTGCAATTTATACCACATTTGAAATGTGCTTTTATGTTGCCAGTACAGTAGAACCCCGATTTTGCGAGGTCTCATAGTGCCAGAGGATGACCTCGCTAAATCATTCCAGATAGATTTTGACCCCCTCTAACCACCAACCCCATCGGAATAGCATTTTTCGTGTTAAGTCAGCTTTAATAATCACTAATCACAAAATGTGTTTTTAAAAATAAATTATAATTAATTTTAATAGACTTCTTCCGAATTGTGTACACCCCAGAGGACACATATGAACTCCCTTTGACCCAAAAAAAAATAAACTTCGGGCACAGTGTCACTTTCACACGTGCAAAGTGTTTCCAATAGCATCTAGCTTCTTGAGGGGAAATCTGATAATGTATTAATGAAGTGTTGCAGTGGAACCGCGTTATAACAATTGTCGACAATGGCAAAATAAATTATCGCAATAGCGAGTTATAGTTATAACAATTTACTGTGACCCGTAATTTTTTTTATTGTATTTGCCCTTGTAGATCCCGTGTTTAAAGAATGCCGTAAACTACGCATATGCAGTGACAAGTTGTACAAAAAATTGTACGTCTGACAGCGGCATTATGTAACGACCAGCAGACGTGTGCGGCATTGCTTCTTCCTCCATTCTTCTTCCCCTCCCACAGATTTGCTGGGCTGTGGGAGGGAGTTAGTTGCCTACCAATCAGTGCTACTTCACTCATTGTGCATCTTCAACACACAGCAAGCCTGGAGATAACTGAATAACTTCCCTCTCTACTTCCCTCTTCCCCCCTCCCCTCGTGTATACTTTCTGCCATCCTCTGCTCTATACTCTTTCTTCTCCAGTCTCTCGACCCTCTCCCACTCCCTTTCTCATTCTGGTTGCCGATCGATAAACTCCTCCAAGCCTTCTTTGTTTCAGTGTATGGCAGAGGATAGCAAACCTCCCGGGTAGAGAAGGGAAGAGGCAACACAACAATTTTTCTTAGGATTGACATTCTAGCACTGTCAAAAAAAAACAGAAAAAGGAAGTCCGCTGCCCACCTTTACTTGGTCTCTACTAGTTCTACTCCCGTTAGTACCTCTTCCCTCATCTGTCATACCCTCTACCTTATCCTTCACAACAACACCCTTCTCAAGCTCCACAGACGCATGTGTCGCCACAGACCAACAAAGGCTGACTGCCATGGCAAGTGGGAGAATGTTACCTGCGATACGAGGTGTTTACAAACATTTTAAAAATACGAGTTTACAACTGTTCCTATCGCTATAATGAAAGGTTTCGTTAAAATATTTGCATTATAAACGAAATTAAGTAACTTTAAATGATAGGGAAAATGACTGCATTTAAAAATTATCGCAATAGCGGACGTAACTCTATAGGCCATACTCGCAATGATGCAGTTCCACTGTGATGTCTTCCAAACAAGATTATACGGTAAAATCCCGATATAACGCAGCTGTCGGGGATCAGACCCGCATTATAGCATTCCGCACTATCCCGGGAGTGACGGCGTGTCTGGGTGGTGAAGGGGACCAGCTTCAAAGCAGAACTACTCAAATACCATATGTTCCAGGCAAAGGAACTTTAGTTTTGCTCGTTTGAAACATTAACATACACATATAGGTGATGTTTTGTGAAATTATTATTGTGAGTAAAATATAATTTATTTATTCCAATAACAAGTTGCTGAAATATTCTTGAAATAGGCATTTTGTTAAGTAACCACTTCGTCATAATGGTTTCATTTAGTAAATTTAAAATTTTAATGACCCTCTAATAACTTTGGGAAATAATTTATTTTAAAACTTTGTGGAGTTTTAATTTTGGAATCTTGAAAATGCCAAAATAATAGCAACATGGCGTGCTAGACAGTTCAATATCGTGGTGTTCAGGTTATACCTTACAAAATGCTAAATGCAAATTATGAAAAACCACTCCAAACGAATTAGAACACTGTCTGAGGAAGGGCATGTTTAATTTTTCGGCATCTTGTCAAGTTTCTTCTTAGTACGTCACCGTAAGACATCTTCAGGATAGACATTTTCTCGTGGCAACTTGTTTTCCATTTTATATTTGTAACTTGAACTTGATAGTGTAACTGCACTTTTTTGCATCTTCTATATACTTTCCTTCGTATACTACTCTATGAGCAGTGCAGCTAGCTAAGCGCTGTAGAGTAGGTGTCGTTTGTTGGCCAGGCACGCTGGCTTGCTCACGCCCCGTTCTCCCCCTTGCATTCCAGGACACCTCTCCTTCTCGCCCTGGGTAAAATACATTTTATTCTCACAAGTACGCATGGATCGCAGTTGCTGCATGCAAGTAAAGATATTGATCGCACACGTATGTTCACATAAAATTGAAATTACGAGGCATTATTTATCTAAGATTAAACATTCTGCATAAACAGCATCTCTTTAAATTGGTCAATTAAAAGAGAAGGCAATCTAGGCCTTAGTTTGTCACATACAGAATAAACCTTTCTTTTCTGCACCTTTGCACCACTTGAACAAAACTGTCTCCGGAAAAACAAACTTTATCGGCTGTAAAATTAATCCCAGTCAGTAACTGCCAACTCTGCATTAAACAGGCATGTTAATGGACAGTAGAAAATATCCATAATATTAGAATGAAATTGGTCAATTTTAAAGTACCAAAATTCCATGAAAACTGATCAAATCATTTAAAACTGCAGCCCTGGTCTAATTAGTTCCATAAGTGCTGAATGGGGCTGAGGCCAGGACTTAGTAGGGCGGCTGCTGTACACTCTTGCATTGTCTTGTTGCAGCACACACTGGGGTCACACCCTGCTGCAATGGGCATTACAAGTGTAGCATTTCCTGTGTGTACCTGGTAGCAGTGACAATCGGATCACCACTCTGTCCTTCGAAGTGATGGTGATGCCGTCCCACACCACGACAGTTCCGATGTGCCTTGCACAGTCAATGTGTCGTCAAGAGGTGCTGTTCACAGGCATTAGCTGCCAACAGTGATCTGAACAAACAGCCAGAGCATTCCTCGACAGGGGCTACCCCTGGCCACTCGGTCACAAACAGATTCAGAAAGCCATCTGAAATACAGGAACACAAATCAAGGTCAACAACCCTCAGGTGATCCCATATCATGAAGGCCTAAGTAAACTCCGAACCATTCTCCAAACCACAAATGCCAAACTATCGCCCCCAGAGAAACCCACCCCTGCAATAGCCCACGCTGTGGCTCCTGTGCCATCCACCAACCCCCAACTTATTTCAGTACTAGCCGTACACACCCCATCCAACTGTGCAACAGAAACTCTGATTTATCAGCTACAGTGCCAACACTGTACTGCAGAATAAACCACCAACACACTCGGGCAGAGAATGAATGTCCACAGAGCAGACACCAAACATGCCGTAGCTGGTCACATCCACCCCTACAAGATGAACCAGTTGCAGCATCACACAACAAAGATTTTGATTCCTGCTACAGCACCAGAGTTGAGAGTCCTACCACTTTCAAGTAATAGCTCAGAACTTGGACGCTGACCAATCTGTAACAAAATCCAGGCAGTCGTCGGGTATCACACAGCTCCAAACCACACTCGTCGGCTATATTGGCAAATTTTCAATTCTCCCGCCCCACCNCTCTCCCGCCCCACCCTGGTTTGCCCCCTGGCCGCTAGGTTTACTAACAGCGCCCGTCCACCATACTGCAGTGTCCAACAACGCTGACTGATAAAGCCATTCTTTCAGGTAAACTAAATATTGTTTTGATTATGTTATAATTATTACCTTCCATTTTATAAAGCCAGCCAAGTTATTTTGTCTGGCTTTTTCATTTAAAATATTTCAAAGATAAATTAACTCGAGACTTGTGGCTTTTTTTAAATCTAAAACCATAACCTGTGGAATATTATATATATATATATATATTATTTTTTTTTTTTTTACACTTTCATTATTAATTTATTTAGTGTTTGCCTTGTCTAGCCAGCAGGCATAGGTATTTTTATATCTTGGTAGCAGCATAATTATTTAAATAAAGGCCACTGAGTTGAACATTATTCTTTTTCTCCATTATAAAAATGCCAAAGCACTTTTAATGTTAGCTTTAAAAAAGTGTTGGCTGAAATAAGTCTGTCAAAGACTTAAAGATAATGCGTACTGTGTAATGCATAGTGAAACTTCCTAATAATTTACACCTGGAGTGTATGAAAATATCAGTTTTTGAGATGTGTCCATTATTGGGAAATATATGTCCTGTAGAACTGAAATGAAAGGTTTTGAATAAGCAAAAAATTGGGTCAAAATTGCCTTAAATTGTTTCTGCTGGAACTAGAAATGCTGCTGAATGGCAGGGTTGTGTGTAGTCAAATTGTCGTTTAAAAGGAGACTGAGAACTGTCGAGTAGGCTAGTGCCTATCACATGAACATGGCAAGTTTCATTTCACCTGTCAACCCTCGCCAAAGCTAGTTTTGAGAGGTAGTGGCGCTGCGACTTCACTAAACCGTAATACTGTTGCATACAGTTTGGCATTTGACTACCTACCAAGGACACCTGATGTCACAAACCTTGAAGTAGGCTGTATTCTAAAACACATTAAACTTAATACAGAATGGTAGCACACAAATATGAACTATAGCTACTTAAAAAAAAAAAAAAAAAACTGATAAACGTTTGTTACCAATAATACACTGCACATAGTAACAATGAAAAGTTGGCAAGATTAAAACTGTGCGAACTTATGAAAATCATCCCTGCCACAATGCAGGTGGTTTAAGCATAAAAACACAACTGATGGCATAGCATCTTACAAGACCTGGTGGCTAGCTTACGTGATGGAGAAAAATGAAGAAATTGAT
Organism: Clitarchus hookeri; assembly: GCA_002778355.1. Classification (NCBI taxonomy): domain Eukaryota; kingdom Metazoa; phylum Arthropoda; class Insecta; order Phasmatodea; family Phasmatidae; genus Clitarchus; species Clitarchus hookeri. The sequence goes on from NQII01004348.1 coordinate 110,910, forward strand.
AAAGTGGAAGTAACATTCCTTCATCCAGCAGGACCATCGCCACCCTCTTCTTATCCAGGGAAGTCGGATGTATAATGGATTCCTCTCGCAGATGTATTATGTACAGTAAATCCTGAGACACCAATCAGAATAATTTATGTGCTATCTCAAAATGACACTTGTAAAATGGATGTAGTTAAATAATGCCCCATTGTTTTCTAATACAATGTCAAGTGTGTGTTAGGGCTATTTTCCTTACTTAAATTTGTTTCTCAAATTATTGTATTAATGCTTTCGTTTGCTAGTAATACGTACAGTATAATTAAAAAGTCCATAAAACATAAAAAAAAAAATTTGGTACACACAAATGCTTCAGAAACATGTAATAACTGACACAATAAGTGATACACTGGTTTTTTTTTTAATGTGGCACTGGTGGAGTATTGAAAACCGCTGACAGGCGTCCTTAACCGTAGTTGCTGTAATGGCGGTGTACCAGGTAGAGTGTGTGTTGTGTTTTGTGCGTGCGCAGAGCCTTCCATGCCGCATATCTCTTAGACACCCAGTTAAAACAGCATAGTGAAGAGGAAAAATTTGAGGATGAACGTTTGCGGTGCAAAAGTTTTGGGCCCCGTGTTTTGATGAAAAGCAGTTTTGTTTTCAATTATTTTGACTATACCGCATTAAAATTTGACTTTTAAACTTTGTAAATCATTTAATATTCGTATAAACTATTTTCTAGAATTAAAAAAAAGATTTGAAATTACCCTTTTTTTTATTTTAAATTAAAAAAAATCGATTAGAGTTTGAAATTTTTTTCCTCTAAACCTTGTGTTGCATATCATATGAAAGACCACACAATATGCTGAAGACTGACGTCTGCCCCACCTCGCTAGTTTGGAAAGCTGCTGTGACAATTTTGAAATGTGTTTTTTCAAAACTTTACATAGCCATATTTTAAAAACTGGTAGATATATATTACTTAGTATATATGGAGGCTACCTCTGCAAAATTTGATCAAAATCTAAGATGGTAAGGTTAAATCAATGCACTGATTTGACATGCTTATGGTGTTTGGCGAATGTTGCCACAGTTTGACAGACAAATTGCATTTAAGCAGGTAGGTATCAAGATCGTCCATTCCAGACACATGTTGATTCACAATAGTGGCAGGGTGCAACCGACCCGCAATCTAAACAATCAAGTCGGAAGGTGTGTTAGAAACGATAGAAGTGCAGATATTCTTGCTTCAATAAATCTGGACCCACAGCTTTTTACTTGAAGAATAGCATGGGATTCCAGGGCAAGCAGAAATGCAGTCTGGAGAATCCTACACGATGGTGGTTTACATCCCTACCACATTCATGTCCATCGAGCATTAAGCCAAGATGATTTCCAGACACTCATTTTGTAAATGGTTTTTATATCAAAATCAGGACTTTCGCTGACTGTTTCACTGTGGACTGATGAGGCCATTTTCTGATGAACAATTAAATGGTGAGCGGTATTCTGAATTTCTGCAAAACGCACAGACTGAGTTGCTAGATGTTCCACTAGCAACAAGATGGATGCCTGGCCCATTTTTCCTCTGTCAGGCGTACTTTAAATCAGTTTTCCTGGTTGATGGATTGGGAGAAGGTGGCCAGTGACTTGGCCACCACGGTCGGTAGACTTAATTCCCCTTCATTATTTCTCTGGGATGCATTAAAGAGACGGTGTATTAACAGTGTCCTACGACGAGAGATGAAATGAAAGACTGAATTAGAGTAGGTGGCCAGTTGCCGCGAGCTGCAGAGATACTGCGGGGTACACCGACTGGCACAAGTGTACTTACAACTGGGCAGAAAACATTTCGAACTCCTATTACAGTGAACAGAAGCAAGCAAATGCGTTCTTTAACTTCTAAACAAAAACATTATTTCCAATTTAAAAATCATTAATTATTGTACTGTTGAATTGCACAAATTGTGTTCATTTCAAACAAAGTGCAGGCAATAGTGCATTTCCTCATTAGGCAGACAACATTAGAAAGGTATTTTTACGCGCGTCTTGTCAGCGCCAGGGAGATTTGTGATATCATCGAATCTTCGTCGCATATACCAAAAGACTTCCCAGACAAAAAATGTTCAGTTTTGCGAGCCCTATTCAATGATGCTAATTTTGTACGGTACCATCTTTCCATTTTAAATTCTGAAGTTACCTTAGTATCCTCCAGTTTACTGCAGATTTTAGGCAATGTAGGGTTCACCATTCAATTCATCCTAAAGAATTTGCCTACAAAGCATTTTACCCAAAAAATAACTTGGACACACCATTTTCGACAAAAATGGGCTGGTATGGTAGGTCTGAGAAATCCACATATATTTATAGTTTAAAGTAAAAACAATTTTATGTTTTTAAGTTTGATAGTAACCGTTGGACTGAATTCCACCTGACTCTGGAACACACGTAGTAGGTACTAAAGGAGGCTATCAAACTTCCATAGTTACTGATCATGCCAGATATTTTCTTTCAAAATGATTGTTATTAATTTTTTTGGGTGCTGCATTGTATGTTTAGAAAGATTGAACAACAATGAATGAAGAGCATTTACTAGGAGTAGCTTAACTAGCAACTCACCATGATATTCCCATAGATACTAGACAAGATTGTCTATAGGTTTGCAATGAGTGGGAGGCACGGACTTCTGTTTGTTTTGTAAATGCACTGTAGATGTATACAGAGATTTCAAACTATGTATGGATACGTTTTTGAAAGGTAATTCAGCCAACGTATGCATGTAAACATATTTTGCAACTTTACATCAATGTTGTGGTATTTCAAAAAGCGTAATGTAAGTGTTTACAATTTCAGACCATATTTAGATCTTTTTTTAAAACCTGTTATTGCCTATTATATAAATTTTTTTTTGCAATGTGTAAAATTTTACACAAGCATTTCCAATTTGGATTGTCTTAACACAAAATAGGTACTATTTTTTCAGTCTACTGCAATTTTATGCTGTTGCATTGGCAGCCCTGTCATTGCATTATTTAACAGCAGCCTTTTGTTTTAAATTTTTTTGCACCAATGGTTACAGTTGAAATTATGAAGTTTGTAACATATATGCTGAAAGAATAAAGGTAAAATTGGCAAGCAAAGAATATTTGTTTTATTTTAGCTCAATTAACAAACTTAATTGATCTGTATAAAAACAGCAGCTAAGCCAACTGTAAAAGTAAAAAAAGTTTCTGTAATCTTTTACATATCGGGCAACAAATGCAAAGATGCATATTAAGAGTTGTGTTTCAGTGTTTATACTATAAACTCCCTAAAACTATTTGCGGAGTTTCAAATGCACAATTATTCAATAGGATTGTAGCAGACACATTCAGACCATAATATGTAGTAGGTTATTGTGCTCACTGCAGAGTGACAAGGTTGAGGTGACCCAGGGCTGGTTGAGTGTAGAACTGCCCTGCGCCATAACTCTACGGAGAGTTAGCGATGTGTGTCGTTCGGTCGACGACCCTGGAAGCCCCCGTTAGTTTGAAGATGAAGTTGTAGCGCACTTACACACATTGACCTTGTGGCGAGACTGTAGGCCATCTCGAATGCATGAAATATATTAGAAAGATTGTGGGTAGTACTACAAGGAGAGTAGCGCCCTGTGTGTCCCGGAGGACAATCAATCAACTCTCACTGAAATTTGTAAAGCTGTTTACTCAAATACTTGATCACATGTTCAAGAAGTGGACCCAGCACTTACGGCTTGCCGGTGACCTTGGCATGACAATGACCTAAGTCAGCGTGGTTGTTATGCGGATGCGTGGTATCGTTACACACACTGGCAAGAATGCAGGTGGTCCTCCCTTTGGTACAGAAAAAGAAATCAAATGCTCCGGTTAATTAAGTTACTATTGCAATGAAGTGACATCAGCCTCAACGATGGTACCGAGGGGGCTCGCGGAACGGACGACCACGCTGCCAGCCTGGCTCGTGTGCTGATGCGAACTGAACGAGTGGTGTCGACTTTCGTCACAAATTATGTGAACAGACGTCAAACGCAGAGTGGTGAAACGTGACGCAAGCACTATGTAACATTATTGCAATGGTGAAAAATTATATAAATTAAATTAAACACATTGGTGACACCCTCATTGATTAACAAATGTCTGTTAAGATAGATGTGAAGTTGATGGGGAGAGTCACCTCACTAAATGAAATGTTACTAGGCCAATCTCCCTTTATGAAAACACTGGTGTAGCGAATGTGGGCCAATGACGTGACGTCAGTGGCCGTGCCAGACCCCGGAGGTGTGGTCCACACCATATTTATAAGCAGCATCAGATTTGTACAATACTAGAAGAGCCCGAAACAAAAAAACTAATGCCAAGTTGCCATACCAAGGTCATTTTCTTGACACTTTTTCACAAAGCACACATTGCACGTGCTTAAATGTTTGTTGAAAAGAAACTGAAATCGCAAATGTACCCGCAGTTCATTAGCAGCCATTTTCTTGTAACAGATGTTCATTCTACTCAGATTTCCGTAGTTGAAAATACAGAATTGTGATTGGCCGGGTTAAACTGCACAGTAAGAGAATATAAAATTTTCTATCGTGCTTAGGACGAGTGGACGGCCATTACACATTTTGTTGTAGCATGCATCGTAAAGAAACGTGTGTTCTATTTTCCACTGCTATTTCTTACTGTGATTGTAGCACATTATTTATGCGACACAGCAGCGAAATAGGCAACCCTGCTGCTATCTGCTGGCCAGTGCGTGCGGCTCACTTCGGAAACCACACCTCCCACGACTCGCTTTCAAGTGTAAAATGCAAATATGCGTAACAAATTCTCGAGTGTTTAAATTTCCCGCGAGCTCTCTAAATATTTTAGCGTAGCTAACACATTTCCCTGTGCAGAGATTATGTTTGCTGATGATTTGTATTTGGCCTGCGATCGCTTAGCCTTTCTCAAGCCGGTTCACCATTTTGTTTTTGTCCTGACTCCCCTCCCACTTCAGCAACAAAGCAAAATCACATGTTATTTATTAAAACCATACATTGTTAGTAATGGAATCATTTTTCTGCAAATAATATTTTTTTAAAGTGATATATTATCATCCAGTTGCACTTGGTACCATGGTTAATTTTTAAATAAATACCCTTGTTATTAATAAATACCCTTTGCTTGTACGAACTGTAAACTATACGATCTCGCCTTTTTGACGATCAGACGCCAATTTGAACCGTGAAGTACTTTATTATTAAGAATAAAAATGTGCTTCTGACAATTTCCCCGAATTCCTCATACTTCTAAATTCCACATATATTCTCTGTTAAAAACGTGTGTAAATATTAGTACGCAAACACACTAAAAAATTAAAATAAATCAGTACTGCATCACTTGACTGCGGCCTGGTAATTTTAATAGTGTGTGCATGGGTTATTAATAACAGCGGCTGGCAGCTGTTTAATATTTGACTTTAAACTGGTAGCTCCACATTAAGCCGCCGCTGGAAAATCAGGAGTTTATTGTAGTTTAACTATTCAGAGCATACATCTAATAATAAAAACCCATAAAATTTGTTCCTGTCGGTGAAAACATTACTTCTATCATACCATTCTAAAGTATAACTATAGCATGTTCTTATATATATATAAAGATAAAATCTAACAATAATCACGCAACAAGTGTTGTTAAAGTGGACTCTCAGATCTTGTCAAGTTTCATATTTAAATATTTGTTAATAATTATTTGCAGAAGTGTGTTTTATTATTATGCTGCAAAAATGAAGCAATAGGCTTTTCCTTTAGGCTGTAGAGGACAAAAACCTTTCAACTTAATAAACAAATGCTCTATCACCAAGCAAACTTGATCCAATACACTTTGACACATGAAAAGGTACAACAAACTATGCTAAATAAGTATCCTGTCTATAAAAATCTCAATATAATTTCCTGCTTGTGAGGCAGACAATGCTTCTCTCGTAATTGGGGTTTGTTTCTGTATTTTTGTTTCGGTTCTTGGATAACAGAAATCTGTACTGTTTACTGACCTGTCTGAATAAATTCTGATACACAGAAGGAGCTTCCATTTCCAGCCGTATACACAAATTGTTTGGGGCTCCTTATCACCGAGATCAACAATCTATGTTCACACCCACAGTTCTTTTTCAACTTATGATGTAACTTATCACTTAACAATTGAGCAACCATAAATACAGTAAAAACACTATTTTACGACCCTTCACTGTCTCTGGGAATAGGGTTATATCAAGAGGCTAATTATTCCAGGGGTCTTAAAATAGAGAGTTTTATTATACAGCCTTGTTTACGAATTCCAAGAAGAAAGAGGAACACTAATGCCAGGAATGGTGGGAACTAGGCACGAGCATGCAATTCTATAATCCTGTGTAGACACTGACGCGTGACAGCCTCCGGAATGGAACATCACGTCAGAGTGAGGAAGTTTTTTTATTCTGCACCAGGTCATTTTCGCCAGTTGGTGGTGGGGGGACTACTGCGGAGGCATCTGTAGAATGACTCGTCGGCCTCGCACTGATTACTTATGTAAGGTGGGACACACCGGGTGCCTACTTGGTACAAAGTCTGTGAGGGCGAGGCTATGCCACTGAGCGTTGGACCCACGGGATTGGGCTAGCTTTCCACTGGTGTCGCTCCCTTGCTGATGCTGGTCGGTAGGCTCCGGCTGTCGGTGCCTCGCTGGTGTCCTCTAGGTCGAACTGTACCACAGCCAAGTGGAGGGTGTATCCCTGGCGAAGTACTGTAGATCAACAGCAGGGTGAGCAGCTCTGGGAACCTTGACTGCCAAGTACGTTGGCAGGGAGTGTAGCGGAGTGAGGCTCTACTAATTGCTGGGTGGCTTGTGCTCTCTCCCATAAAGACTTGCAGCTGAGGGCTGGTGTAGGTTCAGTACATAGGGGGTGGCGAGATGCAAGGATGGCAGCTGTCCTCCGGCTCCCTCGTCGGTGAGCAAACGTCATGGACAGGAAAGGTGCTAATGTTCATCATGTAGAGTGCGACGGGCAACAAACCCCTTGTATACTGGGTCAAGTCTGGTCAGACCTGATACCCCTCCAGCAAGTTTATACGCTCTGGAGGGAATGGGTTAGCTGACTTAGTTGGCCCAGATGCTTCGTAGTCTCTTTCTAGAGGTTGAGCTCTATCGTACTTGCACACCAGGTGCATTTGTGTGCCGAGTCCAAAGCATGGGTGGCCATCGAACTTGTGTGTGACGTACGTGCAGTCAAACTACGTCGGAAACTTATTGCCAATTTGTGGTCTCCTACCGCTCCCCTCGAGGGTGACTCTTAGGCACACTTCACTGCAGAGCAAGGAAAGACAGAAGTTGGCTAGACTACGTGTTTTATTCCAGTGAGAATAGAAACACTGTGCCCGTACTACCTCCTGCCTCTACACATACTAGGTGTTCAACAGACTTTGTACAGGAGCAAGACAGGTGAAGTTGCCCATCTGCTAGAGGAGCCTGACTTGAAGAGCGGACAACTACGTAGTTACGAAAACAACTGGACCCTAATTGTGACTTGTAGTCCTGAGGGGACCCAAGGCACCACGTGTTGTGTATGTGTCGGTGGGGGGGGGTAGCGACGACTCTTCGACTGCTGTGTTAGGGAAGGCGTCGTCGGCTGAAGTACTGGTAGAAGACTGGAAGGTCTAGGAGAGTCCTGAGGATGACTAGGACTGTGCAGTACAGAGCGTTAGCACGACTTGTGCCGAAGCGATCTAAATTGATAACCGGCGTTTCTGCCGGGTGCATGGTGTTATATTCCTCTCGGCTGGAGAGTCCATCATGCTTCGTTTGCTTTCGGTAATCTTTGGTTGCCTCACCTTCAGGTTCGGGTCGGACACTGCAGCTGCTGCCATCTCTTGACAGGGTGGTGGCAGTGGGTTTTGAGTGCAGTTGCTCGCTGCATCTACTGCTAGCTTAGGGGCACACTCTTGCATATCCACGTCAACACTATTAGATCAGTTTTGATTAGAGATGGGGCCTACTTTCAATACGTTATCAGTAACGGGTATTGGGAAGGAACCGGTGATATGTTCCTAGCTCTGGGAATAGCGGTTACTATTTTCGCAATCTGTTACAGACACTTGCACCATGAATAAGGAACAACCACACACTTGTTTATCAGTAACAGGTATTGGAAAGGAATGTGTAATATCTGTTCCTAGCTCTAGGAATGCCCGTTACCAATACTTGCACCATGAAGCAGGTAAAATCACACTTGTTGCTCAACACTCGTACGAACATGAGTGAACTTGGTTTTCAAGACCTATTTGGCACCAGTTGTTCGAGCTACAACTATTAAGATTATCCAAGTAATGTGAAGCTTTATAATCAATATTTGTTTCCTGCAAATAATGCTGATAGTTTTATTTTATTTACTTTTAATACTACACCATTGCTTTAATCAGTTATATTCTAAAATTCCTAAAATGTATGTGAAAATACAGTACTACAGCACATACATGTATAGAATAGGATAAAAAATCACACAGTTGCAAGAGACTGCATTTTCTAGCAAATACATTAAAGAAAATAAGCAAGAAAAGTTACTTAAAGGCAATTGCATTAAATTTATTTCACAGTTTAGAGTTGGATTTCTAAAATATCAAAATATGCCACCTCTTGCTATCAATGCTGATTTACAGGCATCATAGGCCTATCACCTGTATTGAACCAGAAACAAAAATCCACATGTCATAGAACAATTTTATTAAGCGACTATATACAATACACACAAAGTGAAGATAAATTTCAGAGTTAAAAGTATGCTTAGAATGTGGGCGGACCTAACTCGTCGCACATGTAAACCACACTCACTTGCGAGCTGCACTACAATACTCTTGACGTAACTACATTACAAACAGAATGTTTATCCTAGAGCAGACACAACCGGCCTAGTCGCCTCTACTAACAGCACGATATTCATCGACAGCTGTGTGAAACACTCTTGAGAAGAAAACACCACATCCTTTACACACTATGCATTTACGATAACACAGTTCTGTTAGCAGCAACATGCTAGTATTTTTCTTTCAAAATCAGTCTTTCAAGTGCGTATTTGTTATCTACGTACTCAGCATTCTTAACCTATAACACTGAGTATGTAGCAAACACAAACAATGGCAACAGATTATCCTGCTCCCCTTACCCTGCACAGAGTTTGAACTATCTTAAATAATTCCTAAAAGCAGTCATTAACACATCTATAACTGAATGAGAGCTTCAATTAAACAGTTTGTGCTTGAAGAGATTCCATTATTAACGAAGCTACAACACTACTGTAGACTGCGTAGAGCGAGTGTTGGCCAGAGTTCCAGTGGCTACATCCAGGCATGCCAACTGTCTGCATGTAGATAGCCACCAACTCCCACTCCCACTCGTGCTACGTAACACAGTAATTACGTACTTTCTGTTACCAAATGATCACAAGAGTAGTACTAGTGAACCATCCCAAACTCAAGGCAGTAGAAACTGATATTTCATATAGGGTAAATAATAATCACCCTGTGTGTGTGTGCTGCAACAACTGGTGACATTACAACAAATATTTTATTCCAATACCAACATAACTGCAAGTTTTTCTTTTTGTTTTATTTTTCTTACAGTATACTATATACAGCATAACATCAATAAAAACCTTAAATTATGACTCGTGTAAGCCTGCAGACTGTGTGCGCTGCCCAAAGCATGCACTAATATCACATCAAATTATATTTAATACGAAAGATTGAAGTGGTAAAAACAGGATGGGTGAGTGGAGGCAACTTCTGCTCAGGCTGCATCTTCTTTGTCGAGAGACTGCTGCTTGATGCGGTAGTCTGAGAGCGCGGCCTTGATGGCGTCCTCTGCCAACACTGCAACAACCACACACAGTTCACGTACACCATCACTCACCACCGCACCCGTGAACTACTCACCTGTAACTCACATCACTATCCACGCTCTACTTTACGTACAGTATAACATCCATCACAAGGGAATATGCATAAGCACAAGAACTCTTGGACAGTAACTTGCAGACATGTGCGTACACACACACAATACAACACCACATTTCATGCACAGTTGCACAATTACAATGTTCTGCTGGCTGGATATAAGACAAGGTGAAATTACGCTGATATTATGTTGTGGCTAGTAAGTCCGAGGAACAAGGTTTGCAGACAAGGAACACAGCAGCCTCGTGATGTTAGTGTACCCGTTCAAATGAGTGTATACTGTTTGTACGCGAATATATAAATTAAACAGTGATTTGAAGCAGCCATGTTTGTCTTTGTTCCTTGCCAGACATTCCTACATCCATACCCCATGTGGTGTCTCCTTTAAAATTTATTTATTGTACACTTTCAACTGTACAAAGTACATTTCCTGTGTTGGGTCATTTTTGGGAGATAAACAATAGTTACAATGACTTCTGAACAAGCCCTCTTAAATTTGCATAACGACATTTCATGCAACAGGGATGCAACCTCCATTATTTCCATGACCTATGTTTATGACATTGACATTTGCTGTTGATATGTATTTTCGTATAATAGCACACTATCCAAACACTAAATGTTCCCAGTTAAATACGTCCCATGTTATTTGCAATACACCAGTCTATCTGTTCCACTTTTGGTGACTTGTACCACCCTTAGGAAGCATTTTTGGCCATAGGTCGACTGCACGTTTTTGCATTAGTTTTGTGTGAGGAATCACCTGCCAGAGTTTGTCTGTGTTATTTGTGAACATACTGTATTCTGTCAAGCTCATGTAAATTGATAATTCTTGTGCCTGTGGCATTAAAGTAGTCAAGGTATGATTAACTGCTTTATATAGTTCTAGACTTATCAAAAATTTTGTACTTTCCCAAGTACAACCCTATTACAAAAAGTTATCAGAGTTTATTTAGACCTATAAAAATAAAAAGTTATTTCATTAAGGGAAAGTGTAAGCATTTGTAGTGACTATCAAATCAAATTTAAAGTAAATTAAATATTGCCCATTCATGATAAGTGGATACTTTCCTGCACCCTGCAAAGCTATACACAGACAATGTGACCGACCTAAACACTACACGTTCTCTTGTTTGTAAAGTACTGTATCAGCTGATGAGTTGTTGAGGGGTGTATGTTATGTTGGCGATATTGATGATGATTATGGAAGAAAATAATAGCTAGAAATATAAAAGTTTTGATTCAAAACTTACATTAAGCCTACAACATTTATGGTTTGAATTAGGTTTTTAAAGTAATGTAAATTTTTGTTGGCTTTTAGCCAGTTCGTTTTGAAATATGTTTTGCAATTATGGCGGAGCATGCGGGCACTTATGATCGGTGAATAGTCTCCAGCTCGAACGCCATTGTGCACGTAATCTTTTTAGTCACATTTGTGCTAGTACCTTATTGGTGTTATCAGAATATTGTATCTGTAGTTAATAAAATTTCTATTTAATTTCATTTAGCATAGTTGGTTCTACGGGTGCCTTTTAGTGTGTTTTTGTGCATGAAATGTAATATTGGTCTGTCTGCCATTTTCCGTAGTCGTGAAGCAGCGCAGTTTATTTTCCTTCCGCAATTAATTAGTTTAGGGAAACTGGCAGTGGCAGACAAATGTTTTCAAGTATCGCAACAGAACAACATGTGTTCAGGAGCTGCAAATAGGAATTATGAACCGTAATCCAGTGTGTTTTTTAAATAATGTATTTCAAAACTGTTATTACAATGTTCGAAATGTACTGTGTTTGCAGGAAAATATTTAAATTAAAAATAACAACATGAATCTAAAAGAAAAGTGATTATTCGTGAGAGTAAAATTCTTGAATAATATATTTACTGAAAAGTTTAAATTCATTGCCTATTGCTGTACTAAAATGGAACTTTGAAACGCAGACTACATTTAAAACATTGATGAAGGCGGCGACAACTTAAGCAAAATTATGTTAAAATTATCAGTAAATTTTGCAAGAAACATAAGTTTCCGAAAACAATTTCATCCCTTTTACAAAGTTTCTCTGTAATCCACAGCAACCGGCAGAATATAAGTTCGCACACATGCTGACATTAAGATGACGAAATCAAAACATGTCCAACTACGTCACATGCACGTTAGCCAATAGCAAACTGTTTTTATTGTTTACAAAACAGTTCAAAATGTTACATTAATAGCAAACTGTTTTAATTGTTTACAAAACAGTTCAAAATTTTACATTTTGAAAGCTTTGAAAAATTAAGTGCGCACGGAAATAATATTTTGCATGGTAGCATTATATACAGTAATTATTTTAATGGCATCAATAAAAGTGTAATTGATTTTCCAGGAAATATCCCAATTGTCTCAGATGTATTGCATTGTTTCTGGTTGCATCTCTAATGATATAGCTATCAACGAGACGTCAAGACATGGTAGGGGGTACCATCTTAACTATTAATAACCTCATCAAAATTATTTGTGTCCATGTAAAGGGAAGCAGGATCATTAGTTATATTGATAACGTCTTATTCCTGTTATTGTTTGTGAGGAATTTCTTTTACTGTTACACACGTACAGTTTTGACTGTCTAGTGCTACTATAATATTTAGGATTTTTTGCTTTTCTTCACAGACTAGAATTTTGAATCAGCTGATTTGTAATCGCAACACACTTGCAACTTAAAATTAATTACATTTAATAAGAATCTTTCTTCTATGCTCCTGTCATCTGCACTGCAGCAAAGCTAAACATGGGTCTTATCATGCACTGCATGCTAAAACTGTGTGCAACTCAGCCCACAGATTTTTCATTAATCCTGACTCACTAAGCGGTCATTTCTGCATAACTACGACATTGTTTTGCTTTGAATACATTATGCATTGACTAAATTATACTTCATAAATAAAACTGATGTAAAACATCTTTCGTGGGGAAAGGTCAGGCCTTATCGTATGTTAGGTATGTGTGTGACGCTGCAGTCTAATTCAGTTCTCACTTCTGCACAGTTGAGGCACCATTTTCCTCTACGTACATCACCCTAATATTTTTATCATTAAAAACACCAACTATTTCATTACACACATATGAACATGACTCTGTGCATCCAGTTAACAAACTATACCCTTGGATGAAATTTTTGCGTTTTAGCGGTGGTTGAGAATCAAAATTTGGCTTATTTGGTTTGTACGGACAACTCTGTTTTACAGACAAATTTTGGGGGACTCTGAGTGTCTGTAACATAGAAGCTTGAATGTACTTAATTAGATAGGTATTGTAAGTAACTCAATTTGTATGAGCTTTTCCTTGTTTTTATCTGCATTTACTATACGCATTGTTCAATAATTAATATGGTGTGTGTGTGTGTGTGTGTGTGTGTGTATGCATGCACTTGTGAGCAAAAGCATTGTGTATGTGCACATATAAAATATTTTTCTTGCTTCTTTATAAAATTTAGGGGCATCCTTGAAAGGTGCTTAAATTTTTTTATCCTAGAAGTAAAAACTTTGTAGACTAAAAAAATTAGTTTTTCACATTTTTATAGGAAACTACTACTAGAACAACAAAAAAAAGTAAAAAAAATGAAAGGCATATTACCAACAAAATTGGTTAGTGTTGTCGCGTGACGGTTTAGGGATTATAGAACGATGTTGGCTCACAACCACAACCCCTCACATCCCCCCTCCCCAGCATCGCTGTCACACCTTGTGGGCGCCTTCGAGGCGGCACATGGAACCTGGCAGGTGGAAAATTCCGGTACACGAGGAGCTGAAGCATAGGCCTTCCCCCTTCACCCCCTTCACCCCGGACACCTCTCGCCCACCGCGAGATCTGTGGAGTGCAGGGCTTTTTCGAGTTATCAGCAAATTATCACGTGTAGTTCGCCTGAACGCAGAAAATACGCACCACGGAAGAAATACTGACGAGCTGTATTGGTGCCGAGGTATTACCCCCGCCCCTCCCCTCCTTCTCACCCCTACAAGGCGCCACGTGCCGACAATTAAGACTGGGGGGCTTGCAAGCATAAAAACCCCGTTTAAAGAGTAAAGGGGAGACAGTTGATCATCACCGAGCCAAGGGAAGAGTTGCGAGAAGACGTGAGTACGAGTCCGAACAGCAGCCCAGGGAGAATCAGCACCGGCGGGCCGGCTTCCACGGCCTACCACTTCGCTGGAACTCATTCCCAGATGACAGCCTACCCACACTCACCGCTGAGTTAAGTATAGAATTCGTCGTCCAAAGAAGCCCCACTCAACCACGAATTCGCCCCGTGAATACGAGTAAACAAATTATGACAGTACCGCACCTCGAAAGTTTTGATGTTGTGTATTTGTGAATATATACGAGACAATATATTCGTACTTCAAAATACAACAGTGATAGTCTACCTCATTATAATACCCGCAACCTCCAAGCACTTTTTAGTCGGTGCCTGGAGGACATTAACTCTGACCAGATAAGCCACCATGTCCTCGACAGTGGCGGTACCTGCGTCAAGTTAATTTGGCTTCCCAACGGTGGGGCGTAGATGCGTCTGTACAGACAGTATCGAAGAACCAGACTATACCAGTATACCCGAGTAAAGAGATCTCACCCGTACCAGAATTACAGAGCTAGTCAGGATGAACCAAAGACTTAAGGGGGTCTCTTCAAACCCTTTGGCGCCTAACCAATTCGTACTAGAGGAGGCAAGGGTACTAGGCCGACAACATAGGGATTCCTATAGGCGGCGGGCAATAAGTATGGAGGATATGCGTATCAGTAAGACACCGGAGGGAAGGGAGGCGAGAGCCGAAGAAACTCTACTAGAGAACCTAAGGATAAGGGAGGGGGGAAGCGAAGACGAGATTCCCCAACTAGAGCCATGCAGTGCTCCATTTTGTAGCGGGACAGTGTCCCGCTACAAGGTCCAGTGCAGCTTCTGTTCACAGCACTATTGTAATAAGTGTATCGGTTGGCCCCAGACATTCCGACCTACGGAAGGCACCCAATACAACTGCTGGAAATGCCGGGAGCAAAGGAAGCGCCAAAACCGAGAAGGAAGGGAACACTTTTCACCCCCGGACCGAACCCCGCTAGCCACGTAGAACAGACACGTAGAATACCCGAAGAAATAGTGCTACCCGAATTTTCAGGCAGGCCTCATGAAGACCCTGTATATTTTATAAATAATTGTGAACACGAATTCAAGGCTGGCGGGATTCCTAATAAACGGTGGGTGCTGAAGGCACGAGAGCAGTTAAAAGGCGCGGCCCTTATCTGGTGGAACAAATATGGCGAGTTTGTAACTAGCTGGGAGCAATTCGCGACTCGCCTGAACAATAAGTTCGCAGGAGAGGAAGTTCTTACCGCTTTAAGAACAGACTTCTACACACACAAACAACAGAGACACGAAGAATCAGAGATTTTTATTAGACGAAAAGCACAAATGTATTCTCGTATCGCTCCAGAAAGCACCGAGGCAGAGGGAGTGCGTATCATTACCAAGTTAATGTTACCAGCGATAAGAACGGCCCTGCGTCACCCTATGGCGACGGTGCTAGAGGAACTAGTGCAGAGAGCGATGGAAGCGGAACTAGATTACGAGGAACAAGAGCAAACAAACGTCCCGACCCGCCTGCCTCCCGTACACGCAGTGCGAACAGCACAGAGTAACAGACGCGCTAGAAACGCAGAGGGACAATCCTTGCCACCTAAGTGTTGGTATTGCCCTGAAAGACACTTCCACAGAGACTGCCCCACAGTGAGAAGCCGCGTAGCAGCCGCTAAGGAAAAAGACACCACAGCTGGCCCNAGGCCCCCTCGACATAGGGAAGGGAAACCATCAGGGTGGGAGGAGAGTCGGGAAATGCCGCAGCCGGGACACAGAATCGCTCGTCTGCCCCGGCATAATTCAAAGGGTGGAACCAATTTTAACATTAAGCGATCTGAAGCCGGGAACACACGCACCTCGGATAGGAGTCCGCATAAATAACCAGGAGCTTAGGGCAGTACTGGACACGGCCGCAACAGGCAATTTCATCAAAAGCCAGCTGCTAACTCCCGAGCAGAAAAGCCAGATAAAGGAAAACTCCAGAATAATTCAAATGGCCCAGTCTGAGTCACGACTGACCATAGACGGAGTTATTACATTGCCAGTGTCCACAGAGGTGGAAACAGTACAAACTGAATTTTTTTGCGCACCACATTTAGTGGAGGAGATTATCCTCGGGCAACATTGGCTAACCAGCCAAAATTGCATAATTGACTGTGGACAACAGCGCCTATATTTGGGCAAGCGGGATAGGGTGGCCATTAACTGGGAAACCCCAATAAACAAACCGAAATTACAAGAAATTTGTAATGAAGAGGTAAACCACCAACTCGAGACTGACCAACTCAGGACATTATTGCGGATACTCAACGGTCACGTAGCCTATTTGAGCATACCGGCAGATTAAATCAGACCACGGCCATTCAGCATGAAATCTGCGTAACCGATGGTCGTCCCATATACTGCCTACCAGGGAACCCGTCCGCCTACCGCAGGCAAATAATTTTAGACCAGGTAGCCGAGATGAAATCGCAAGGAATAGTGGAGCCAACTGACTCACCATATAACGCCAGAGTGGTGCTTGTGCCAAAGAAAGATGGAGAACTTCGCTTTTGTGTGAACTACCAGGCCTTAAACAATATCACATACCCTATAGCACCTCCAACTATCAACCTGGCTAATATGCTCCACGACCTAGGGGACGCACGTATATTTTCCACTCTAGACATGCGCAGTGGATACTGGCAAATCCCAGTACACCCAGGATCCCGGAAATATACGGCGTTTACAACCCCCGAAGGGGAAACCCTACAGTTTCGGGTAATGCCCTTCGGGTTGAAAAATGCACCCGCTACTTTCCAAAGACTGATGTCAGCAGTAGTTTTGACGGGCTATAGCGGCCAATTTTGCCTAGCATATCTGGACGATGTAATTGTATATTCGCACACCTGGGAAGAACATCAGGTGCACTTGCAAAAAGTCCTGGAGCGCTTTGAACTACATGGACTCACGTGCAGACTGGAGAAATGTCACTTCGGGAAGACCCGAGTAGAATACTTAGGGCACATAATTACCCCCGACGGGAATTATCCAAAGCCCGAAAAAGTTAGAGAGATTGAGGAGGCTAGAGTACCAACTAACAGGAGACAGTTGAAACGTTTTCTGGGATTATGTAATTGGCTCAGAGAGTTTATAGCTGATGTCGCCCCTATTATGGCTCCGCTCAACGAACTTCTACTCAAAACAACTCGCTGGAAGTGGACAGACAGACACGAAGAAGCATTCCAAATATTAAAGGCGCGATATGGCGGCATAAACATGCTATACCGGCCTATGCCAGAATTACCCCTAATTTTACAGACCGACGCAAGTGGAACCGGAATGGGCGCTGTCCTATACCAGGAGCCGTCACAGAACCAGCGACGAATTATCGCGTATGCCAGTACCATGCTAAACGAGACACAACGCCGCTACCACAGCAACGAGCAGGAGTGCTTGGCGGTTATTTGGGCAGTCCGCAAATACCGCTATTACCTTGAGGACCGACCATTCATTCTCAGGACGGACAATAAGGCCCTTACATGGCTGAAAACCAAGAGTGACGAGAAAGCCAAATTGGGTAGGTGGGCCTTATTGTTACTGGAATTCTCCTTCACCATCGAGCATTGTGCAGGCTCGAACAACGAGCTGCCCGATGCCTTATCCCGTCGACCACAGAGTCCCAACAAAGAGACAGAAACTGACGACTGGGAGCGAATGCTGCCCCCCTCTCCTCCAAAACTTCCACGGCCGGATGACGTGGAACTACAGTTAGTAAAGTTCCACGAAAACAAAAATCTGTTACGAGACCAACAGCAGGCCGACCCCAAATTACAGGGGTTAATAAGGAGGTATCCCGAACAGTACGAGGAAAGATGGCATAATCTGGGCCAGACCGCACCCACAAGCAGATCAATGGAAAATCTGGGTCCCCCACGAACTGCGAGACAGTATCTGTGAACACCATCATGACCACCCTCACGCAGGACATCCGGGTTTTCACGAGACCTTAAGGGCCCTGACCAACAGATATACATGGCACGGAATTAGTCGATATGTGAGGGCATACGTCGCCAGGTGTCAGAAATGTTATGAAAACAAGGCCTACCCTACACCCACGATACGATACACACCCCGTCGACCGAAAACTACATGGACACACATCGCAGTCGATATCATGGGCCCCTACCCACGCACACCCCGAGGAAAGAGATACCTCCTAGTCGTGACCGATCTTTTCTCCAGGTGGACAGAGGCGTTCCCGTTACCCAACCAGGAGGCCCACACAATAATCCGGCAAATGGAGCGAGAGGTATTTCCACGATGGGGGTACCCGAAATGTGTTTTAACCGATAATGGAACCCAGTTTACGGGGGGAAAATGGAGGAAGGCCTGCGAGATATGGGGGGCAGAAAACTGGACGACTCCAGCTTACCACCCACAGGCCAACCCTACCAAACGCCGGAATCAAGAATTANCGAAGAAGCATTCCAAATATTAAAGGCGCGATATGGCAGCATAAACATGCTATACCGGCCTATGCCAGAATTACCTCTAATTTTACAGACCGACGCAAGTGGAACTGGATTGGGCGCTGTCCTATACCAGGAGTCGTCACAGAACCAGCGACGAATTATCGCGTATGCCAGTACCATGCTAAACGAGACACAACGCCGCTACCACAGCAATGAGCAGGAGTGCTTGGCGGTTATTTGGGCAGTCCGCAAATACCGCTATTACCTTGAGGACCGACCATTCATTCTCAGGA
>NQII01004348.1:132451-166282 GCA_002778355.1 Clitarchus hookeri
AAAGTTTTGATGTTGTGTATTTGTGAATATATACGAGACAATATATTTGTACTTCAAAATACAACAGTGATAGTCTATCTCATTATAATACCCGCAACCTCCAAGCACTTTTTAGTCGGTGCCTGGAGGACATTAACTCTGCCCANATAGTCTATCTCATTATAATACCCGCAACCTCCAAGCACTTTTTAGTCGGTGCCTGGAGGACATTAACTCTGCCCAGATAAGCCACCATGTCCTCGACAGTGGCGGTACCTGCGTCAGTGTATTTCACCTAAGACTAATTGTCAAGGAAATACATAGACAATAATAATTTAATATTTTAGGATACATTAGAAAACCTCATTGAAGCAAAACTTTAATGCTAAGTACCGCACCAACTGCCTAGGGTCTATATGATCAAAACCAAAACAGTCAAGTGTAATCAAGCCTGACGACAAAAGAAGCATATTCTTTAACACCTAACCCTATCCCACATGTTCATTTTAAGAAAACAATAAATATGTACATCACGTTATTGTAATTACGACAGGCAAATTCTACATGAAACATGGTAAAAAAAAAAAAAAAATTTGTAGATTACTAAATCTATAAATTTTTTTAATAACTCTTTTTGTCATAGCGAAACATTTAAAACCAAATTGATGCCCCTGTTATACTGTGTTTCATTTACGAAGGCCGTTTGATGACCTACAGAACCACCAACTTTGTAACGGTGCCACAACAAATGACTCAATTTGCAGTGCCTGCAATCAGCTGGTTCATAACATGTGTATGTGTTCATGTTGGCAACACTTGATGAAAATAGTGAGCACAAAATACATCAGCAAATTTAAGATTCCTGTCAAACATTAACAACAATAGTGCGTTTCCAGTTACACAAGCTGTTTTTAAAATATTTTGGCCCTGCTACTTTATACTTTTATCAGTTTCAGCTCTTATGAATTTTTAATGAGGAGGCATGCTCTGGCCTGCCTCACCCTGTTGTGAGAAATATTGCAATTGACTCCTCGCGTGACCGACGCCGTGTTGGCTGCTCCATGAAGTTACTGCGTTTTCACAAGTGTGTTTCTATATTTGCGTTTTACTCCTTCAAACCTTGTTTATGCAGTGAATTAGTGAAACAGATTATTATACTATGTATTTCCCGTGCATTATTAATATTTCACTATTTGCTCATGATGGCAGTGGCGCAGCAACAGGTTCTTCTTTCCCTCGTGTGCAGTGATATGTATGTATTTGTGATGTGATGAAAGTTTCCTGTATGAATCGCATACAGAATGTTCACATACACATATATTTACACACCAAAAGTTTTTTACTTATTACTGAAGTGGCCGTTACTTGAATGTAATATCACATTTTATATAACAAAAATCGTCCTGAATTAGAATTCCAGCAGTCTCAGGTTTTATGTGCTAACTTCACACACATATTACTTATTTTTGATTTGTATTCATTACGTGTAATTACATGAGGCCAAAGTAATTCTGTAGGCTTATCCACTTTTGTGCCCAACGGGATGATATTTATTTATGCAGTCTTATGTCCAAATTTTTTTAGATTTTATTATTTTGAGTACAATTACAAAGTGTTTCTGTAGCATAAACGTATGGCAGAGAGTTACAACTTTCGGTCCAGTTTTAGCTTAAACATGTTAACTGAAGTGCGTGAAAATAACAACGCCACGTATTTTAAAATGTTATTCAATTATATTTTGTCAAGTTCATGTGAATTGTCACTTCTTATAGCATTAAAAAGTCGAGTTATCTGTAATTGCTTTGTACTAGTGGTGTTACAGCAGGTTGTACTTTCCCGTGTGCAAAATTAATTTTAAGAAATGCAAGGTGCGTTCAGATGTGAGTCTAGAATTATTATTTCATTTTGGTCAGGTGTACGCATTCCTAATGATTATTAAGTCAAAAGCTATGACTTATTAGCAGTATGACTATTGAAGGTTGAATTTCAAGCAGCAACAGTAAACCTGTAACTTATTTTCATGTGTCGCAGAATAACACATGTAGGGTACCAAATATTTGCTTCTGCCAAGATACAAACACATTTTGTGGATGGTTCATACTTGAATAAAGTCCATTAAAATTTAACAAAATAACAAAAAAAGCACTACTGAAAAGGTGAAACGAAGTTTAAAGATATATGTAGCAATCTTGTAAGCTAAAATTTGCTCTTAACAGGAAAGCATGCTAAGGATGGAAAAAATAAAGATGAAACGAATAAATCGACCTCCAACCTGGTTTTCAGCCTCTCTCAGTTTCTACATACGTTTACCAGCAAAACATAACACATACATGTTACATTTTCTATTTGTGTGAATCTCGTAACCTCATTAAATTAAATACAGACCTAAGTAATACACACTCACAATCACTTCAGTCTGTTGTAAAAAAAAATTAATATGACAGAAAAAATTAAAGTTATCTATGCTGTGTAGCTTGTAACCAATATGTATGACAAATTATTGTCATTAAAACAAAACAAATTATTTAGCAAGTGTAAAACACTGCACTATATAGATGGTAATGACAAATTATTATTAGTTTTCGGGACACGTGCTTCATTTTCTTTCGTTTTGCTAAGCATCGTAATATTTTTATCGGATTCAAAATTAAAGCCGCGGTGGTTTGTTTTACCGTGATAGTTTATCGGGCATTCGTTTGCCGTTTTACGTTTATCAGGCGTCCGGTTGCAGTTTTGAAAGTTTTTGTTAAGCGTCAATATTAGATTAGCTTTTTTCAGACTGCGTCGACAGTTTTAGTTCCTACGGCGCAGTTTCGATAATGCGTGGAGAGCGTGCGTGGCCAGGCCCTTATCTGGGGAGAGGAGCGTGATAGGCAGCACAAGTACACGTGTGCCTGTCGCCCTCCGGCAGTTGAATCAAGTCAGTCGTCTGAAGCAGTCGTCGACTAGCGCTCACCTAGGCCGCGTCTGGCTTAGCGCTAACCCCCACACCGGCAAACAAGACCTTACTAGATTATTTCTCCGCCGGTGTGGGAGGCCGCTGCATTTAATTTTCTTCTCGCAAGTTTTTAAGAAATGAAATAATTCGTAAACGACTGTGGTGCTGTTCCGCACTTGTCTGGTTATCTGAAACCTGTTCGTACTCTGAACTTTGTATGTGAACTGTGTCACTTAACTGGTAAATAAAAATATAGAACAAATACATCGGAACTTGACTTTATTTAATTGGCATTCATTTTACAGAGTCTCGTGTTACTCTGTCTTGAGCTAGTTGAGTGGTAAGTTATAGTCGAGTGGCAACTTAAAGCTGGCTATAACTGTGCGCATGCCACGTTACAACATTTAACATTCAAACATTTAAATTTACTACACACATTTAAAAATAGTTTCTGCAAATGCAAATTTTGCAGTTTATGCTGCATCAGAAAATTTCATACTTGCTGAAAAAAGTTAACTGTACATATAACATCGAACTCCCTCGTAATGTCAACAGCTAACATAACAAACACAACGGCTTCCACATGTCAGAACAGCTGAGGTAGAGGGATATATTAGCAGAACAAGTACTCTGGCACTACTTTCTTAGAACTTCGTAGAGCATAATGGGGGTAGAAGCGTCCCCAGGAGTGGTACTGAGTGGCACCATTTCTAAAATCATTTAGGGTGGTCCAACCAGCAACTGCATTGTTTGTATCACCAAGTGTAAGTTTGGAGCAACACTTTGCTCTTAACCCCAGGGCTACATCGGCAGTGGTGGAGGTAAGGCACAGCCGCGCCGCGCCATGCCACCGTCATTCCGTACACCGAGCACAAACTGCACGAGCGCTCTGCCTCATGATGCTCGGCCAACGCTAAGCACCTGTGCTGTAGGAGCTGTCCCTACTGAGCCATGCCACACGGCAGCGAGGACGAGCCTTTACAAGTATTATTCAAAGTATGAAGTAGGCAGTTGCTACTCTAGCTCGCTGCAAAGTACCACATACTAAAATGTACAGACAAATGTTCATACATACAAGAATATTTTCTGACAAAACTAAAACCACAATGGAGTGGAAATATTTGGGCGGCTCTTTACATTGAGGTCTTGAGAACTGATGAAGGTGAAACGAGGTGAGTATGAAAATGCGCTGAAATGCAGGCGCTGGGGGAACGGTAGAGAACCTGTTAACCAGCGGCATCGTCCGGCACAATTCCCACATGCGAAAATCCGAGAGCAACCCCACCAGGAATCGAACCCTGTTCACCTAGGTGGGAGGCAAGTAGTCTGACCACTACTCCACCATGGCCCCTTGCAACCATAGTCAAGTGTCGAGTTCACCACTTAGACATTGCGCCAATAATGAGATTGTCCGCTTCTTTCCTTATGGGCATAATTCTTGAAACCTACTTGGAGTATGGGTTTTATTACCAAGAACATTAACTTCTACAGAGGTGCAAACAAAGTTATGAAGTAGTAAAGAGTGTTGAGGAGCCGGACATGGTTACTCACTGGAGCAGTGCAGCTTGACGGGCGGCAGGGACAGCTCCTTAGCAATGTCCGTGTTCTTCAGCCGGAGTGCCTCGTCCACCTGCATCAGTAACAACACAGCCAGTCAGCAACTACCACCACGCTCCTGTTAACACCAGCCAATCTCACACCGCCAACGCACCGTCTTGCCCTTCACCCACTCCGTCGCCAGAGAGCTCGACGCGATGGCAGAGCCACATCCAAACGTCTTGAACTTGGCGTCAATTATTTTTCCATCGTCACCAACTTTTATCTGCAGCTTCATGACGTCGCCGCAGGCAGGAGCCCCCACCAGCCCCGTGCCTACCTTCACGTCGTTCTTGTCAAGAGAACCCACATTGCGAGGGTTTTCGTAGTGGTCCAGCACCTGCAACACAGCCCCCCGTCAACATTACGGACGGCAGACATCCAACACCTACGGTAATTGTAGCAGGGCCAGGATGCCACGCTACGAGCCTGTTGTGACGTTCACCTGTGTGGACACAACAGCAGGGTGTGACTGCGCTGACATGTAGTCTAGGTCATCCGTTTGTGTCGTCTACAATGACTCGCTCACAAGTTGTCAGGCGAGCTCTCATAATCCTGCAATTTATGACGTCAGTGTTTACTTACAGTTGTTTTTCAGACAAACAAGTGCTTCTGTAAATGATAATTATGAAGAGTTAAAAGCAAGAAGGTCTATTATCTTTCCTGTGCAGTTCTGTGTGACTACAGTGTAGATCCGCAAACTGCTGAAGAAACGCTGAGTCTGCGGTAAGTATTATGGAAGAAGAACATTGCTTGTTAAACCAGTGGATTATGTAGACGTGGTTAAAGTGCCAAGTGGATTTCTGAAACGAGGGGCAGAAACTGGGGACAACTGAAGTACAAGGCAAGACTTGTCAACTGACGCTGCTCTCAAACAGTAGATATAGACCACGAAGGAACCTTTCACTTTCTACCAGATAACTGTTTGCATTTGCAGTGAAAGAAAAAATAAAAAATAACCATATGGATGTTACAGCTACTGATTTGTGAGAGGACCTAACGAACTATTGGGACCAGTTGAAGAAAACAAGTGATGGTTATTGAAAAAGGCAGTTTGGGGCCTTAAGCAAGGTGGAAGGTGTTGGAATAGGAAATGAACAGCGATTCTAACTTTGTGCTGTTTTGAACAGATCCCTGCGCATACCATAAATTTTCAAAACCACTGTAAAGTTTTTGTTGCAGTCTAAGTACACGATGACCCACTGATCATATCTAACACTAAAGCTTTGGAAAATTAAACAAAAAAAAAACTGAAAGAAAAGATTTTGGACTAGTGAAGAAACGTTTGGGGAAGAATATGAGCCATACACAGGAAGTAATTACCATCAATCAGGCTGACTGAGGGCTCCTCGTAAAAAATAAAAAACGAATGCAGACACGTGGCAAAGTCAATGGAGATCGGACTGAGATGGACAAAGAAGAGGAAGCTCTAGCAAGTAATGAGTCTCGAAACTTTTTTGAAAAATTGGAAAAATGCCAAACAAATGGTATGTATAGAATTTACTAATCATGCTGAATCAATATCAAAGTGCAACTGCGCAAGAAATAAATTAGAAACTTCTCTGTAGCCTAAAAAACACATTTTAAATTTTTCTCAAATTTTTAGAAAAAATCTTAACTTTTGACCAGCGTTAGGTGGTGTCCTAGTGACGGACGGGCATCGTCCCATTCCAAGTACTCGTGCACTAACATCTTAATTTAACAAGCCAAGGTTACCACAACTGTATTTGCAATATTCCTTTCAAGATATTGGAGCGCATCCTCCTCCAGTACGACAACATCAACAAATAAAACTAAAAATATTATAGTGAGCCTAGCTGTGGTTACCACATGTATGGGAGTTGCACACCACAGAGAGAGAAATAATGGGCTGCCCTTTGTTCCTGCACCAGCCCCTGTCGCAGCCACGAGTGCAATGCTCAAGGACTTGTGGAGTGGCGTTCACAGGCTGCTTCCAAGCACTTCACACAGTTCTTCTCCTATTTAGCTTTCACATGGCTGAATGGGCCGAAGGTAGCCCTATATGGTATTTGCCTTAAGCGAACCTTGCCATGTAAAATATGCACCATCATATCACTATCACATCACTTTTGTGGTTTGTGTACGAAAAATTTTAAATTGCCACAAGTGTTAACCCCTGCTGTTTCCATTATTCCCCAGGTTATTTCCATTTACTTGTAGAAAACTGTTGTGAACAAAAGTGAAGCAAATGCTTGCATTCGCTGCCTTTGTGATCGAGGAAAATTACAATGACGTGATTTCTGGATACTGGGTAGTGTGATGCAGTGTCTTCCTGCATTCACTAGCGGTACGTTCATAATGGCACTGTGTGGACTTGAGATTTACGAGTGGAGGGCACACCAATGAGTGTTGCTATTACAACTTTGCAGAACGTAAGCTGTTTTGACCAGTTCTTTTTAAATATGATCCTGCCTTCTTGCTACCACGGAGTATTATCTGCTGCCTACACAGGTGAGTAAAATGAGTGCTTTCATGTTTTATTTAATCACTTTTTAAACATTCTGTGTGCATCCACTCCATTGTATAGGAGTTATCAAGTTTACATTTTAAGATTATATACAAATGCTGTTGCAAAAAAAAAAGACAAAAAAGATTACAGAGTAAAGGATTAATAGAGAATTGTTCTCATAGTTAATTGTGGTGATGTGCGCATGAACGCACACATTGACACTGTGACATTGCAGGACACTAAAGACACTGATTCAATTTTTATTTTTTTGCATCCCCCAAAAATAAGGATAATTGTATTTAAATGTATTTTTCTGCAGATCTTGCGAATGCCAAAAACTAAGATAGTGAGGTTTACAAGCAAGAGAGTGAAGAGATGAGACATTTACAAATGGGAGGGGCAGGAAATAGAGGAAGTATCAGAGAAATACCTAGGAGTAATATTGCAGGGAGATCTAGGGTGGAAGAAGCAGGTGAAACGAGTGGTTACGAAGGGCAGAAGAGCTTTGGGAACACTGGTGAGGATACTGACAGGAGTAAGTAGTGAGGATAAGGAAATAGCTTACGGCGCGATAGTGCGGTCTATAGTGGAGCGCGCGGCAGCGGAATGGGATACGCACGTGGAGGTGCGGGAGATGGAGAAAGTACAAAGAAGGGCTGCTAGATGGGCGAGGGTCAGGATGGGGAGGATGAAGGGAACATCAGTGATGGAGATGGGCTGGAGTTCACTGTGAAGGACAGGAGAGTGGAGAGACTTGTCAGGTTATACAGAATGGTGAATGAGAGGGAGGATAGGGGAAGTTGAGTTGCTGGCTGTCTAGGGTAGCATCCACAGGGAGAGGTAACGAGGTAATTGTAAAGAATAGCTGCTTTTTTGAAGGAGACATAGTAGACCCACAAAATTTATGTAAATGGCTTTTGCACACCTTACCCGTTTCATATTTTGGAGGGCGTAATGATAAAATAAGCAGAGCGTCGAAAATAAAATAGATAATATACGAGGAGTTTGGCCGCTTTGTTTAGGTCGGACGCAATGTTCTATAGTCCTGTTTGCTGTGGATGTGTAGACGATACCGTACATTAGTTGCAGTTTATATGCAACAGTGCGGTTCGTGGTATGTTGAAGAGCGTGAGTTGCGACAGTGCGAAGGCTTGTGATCTAAGTGCTTCTGTGCGTGACAGTAGTCTAGGTGGTGGGTCTCACCTGGACGTTTGCCAGTTTGTTGAATTAACGTTGTTTTGGCCACTGTTGTTTGATTTTTTAGTAGATCATGGTGTTTTGTAGCGAGATAATGTGCAATTCATGCACGACGGTAGTTGAATTGGCCGAGGACAGTGAATTTTTTCGCTGTGAACAGTCAGATAGGACACGTGTCTGTAAAAAATATAGAAAGGTGCTTTGCAATTTCAAAAAACCACTTAGGCACAGCACGTGGTTTGGAAAAAGGTAAATTAAGTATAGCCTTTATATGTAAAATTACTTACTTTTATCTTAACACTCCACATCCTCACACCAAGACTCGCCATGGGAAAATTGTGCCCACCACCTACCTAGGTGAGTAAATTCATATACTTCTGGTATGTTTTACTGTTGCTTTAAAACCCTACAATTGTAGGTTACATTAAAACGCTACAATCGTAGATTAGATTAAAAATGTAAAATAGTGATTCACTTATCGTGGGGTTAGGTTAAGTTAGGCTAGATGGGCACATATTAAGAAATTGGGTGGACAAAAGTTAAATTGAGGTATTTTTTTCATATTTTCTGTGGGTGTATTTTTAAGATTTTACCCCACAATTCTGATCTTCATAGCCCTCCCCACTATCGTTTTTGTGGTTCGTAATCATAATATGTTCATGCCCCTAGTAAATCCGTGTTCTGTGTAATTAGTAGTGTCGAAATATATCACTTTTAGGGGATTTATTCTCTCTTTCGGAAAAGTCACTATTCTTTACAATTGCCTTATTGTGGAAGGAGGTAGTGACAGTAAAAGGTGCTGGGAAGTTCAGGAAGGGCCTGGGAATATAGTGAGGGGGAGGGGAGGATAAACTTGCCACCGGGCAGCTGCCCAATAGCAAGTATATCATCATTAGTATTGTAGAAAAGTTCAATAGTATGTAAATGCTCTAATGATGAAGTACCCAGATATCTAATCTATATCCAGGTAAACTTTCCTTCCTCCAGCCACAAAGTACTTCCTTCCGAACGTCATAGAAATAGTAGAACATTTGTAGGCTACCCCATCTCACACGCCCAAAAACAGTTGCGGATCTATGGGGGGGGGGGGGGCTGAGTCCCTCTCTTGGAGGTTGATTGCACTCTTGATAAAATAAGATTACTCATGAAACTTAGTAAATTGTTAATACTGCAGCATTAATAAATGCACTTAGCATAGTAACATTAAAATTAAAAAAGTGGTTATCACTGAACCATTAAGTACAAAGATTTATATGTAGCATTAAAACTCGATACTTATCGGTAAACATGTGGCCTGAAAGTAATAACCTCAATTAGCCCCCTTCTTGATGAATGTCTAGATCCGCTACTGCGTAAAAACAGGGTCCAAACAATACATTTCACAATATTACACAATCCTGTCGGAAGTAGATAGGAAAGGCAACCTCACATTTTTGTGGTAACAGGCGACACTTGTACTTCTGCTTGAAGTTTTAAACAATCCATCAGAAAAACTCTTCCCCACAAGACGCAACATAATTAATTTTCGATCAACTGCGTAAAACCACACTACAGACCACAGAACAGGGGCGACACTGACGCTGACTAGCTTGCCCTTGACAATTTAAACATCAATCCGCTTCGCAAGTAAAATCAATGAATACGAAACACATACATAAAGGTTGAAGAAAATAGATGTTAGTTGTACCTACTTCCTGCAACACTGAGAAACTAAGGTGCAAGTGCAACTTGGTGCAACGCAGCAGAAGAACCATACACTAAAGAGGAGGTCGAATTATTATTGATATTCATTCTCCGCCGGCGATCACTCATATGCCCCCGGAGAGCCATGCTGTAACGAGATAACAATCCGAAGTTCCCATTACTCATTTAAGTGGGTTTGCAATCTAATTGCAGCCCGACAGACTCGGGTAAAATCATTAAACCGGCGGCAGGCTCCTGTGTTTATGTTATACCTGGGATCCGGGCTGGTTGTTAACAATTGTTGTTATCTTAGTAAATTTACGTATAGGTTCATACTCATTCCTCTTCATTCGAACATTTATTTATGTTCTGTCGATCTACATACAATGATATAGAACATGCCAAATGAATTGTACTTATAATAAAATATAGACAACACATTACAAAACAGAATAAAATATACACGGAAATGTGAACATATATTAAAGTATACTACTCTAAAACCTAGTAAAATAAATATCACAATTTTTAGTATGTAATCTGTATTGGCCTACCCCCACACTTATGTGGTGTCGAGTTGTCAGTAACATAGTCAAAAGTGTTGAAACAGAACACACAGTGAGTGTGTCTATGCATACTTCTTTTCGTTCATGGGGTGAACGGGCTTCATGATCTGTCTGCACAACTCTCTATGGTGGAACTACAGCAACCAATACATTAGTATTAAACTCACAAAATGCCATTTATTAGTGAAACAGCTTCTTAAGTAAATCATTAGTGCATCTCGTTCCCTGTAAATTACTACACAAAGGGAAATATAATCTCGATATAGTTCGCTGAGACATGTTAGACTTAACTGCACCAAAATGCCATGTGTTTTTTTTTTTTTTTCTAAATTGGCTTAAATATTAAATTAGAACATTGTAGAATTAGCAGAATAATTTGTAATGTCCAGATTCAATGTTTACATGTTTGCATCTTTATGTAAGAATATTTTCCAATTTTTGCCCCAAACCTGGGAAAATATTTATAAGTTTAAATTATCTTATTCTAAAATGTTATATTAAAGGGTATTTAATAGTGTAAAACTTATGTAATAACGTTACCTGAGCGGTCGGGGATAGTAATGCAGACGTCGTCCGGCGACTATTTTAAGAAATATCAGAATATTAAACAATATTTCTATTTCGAATAGAATGGGCGCAAGCTCACTCGGTAAGCGTGAAGTCACAGTTCTCAGGATAGTGGGCCGAACGACCACGTGGTCGATGGCCCATGGGGGCCCTGGTAATCCTCCGTCAGTTTGTTGATGGGTGTTGTGTATGACGTGAACCGCACGTTCACGAGTCCTTTTGCCCACTGACTGCCGCAGTATGCCCACACCAGACCCACCACACCGACAGGCTTGTGGGCCAGAGTGCATTAGTGTTTATTATTTATTCAGTTTATTTCGTCAGTGTATTTGTAAATAATGTCAGTGTGTAATTCATTTATAATTTGTTTTGTCATCAGGAGACAATTTGCCCAGCCACAGCCAGAGACATGTGACATTCTACATTTGGCAATGCTGTGGCTGGTGCAATGAAAACATTTAGAATAAGTATTATCATTTTTATTATGTATTTGTGTAATTGTAATTATGTTTTGTTGTGTTAATTTAGTTCATATCATTTTTCATCCCATAATCATCTTTTAGTGTATATTATGTTTCACTGTACCACCGCATGGCGTCGGCGGCGTCTAGGTGGCGGAAGCCGAAGCACATTTCCGGCAGTATTAGCCAGGACTTGGACGAGCTCGGACGTTACGCTCTCCCCACTCCGCAGAAGCCCTAGCAAGGACATCATCTGTCGAACAGTATGGAGTCGCATCCGGAACATTATAAATCATTATCATCATCTCTTTCCTGACTTAACTTGCATAGCGCCGAGGGGAGAGCGACGTTATTATTTATCGGGAATCAAAAGTGCATTTCGAGCTTCACATGATAAGACCACGTGGTCGCTTGTAGTTCCGGGCCATTCAGGCCACGTGTCTTCTGTATAGTTGAGTGTACATAACGGGGTAATAAATACCTTAACAACCAGCACCACTGTTTTTATTGATAATCAAGTAAGGCGTGCAAGGTGGCCCACAACCTCGGCAACGTGTGTATGGCGGAGTGTTTACCAGAGTCCCTAGGCTGTCGGCCGAACGTGGGATGTAGAGTAGTCGAGTGGCGTCTCGACACCGGCCGGGCACACACATATTACTTCACAACTCTGGAAACACGGCAGATCAAGTTGGCTTTATCGTCGTAGCCAAGCTTGGNACATATTACTTCACAACTCTGGAAACACGGCAGATCAAGTTGGCTTTATCGTCGTAGCCAAGCTTGGTCACGTCATGTACTTACGGTTCCACTCTTTATATCTGATGGCGAGACTGTAGGCCGTCTCGTATGCATGAAATATGCTAACGAAATGCGGGCAATGCTACAAAGGATGCCCTACAATGAATTGATACTGATTTGANGGGCAATGCTACAAAGGATGCCCTACAATGAATTGATACTGATTTGACTTGGTTGAGCAGTTTATTCACTGTTCTTGCTACAGGTGAATAATGCGTGAATGATGCATGATAATGGACCCAGCATTTAAGCTGCGAAAAACATGTGGTCTTATATTGAAACGCGATTGCGTTCAACTCTCCGGTGAGAGTGTGAGTGGCTCTTCCCTCAGTACATTAAAATAATACAAATGTTCTGGTGAATAATATATTACTTTTGTAGTTAAATTATTGCAGCCTATATGTGGGTACTGAGGGGGCTCGCGGAGAGGGCGACCTACGCCTCCTGTCTTGTCCGGGTGCTGAGAAAAACTGGGCTGAATGGTGTCGGCTTTCGTCACGAGTGGTGAAAACCGAAGTCACGCGGAGAACGATGACGCATAATATGAACACTCTGTGATGCGATTATAATGGTGAAAAATTGTAAGAATTAAATTATACACATTGGTGACATCCCCGTTTATTAACAAACGTCTGTTAATGTTTAAGTTGTTAAGTTGATGCGGATGTCACCACACTAAATCAATTGTAATCATGCTGTAAACCTTTAAAGGCTATCTCCATTTTAGAAAACATTATTACTCTTATATAAATACACCTGAAATAAGTTATTACATTTTCTCATAAAAGTGTTTGCATTGATGATGCGTTTGAATTCCACTGAGTGTTGCCAGGTGGCTGTCTTCTGAAGGGATGGACGAGTTCACCTGGTCAAAGGGGTGTGGAATGCCATGCTTGATTGCCATTTATAAAATGAAAAACTCCCCTGGCTGTAGCTGTGAATGCGGTAGCTGTGTTCAATATGTTTGTAAGAATTCTGTACACCATTGGATGACACTTTGGGCACTTGTCTCTTCAGCTCTGGCCTACCAGCCAGTTAACGTCACCCGGTGGTGCGTTGCGTCGTATTTAGCTGCGCGAACTGTGACGATGCATCGACCAATTGGCAGTGTACTCAACGGCTGTGACTTTGGGCTAAACACCGTTTTGGATCCCTACCCACTTATTAAAAGAGTTACCTCTTGTAATACATGAGTAGGGCAGTTTCTTGAGTTGTATAATCCTTGTCGGCAAGAAGGTGCAAGTTCCGTTCTTGTCGACCCGCAGTACGCACTCTTGGCTGGATGTGGTTAGTGCGGCCTGGTGTCACTGGCGTAGTTGTGACTGCGGCAGTCAGAGTGGGCACAAGGAACTCGTAGACTCGTGGTTCACGTCAATTTTGACTTTACTTATGTGAACATCAAACATTGTGTGTATGAAATTCCGTTACTGCTCAGGCCATGTTACATGATCGTTTTCTATAAAAACAGTGATAATTAATTACACTCCGATAAAATATGTGGTTTGCGTAGTAGTGTATTATGCTATATTATTTACTTCAACTT
Organism: Clitarchus hookeri; assembly: GCA_002778355.1. NCBI lineage: Eukaryota > Metazoa > Arthropoda > Insecta > Phasmatodea > Phasmatidae > Clitarchus > Clitarchus hookeri. Next base: position 146,250 of record NQII01004348.1, read on the forward strand.
GTTCACAATCGCTCTTTGCACACAACACATGGGCGGTGGTGTAAACATAGAATGAATTCGGCACACAATGGCGAACTTGTCTAGTCGTTATTATTATGCGCAACAAACCTAGTTAGTGCACTCACGTGTAACACATTCCCATTAGCGCAAGTTACTAATATAAGCCTGCATAGCAAATATTTCTACATAGTTTTTTTCTCGTCCATAACATTTTTATGGGAGATAACTGTAGAAATTTGAGTTGCTTTTACAAGATAATTCTTTTTTCTAAAATTTTACTCTTCTGACAATGGCCAGTTGTGTAATTTTTTGTTTGTGCCGATTTGACAGTTTTTGTGAGTTTAATGGATCTTCGATTTTTGAATATTTCGTCATATTATTTTGTGTGTTACGTTTCGTATCGGCGATGATGGCTGTGGGTTCTAACATAGGCCATTATAACCCCTATAAAAAATTCTATTGCAATGGCGTTGTGTTCGCGTTAAGCCGACTTTGTGGATATATGTCCATGTGATTATTTGTTGTCAAATAATTTGTAGTAAAGGAACTGTTGTAACATCAAGTTGTTAGCAGGAGTTAACGGAAATGATTTCTACTGAAGATAGCGTTCTTTACGCTGTTTTGGCATTTTTGTGGCTCGAGTTTATATGGGAACTATATTTGTCATTTCGTCAGGTAAACGTGCATTGAAGTTGTGTAATATTTACAAAACGTTGTTTTCGTGATAATTGTTAAAAATCGTGGTTTTTCTGAAAAAACAGAAAAGTTGAAAAATGGTATAAATCGTTACTACTAATCACCCAGTACCCGAATTTACTAGGGACATCACGATATTCGCAGTACATATTTTGTTCAAATTTTGTACAGTACCAATTATGTATAATTTATGTAAACTTATTTAGTTTGCTGCGCTGAATGCATTAATACATAATCTAACTTCATGTAACTTAGGCCGGGTTTATAAACTACGCAACAGACATTAGAACGCAACGGTGCAACGCAAGATGATATACGCTCGTTTATAAATCGCACGACATTACCAACGTTGTAAAATTATTTTTATTATTTTGAATAAACATGGTAATTATGGAGTTTAGGGGCTTTTCGGTAAAAAAAAAACCCCCCGAAAAGTGGTATATTTCCAATCTACTAATTACCCAGAACACGAATATACTAGGATAATTAACATATGACTAATTTAGTAACATGTGTCCACCTAACGTAACAGAACCTAACCCCACGATGAGTGAATCCTTTACATTTTTAAACTAACCTAGGTTTGTAGGGTTATACATTAACCTAGAATTTTAGGGTTTTAAACTAATCTAGAATTTTTGGGTTTTAAACTAACCTAGGATTGTAGGGTTTTACACTAACCTACGAATTTAGGATTTTAGGGATTTAAAGGAACTGTAAAACACACCAAAAGAATATCAATTTACTCACCTTGGTAGGTGGCTGGTATAATTACTCTGTCGTCAATGGCCAATTCAACCATACCTCACTTGGCAAAACACTATGTTCCACTAAAACTCCACATCCGCGAATATTACGCATTGAAGTACTAGTTCATAGCAGAATATTACGCACTAACACTCGTTCATAGGCGAATATAATGCACAGAAACACTCGTTCTTGCTTTCTCAGTTTTAAATCCGCCGGATCAAGACGACAAGAATCATGCAGGCAAAGGCGCAATGGCTGCTGACCTGCTTAAAAATGGACCAGTAAAATGCCCGTAATGACATCCGTGACCGCGGCCGCTGTCATTAATAATGGCGATCAACGTAAACAGACCGGTCAAACTGCTTGTACATTTCGCAATTTTGTTAAATTTTTTAAAATATGATTTACTTATTTTAACATGACCCCCTCCCAAATATGAATAAGGTAAGCTGTGCAGAACCCATTAATGCTACTTTTGTTGGTTTAGGGCATTTCGTTCAGTAAAGCACCATAAACTGCATAATTGCCCAGGTGTTTGTGTGTGTTCTGACGTGCTTCGGCACACACACACACTAATTTTGTTTTTATGTGAACTCCATGCTTCGTGAATGCACAAACGCTCCATGCTCGCTACCTACAAAAAACAGCAGGCATGCATTGAATCACTGTTTTGGGGATTTACCCCAAATGGTTGGCTACGCTTTAGCGGTAGTTTTGAGTGCGAGGGGTCTACTCTTTTATACAGGATCACAGTAAAAACTTCAACCCATCACGGAGTTGGGTGCAATTTGGTTAGCGCTTCTGTAGTTGACATGGCTAGGCTGCAGTAGTACGTAAACCCTTCAATTCACTACACTCATTTTCCACGCTAAAACTAGACTCTAAATGGCATTCAGGATACGTTAACTTCTATTGTAATTTATCTATAACTACACACGCTCGTATTTCCGCACAATAGCTAGATCTAACACTTTGCAAGGAAATAATTGTAAAGAAACACGTGTAATAGCAGTGTTAAAACACAGCCTTCACAGGGTGCAGTGTACTTCTGCACTCGTAAGTCACAAGCCTTCACAGGGTGCAGTGTACTTCTGCACTCGTAAGTCACAAGCCTTCACAGGGTATACTGCACTTCTGCACTCGTAAGTCACAAGCCTTCACGCGGTATACTGCACTTCTGTGTGCTACCAGCATACAATAGTCACGTGAAATAGGTCAACATTAAACCGGATGACCAAAATGGATGCACATTTGTTTCCTGTGTCTGTGCATTGTTGTTCAACAAATGTATCATGGCGATACACAAACTGCATGTAAACAACACCTGGGAACATCTTTTTGTATGATAGACTGTATATTATATATATATATATGGTGCAGCAATATGTCATTCTGTTTTATTTTCCATTCAGTGAATGAAGTTCAAACTAAGTGTCGAGGTTACGTTCTTTGTTAATTTTTGTCATTTTGTCTTCAGTAGGGAGATTTACAAATAGGCTATCTGCTTTCTTTCTTTTATCCTTATTGTCTCCGTCCAATGCCTTTGTTGTCAAACCCACACATAAATGACGGTTTTTCATGAAAATGCATATCTACACTTTCATCCAAAATTAAGCCATTAATGATTCATCACCACCACCATCTGTTCTAGATGTATAATCTCAAAGGCTCGTGATGATGCGAAAGAAGAATTTCACCTTCTATGCATAGGATGGAACTACATAGCAATACAATATGAGGGGATAGCATACATATGTAATATCTGCCATGAAGGATGGAAAAGATACGCATTAGGAGACTATAGGAGAAGGGGGATACCGAGTCTAATGCGAGGATTGTGGGAAGGAATTCAGTTTTGCCTGCCTGGGTTGGAGGGATAAAGTGCGGCAGATGATAGGACTATCATTCAATTGCCCGTCATACGACTTAAGTTCAACCTTAAGTACTGCCTGTCTCTTGCAACTTGGCAAGATTTTGACGGTTTGATGGAAGTATTGCCAAATGTTTAATTTTTTTTTATGTATCCTTTTGCCATCAGCTGGTGCGTTATCAACACGCTGTCAGCTAATCCACTTGCCATTGTATTGTAACGGGAAACAAATTTGAAGGTATTTATAGATTGACATTTGTCTAAAAAATGTATAGGTTATAAAAGTAAAAATATAAATACTTGCAAAAAAAAAATATTTGCCAACACTTCTTTAATTTATCAGAGACAGCAAATTTGGGTTAACATTTGCGAGACTGTAATTGTAGTTCTTATCACACCTTACAGCTAATATGTTAAGACTGGGAATAAAAGTAATTTGGGGAACTTGCTTGTCAATGCACTTTCATTCGCGAACATGTCAACGACAATTGCAAAGCAGTAATTCTGCTATTTCTGATATAAACAGTGTTAGTTTGGAAATATGTGACTTGGAATAACGTAAGAATTGATTAAAACTACCCCGTGCGTCCCACTTTCTTCGTTTTATTAATACAGAATAGCAATAGCACAAAAACAACAAGGAAATGAGTTTGTGGGAAAACGTGGCTTGTATTGGAGGCAGACGTGACGATTACCGGCCCAATAGAGATTACTAGTTATCTAAATCGCTGTACACAGAAAATACATGTTACTTTGAAAATTATACATAGATCAACACCCTACAATCCTAGGTTAGATTAAAATCCTATAATCATAGGTTAAATTAAAACAGTATAATCCTAGGTTAGATTCAAAATGTAAAATAATGATTCGCTCATCGTGGGGTTAGGTTAAGTTAGGTGGGCACGTATTATGAAATTGGGTGGACAAATGTAAATTGAGGTATTTTTGTATTTTTTGTGGGTGTATTTTTAGTGATTTTACCCCACAATTTCCCTGATCTTCATAGCCCTCCCCACTGTCGTATTTTTGGTTTGTATTGTCAATATGTTAATGCCCCTAGTAAATTAGTTTTCTGCGTAATTAGTAGAATGGAAATATACCACTTTCTGTAATTTTTTTGTTTTATTCTCAGAAAATCCCCTATTCTGAATAATTACCAAATACACCACACAAACACTCATGTGTGTCCATATTCTTCCCTTCATTAACAAACTTAAATATTTTAGTGTTTCTTAGGTAACGTTTGTATATTTTGTTGCACCACGTAGCAATTTGTTTAAACGTTAAGTCTTTTATAACTTAAATAAGTAGTCTAGAACAAGTAATCATATAATTATTCACTTCACTTTTAAAGTTAGTTTAGAGTGACTTTAGCGCTTTGAAAAGTTAACTCAATTCACAATGCCTTAAGCACATTCATTACGTTGGAAAATCACTTTCCGTCTAAGTGTAGTTTCAGTACAGAGGACAAATATCCAATCCATCTCCATCAATATCAAGTTTGAGACATATAATTATTTCAAATCAAAATGTTAGACCTATTGAACTATTGGGTGGTTGGTTACGGATGCCCCATATCCCTAGAATTAAAAAAGAAACTACTGTTTCTCTACAAGAATACAAAACATTGCATTCAACAATATTTCACTTTACAAACAGTGACGACATACACGCTTCTCAAACTAACAACAGAACCACATATTGAAACACTTCTAACGATAATATTGTGCAGTGAAGTGACTTTACCACTTATGATAGTGAGGGAAGATAATGAAAGCAAATGTATTGTAATTCCATTAATTCATCAATAAAGAAATATTTGTTTGACCATGGAGATACAACCAGCACAGATGAGCACCAACAGGAATGCTATGACCTACGTACCAGAGTCAACCAAAATGACAACATGTAGCCCAATACCTTAGCTGTACATCTGTGGCGAGTTTACGCTTGTGTTTTTACCTTCAAAATAGCTGCGATTATCAGTCTTCTAGTGGCAATGCCTTTATCAGATATTTTATATAGACATAGCATGCTTATATACCACAGGCAAGATGTTTCTTACTTGCGAGTGCAGGACGTGTATTCACGGCAGCATAATACGACGTAACGCAATATACAGGGAATAAAATTCATCTTTAAGCTTCTTGAATCAGCACGTCGTTGAAAATAACTATGTTTAAACGTAAACCTAAGACCCTTAATACCATAACAATAGGCATATATAACACGCAGAGGTTTCTCGCTTCATAGGAGCTTCACCTTATCCTGACATCAGGCAGGATATTTCACAATTTCTCAGCTTCACAGTAACATAACAAGAGCAATTGCTGCAGCCTCTTTGCTGTTCTGTAAGGAAGGCTGATTTATGCCGACTACAGCTGAACGATGGCCGTAACCGAGTTATGTTGTATTTTCCAACAGGAGTTGCTTCTGGGTCTGGCAATTCATAACAATTGTTATTAATTATTGCAGTTACCTTGTAAGGACTTTCAAAAGTCAACAATTTTTTAGTTATATAATCCCAGCAATACCGGGCGTGATCTCTGTGACTACACTGCTGGTCTTTTGTGTTGTCCCAACAAAATAAAGGATAAACTGTAACATGTTATGAGTGAAAATGTCGCAAGGTAGTTTTTTTATAATAATAACTTGGAATTGTAGTTAATTGGCAAAATGAAACCTTTTATAAGATAAGACATTCAATAGAGACATTTTGTTTTTGTAAAACTAAAAAAATTGGACATACCGTAAAGTTCGTGGGATTAATTTGGGTTTGATAAGTGTATTTTTACTAATAAGCCAATTGCATATACAAACATTTTTCACAAAATATACGTTGATACCCATGTTGTAGCCCACTGAATCTCATATTTTGGGTGTGGGGTGGGGTGATGCCTTATTTACCCACATGCTGGAAATAATATGGTTGGGGGAGGGTACGTCCATAGCACGGGGCTTGTTTCAAGTGTCGGCCGCCACTGCTTCATTTCAAAGCATTAAAAATTTTTTATTTAATACTTATTATTAAAATTGAAAAATAAAAATTTTTTGTGTTGTGTTTTAAAATTGTCCATAAAATAGAATTATTTGCCTTTCAAATTGAGAATTGACTGAAATGTTATGAGAGATAAAAAAGTCTGTTCTATCTTAGCTGGTTACACGAGAGTCTTTACAAGGTGTGGACATGTGTGTACATGTTCACAGACAGTATTAAAAATAGTTCAGTTTTAAATATTCAGGCAAAACAAATTAAAATTTACTTGTAGAATATTGATATAGAAAACAAAACTAGAATACCGCAATGTCGACTTAGCGGGGAAGGAAATAGTGAGTGAACTTGTCATAACACATATGTAATACCTTTGAGCATGTAGATAAGGTTTGCCTACGTGGTCGGCTCACCAGGAGTTCTTGACCTAGTTATCCAACCTGCACATGGCACGAGCGTGTTCCTCCTTCACTGACAGTACAGAACCTCCGCCTTTGCAATGGCCTAGAAACTTCCAACTACGTAAATAAACACTGTAATGACAAAGAACTCTCTCTAGTTACTTCAAGTTCACAATAGACAACGTTAAAAATAACTTGTGTTACACAGAAACACAAAATATTTGTAATTTACTAGTTAAAGTAAACAAATGGAACATGAATGGTCAAAATGTCTTTTCTACTTTCAAATAAAATTACAACGCAGGACAGTAGAAACCTGTTGTAACATTTGCAAGAAATGTCAGCCTTATATTAGGGAAAACCTAATACGAGGCTAACTTTGTATTGAAAAGAATGTTTGTGGACCAGAGACAGTACGCAGCTTATTAAGCAGGAAAATGTTATAACAGGGTCCCACTTTGTATGTATTAGTACATGTAAAATATTTAAAATTCACTGTTCATCTTGGGCCTTTAATGCAGGAGTGACTTATGTGATGCGTGTAAGTAAACTGCATAAAATTTGTGGAAATATAGCTAACATGTACTTAAAATTGCAGATAATAAATTACGTAGTGACTCTTTCAGCTGTGTTACTGCCTGTCAAACACTGTACTAAACTGAAATCAGTTAGTGAAAGTGGAATGTGAAGGAACAGTAGGGAATGGTGTTAGCAGTGATGTATGCTAGACTGATGTGAGTGATCATGTGCATATGTTAATGTTTCAGCATCAGGTGTACTACCATGCCGTGGACATCCCTGCGGAACTGCGCGGCATCATGGATGAGAAGACGTACCAGAAGGCGCGGCTGTACGGCCTCGACAAGAGCTCCTACAGTATTGTCAAACAAGTCTTTGACATATTGGAGTCAACGGTGCGTATTCTCTCACACTCCACCTTGTGTCCGTCGAGCAGAATTGCTTCTTTCACTCTTAACATTTTTTCCCATATCATTCTTGACTAAATTTACTAACATTTTTTTTTTCATGTAAACCTCATTTTTTTTTTTACATTTCATCTGTAAAGAACATATGTTCTAAAAAGTCTTTATAGCAAAGAAAACACTAAACAAAGCAGTTTTCATTTAGTGGGAATTAAAAAAAATTAAGAAAGAATTTTCTTTTATTGTAAGAAATTGCTGAAAATGGTTGCACTGTGGCAGAGTTCAGTAACCAAGTGCATTGTAACAACAGTTGTGGAAGAAGTTCACTTTCTGTGTTTTTTCTTGGCAGCACAAGTGTCTCCTGATGTCGCAGACGTTTACAAAAACTGTTACATTTAGCTTTTGACGTCATATTTAATATAATTTGTAAATTGGCTAGCTTTAGGTGGGTTTACCTTGTAGAGAAATCAATAGCAGAACAGCTATTCCAGTTAAGGTCACCAATTTAGCCATGCAAACTTGAAGCAATGAAATACAGGAAAATCACTCAAAGTATTTATATTCTTCCAGGCAGGAATAGTTACATCATGTAAATCCAATTGAATCTGGAAATTAAAATATGCTTTTTTTTTAACAGAAACCACATTTTTAAAAGCTTGTATAATTGGAACAGTCCACCATTGCAACCAAACAGCGCTACAGATAATTTCAAATGGAAGTAGCACTCCCACGTCGCTGCTCGGTGTCGTGAAGCAATGTTGGATGGCCGAACATTGGCTAGAAGGTAATTGCGAGGAGTCGGGTGACGAAGATGGCGCTCGCATCGTTAGCTGTCGCCAGTTTCTATAGTTTGGCCTGCTGACTCCTTTGAAGGATCAACCTCTCGTCTCGCTGATGACAAACAGGAAGAGTAAATGTCAACACAAGATAACAGGGATACACTGGAATAAGGACAGATGCTGAGGCGACAACACTTGTTGCAGGTGGCAGAAGTCTGCACAGGCGAGCCAACTGCGTTAGATGACTTGCAAAGTGTTCTAGTGCCGTACCGAACTGGCTTACACTCCATTCCTCTCCATAATGTGGGACACTCTTGACTGTTTTCCTCTTATTTCACAGTGAATCTTCGCTGTGGTGCCACAAAGTTGAAGGTTGATGTCCATTAGGGTGGAATACCGGAGCATCGTGTTACGGTCATAGCCTAATCTCGCTGTGGAACCACCTATGAGAAAAAAGGACAAAATAAAAAGATATAACAGATTTACAAATTATCGTATTTAAGAATTTTTGAAGAGAAAAAAACTGGCAGAAATAACTAACAGTTTTAGGCAAGAAATGTGTGCAACATATTAACTGAAGAGTTCCAGATAATCATCGGGAGGTTGGAGACACCATGATCTACTTAAGCATTTATCGTCGCCTGTAGAGAAGATCGGATCGAGAGATGTCTTTTCCAGCTGTAGAACAAATTGTCATCTTCCTTGATGTGCATAACCCTGCTCTTCATTGTATCAAGACATCAGATAAGGAAATACATTTAAATATGAATCAACTTGTTAAAATGAAAATTTCTTTTTGACCTTAAATTCCACAAAACCTTGAGAGATCGATACCTAAGGTTAGTGCTATTTAATACAGGAACAATTTTGTTCTGTGCAAAAACTTACTGATAAACTATTTAAGATGGACTTTGGTAAATTAAAGAGCTTTTGGTAATTGAATACTATAAATTTTGACACACTTGCATTACTAGTCCCAATCAATTTAATGATAATGTTTCAATATTAACAACACTCTCTACAAATCTATTTAATTATTATTTTCTCTAAATTTTGTACATAAATATTTTACCTCATGATATGAGTTGTACGTGACAAAACAGGATGTGGGAGCTAAACCGGGGCGTTAAAGATGGCTGCCCAACGTGGAAGGGGCACGCATAAGGTCGAGAAGGAAAAAAAATTATTATATTTCCCTATAAGAAACTCGTGAGAGGTAGGAAGGGCAGTAGGTGATATCTTTTATGGTATGCAGATAAATATTTTGACATGGAGGTTAACCAACGACAAAATAATCAAGTTACCAACTACGATAACACTAAAAATGAAGATATGTTGGGTGCAGGTAGAAACCAACATGGTGGGATAGACACGGGAAATATTGATTTCACTAATTCAATAAATTAGCCTACTGGCGAAATTACTAGTAAAAATATGCAATTAGAGCAACTTATGCTCATGATGCGTGGAAAACTTTAAACCACACACAGTAATGCAATTGTGTTAAAGTTGTTGGTAGAGTTACTAAAATCAAACAATGTTATGATAAAGTATTTTTGAAAGAAGAAACATGACGACGATGAAAAACCTTAAAGATTGTTGAATACAAAAGTAATTAAAGTGTTAAAAAAGTAAGTGACATGAAAAAAAAACTTTAAATATAGGTGATTACATGTATACAATTAATATAGTTTTCACAAATGTTATATACTATATAAACACTGTGAAGTAAAATACACTTAAACACATTACACTCAATTGTATTAATGGGACTAGCAAATGAAGGAAAGCTATTCGTAATGTTACTCAAGAGTTTCTTGAGGTAGAAGATGGGTTTTCAGTAGGGAATATGCTTAACTACGTACGACGCAACCGAGCAGACGGCCATGACCGGTCGGTCGGCAGGACGTGACATCACATCGCTTGTGTCTCGTTACACACACACAAACTCTATATATAAACCTGAGTGAAGACCAAAAATTTAAAATAGGAACTGGACCGATATCATATTAACTTAATGTGTTAATGATTGTTACTCAGCAAAATTATTTTGTTTGAATAATTTAATTTTGGTGACTGGGCCTTAGGCAAGATATAAATTTAAATATTAGTATTCATTGGTAGAATGAACTAAACAATTTAATGGTATATAATATTGGAAATTGTTATTATATATGCATGTATAAATAATAATAAGGAAGGGTAAATCTGTAACGATTATAGCCTAATCTGGCTTTTTAAAGCTTCTATAAAAAAGAACAAGGAATATAACAACAGTTTTACTAGGTTCCTGTTTCTAGTTCAATGATTTTGGCTGCTGTTTTGTTGAAGTTAGGGGGATATGGTTTATTTAGTGTTTTTTGTTTATTAATTGTTTTTGAAGAGTTTGAAAAAAAGACAAAAATGATGTATGCAGATTGCTAAGGTCCTCACAACATGTGTTCATTGATTGCTGTGTGGTGATCTAGTGGTCGATGACTGTGTAGTGAGCCGAACAAGTAGCTACACTCTCGTGCACAATTTCCTGCCAAGTGTCATCTGCCAATACTGCACACTACTAGTGTCACATCCTGGCTTGCAGGAATGCCTTTTAAGGAGTGTACCATGCAGTCCACGTCTTAAACTTTAGTTATAGCGTAACAGGAAACACCTGGTGGTGGTGCTACAAAGTTATATCAGGTGCTAAGAATGCACAGTCAAGTCTAAATGTGGTCCGGTGTCGTATTGAAGGCTGAGCGTGTTTTGAGTGTGAACAGAAGGAAGGACTCTGAGTAGAAATGTGTCTCGTCGCTGTGCGCAGATGTTCATCGTGCTGCCTGGCTTCTTGTTCTTCTGGCGTCTGAGCGGCCACTCGATGCAGTGGCTGGGGCACGTGACGCCTGGAGAGGTTCTGCAGTCCTTACTGTTTGTCTTCTACATGAACGTGTTCAACACCATTCTGGGCCTGCCCTTCTCCATCTACTACACGTTCGTGCTGGAGGAGAGGCACGGCTTCAACAAGCAGGTGAGGGTGCGCGTCCTGCCATGAGCTATGCCAAGCGGTGCGACCGTCTCCCCACGGCACGCCGGTGTGCAATGTTGCAGACGGCAGCCTTCTTCGCCAAGGACAAGCTGAAGGCGTTTGCGGTATCGCAGCTGATCTTGCTGCCGCTGCTCTGGGCCACTCTGCACATAGTGAAGGCGGGCGGAGACTACTTCTTCATCTTCCTCTGGTTGTTTGCCATGCTGATGACCTTGTTTCTGCTCACCATCTACCCCAACTACATTGCGCCTCTCTTCGACAAGTACACGCCTCTACCGGAGGGCGAGCTACGCTCCAGGATCGAAGCGCTCGCGCAGAGTATACATTTCCCCCTCTACAAGCTGTACGTCGTAGAGGGTGCGTCACCACCACGTTTCTCTTAGTGCTCACTGCTGACTCACTAGCTGCTTTGCTTGGGTCTGGTTTTTGCCATGTGCTACAGATTTCATGTAATTAAGATTTTTGAATCTGTGTTTATCAGGTGCAAATATTTCAAGTCGAATACAGTCAAACTCTTGAAACTACATCCATTCACTGTTTCCAGGAAAATTATTGTAATTTTGAAAGGGGCATTATTTCAATTTGGACAGATTCTGACCAACCCCTGCTCCCTAACACAAAAGTTGCATTAACATTTTACTGCATGGCTTTAGGAGCAAAATTACACTTTATATTTGTTAAATACAGTCAAATGGTTCCCATAAATTAATGTGTAAGATCTGCATGCCTACAATATAGAATTTGATTTATTTTGATTGACTTTAACTAAAAACTTAAAAATTGTGTCCACAAGACTCAACTGACCTTCCAGTTCAATTGTTTATAGAGCAAAATAACATGTTGTTCCACCAAAGTGGGCATGCGGCTTAGGTCTCCACACTAGCGTGATTGCTGCCAAAAACATCTCACGGACGACATATGATTAATGTGAATAAAGATCAGTGGGGGTTACAGTTGAACTGGCGAGGTGGATGAGACTTGTACTAATTAGATATGGTAGGAATAGGCAGCTACGCTACTAATTACATTATAAAAAGGAGACAGAATACACAAGTACTCGCAGGGCGGTACTCGTGAACACACACGCACACACTTTCTCTTTCTCTCTATCTTTTTCTCTCTTTCTTTCTCTTTTTCTCTTTCTCTCTCTCTTTCTCTCTCTTTCTCTCTCTTTCTCTCTCTCTCTCTCTTTCTCTCTCTCTCTTTCTCTCTCTCTTTCTCTCTCTCTTTCTCTCTCTCTTTCCACGCGGATGGGTAGTCACGATGTTTTGCTGGCTAGGGCAGCTTCATCAGGCGGCGGTCTTGCCAGGATAAGTCCCAGCACATGTTGTTGACGTACAGTTGTGAGTATAGGTCCACTACCCTATGCTACCTTCTCACCTAACTTAATCATATTTGCACATCATTTCTTGGCGTTAGTGTGATACGAAAGAGGGCACAATGGCATTTACATCACAGGGTGGAGACGAGACATTTCACATAACCATAATGTGCACATGCTTTAATCTTAATTTTGCTGAATGTTTTTAAAGCCCATGTTCTATAGCTCAAAATAATTGTACATTATTCTAAAAGCATAATTTAAACAATAAATGTTGTAATCATGATTAAAGTTCTAAATTATAATTTTTAATGCTCAGTACTATATATTTTTTTAATCATTGCAAAGATTGCCAACGCATCATATATTCCGCAAAACCATCAGCTGACACGATACTTTGCAAAAGAGGACGTTTATTGTTTACATTCTTTGTAGGTTGGTCACAATGTCTGTAAAAATGTACTGAAGTTGGTATATGAAATGTAGTATATAATTCATGTTAAATATGTATCATCATTGTGAGTAAAATTGAGCCGTTATTCCAGTTGCCAGTGCTATGGTGGTGTCATTAGACAACTTATTTCCCACCATGGCGAACCAGGTTCAATTCCTGGTGGGGTCGCTCCCTAATTTTCACCTCATGAGCTTTCTCTGGCCTTTTCTCATTCCCCTTGCCATTGCAATCCATCTCTGTACAGTCCTCACTTCGCATCACCCTCATCAGCTCCTGTGTTTATATGGATACACATACTGTGTGCCCATATACAGGAACACACAGTATGTATTAGTGTTGCTTATTACAGTGTTATCTGTTCCAAATCTCCCCCTGATGCTTGTTAAAACATTGCTGGCCCATCATCTCCCCCCATCCAGCATTCACAGGCTTATCTTTTAACAAGTCACGTCAGCATCTCGTGTCTCCATCTTCCTTGTGGTTTTCTGTGAAATGGGTTACCTGTGCTGCTTGAAACCGAAAGTGCAGCGTAAGATGAACCCAGCTTCCTCTATAGCTGCCTGCATTTTTATAGTACTCTTTACTAAATGGTCAGTGGCTTCCTGCATTGCGNCCCCCACACACACAAAAAAAATTAAAATAATATCTGTGCAGGTTAGCCGTTAGTGGCTGTTTGGTGCAAGTAAATGTAACGTCTCATGTCTGTGCTGCTACTTAAAAGTGCTTATCCTTTGTTTTGATAACTGTTGTGGTGAGTTTATAACTCAAGCATAATTTTGAAAACATAGTACGTATAATATTTGTTTAAGGTAGGTAGAGAGATAGGACTCGGTGTCTTGTTGACGGTGAGGTCATTAGCGACTGAGAAAATTGCTCTGAGAAGGAATTTGCCATCCCAGCATTCAACTGGAGTGGTTTTGGCAAACCATGGAGAATTGATATCAGATGGGTGGACTGGGATTCGTATCCAGGTGGTCTCGAATGCAAGTCTGAATGTGAGGTTAACGAAAGTGTACCTCCCCCGGTCATGAAAGTTGTGCCAGTGTGTAATGTTTTGCATGTCTCTGAGGGGGAGAGAGGTCCGGCATTCGCCTGTAAGAAGAGGAAGGCCATTATTTTCATCGTAGGGATTTGTGGTGTGACTTGCTTACCATTATAACAGTTCACTTTTATTTATTATGTGTTCTTTTGGACAAAATCTGCATTTGTGGCAAAATGTGTTAGTTAATTACAAGCGAGAGCAGAGCTAACAGAAGAGGGACATTTACTAGGAGTGGTGTCTGTGTGTGCAGGCTCGAAGAGGTCGACACACAGCAATGCGTACTTCTACGGCTTCTTCAAGAACAAGCGCATTGTGCTGTTTGACACGTTGTTGCGCGACTACGTTCCGGAGGGAGGTGATGGGGGTGGCGGCAACAGTGGGAAGGGCTGCGACAATGACGAGGTGTTGGCAGTACTGGCTCATGAGCTGGGACACTGGCAACTCAACCACATCCTGAAGAACCTCGCCATCATGCAGGTGCGTAGTGCCGTCCATGCCCTCTGTTCTGTAACAACACGCTCTGGCTTCCCTCTTCTCAACAACCTGCAACTTGTGTACTGGTGTAGCAATAAGCGATGGTGGACATTTTGATGTGATACGTAATCTGTTCACATTACAATATACTTCAGGTAATTATTTAAAGATATTTGCAAGATGTGCTTTTTAAGTGAGGAAAATATGTAAGGTTTAATCAAGAAAATGTTATTTCCTATAAAGATGTTTCAGGTGCAGAACACTTCTAATTGCATGCAAAAACACATTTTACAGCCTACAGTAAAATCTTGTTTTAACATACATGAATAAAGCCTCACCTTTGGCAATGAAAGTACTTTATACTGAAAGTCTTATTTTTGAACATTTATAACACTGTCTCCATGAAATTATGGCCCAATTAGGAATTTCAGTAAATAAAATTAATATGTAATTACAAAAGAAAATATATTTAAAAAAAAAGACAGGATAAAACAGTATTTTGTAAAATTTGAAAATGCATGAACTATATCCTGCAAACATGTAGTAATACGTGGTTTTACAAATTCACACTTACTTATTGATGAAGTTGCTTTTAAAGGAGTTACGCCACTTATCCTTAACAATTAACACTGAAAAAATTTTCTTCAAAAGGCTTTTATCTTTTGAAATAAATTATTTCAGTTACTAATCCACTTTATTTTTCCTGCAAGAAGCACTTGAAAATGAAAGCAATTGGTAAAATGTGCTGCTTGATGTAAACAAACATTTTTAGCAACAATGGGTTATAAAGTTTATGCTTCTTGAGTATAATTTTATTCCTAAGACATTGATTTGTATTAATATTTCATGTAAAAATAATTTTTATTTCACACGGGAGACATTGAAACACTGTCTTCATGGTGGATGGCGAGGATGCACTTTGGCACGCAGCTCATTGGGGTCAAAATTTATCTAGATTTCATGAGGGTAGTGATTTTACAAAGTGAGTCTCGTAAGGGAGTTTGCAGCATGAGATTCGGTACCAAAACACGTTTATACGACTTCCCATTTGCAGATTCACATTTTTATGTACGAAAGAATTCAAGACGGTGCTGTGCTGCATGTCGATACCATTAATCTAGGTACACACATTAGAATCAATGGCGTTGTGAGCTGACAGAGAGAATAGATTGTTTGCAGTGTATACTGAACACGACTCTATGATCAGCATCATTTTTTGTGTGTCGTATTTGTTAAACAAACCTTTATTTTGGTTGGGAATCCTTAAGCAATCAATACTTTTGTGTGAAGCTCGCATATGGATATTTAATTCGACGCCTAATATACTCAATGTGGAAAAATGCAAGAAGGTGTACAGGCCCAGTATTCCTCTAGAGAGCAGAGAAATGGCTCCTTAACGAGTATTTTACCTTCTTTTTTGCGGGGTCCTGCTTTCTGGATTATCAGCTCAATAACTTTGTGGACAGCGGCAGGTGGAGCTGTTCGGAGGGCTGTCCTTGAATGGTTCCTGGCGGGGACGTTCTCCGTGGAAGCCGGACAAGTGGTGTTTAGCGAGAGCTGCCGTACTATGGCGTCTCAATAGGCAGTATGACTGCTTGTAAGGCCCGTGTTGGGGTGTAGGCGGAAGAGGGGACAGTGGTCCGGGTACGTTATACCAGGTGTCTCTAGATACTGGGGCAGCGGGCACAGAGTTCCAGGAGTGTGCGGGGACACACGTGGCCTGTCGCAAGATGGCTCGGTCTTGAGTGTACATCCTGGGGATGTTAAGCTCTGGTTCACCAGATCGTGTTGTCTGGGCCCTTGAGATCTTGTCGGCCTTTTTCCGGCCCGCTCAGTGTTGGGGCATTTAGGAAAAAAATAG
The DNA here is from genome assembly GCA_002778355.1 of Clitarchus hookeri. Taxonomy (NCBI): domain Eukaryota; kingdom Metazoa; phylum Arthropoda; class Insecta; order Phasmatodea; family Phasmatidae; genus Clitarchus; species Clitarchus hookeri. The sequence goes on from NQII01004348.1 coordinate 162,838, forward strand.
CTGTGGGAACACAACTATGCTCTGGTTAACGTTATGTTCAGAGGATAAAAATCAAAAGATTAGAGAATTCTGATTTAGCGGAATCAGTGGTTGTCCTGGAGGCACAGGCATGACCGTAAAGGTGAAATAAATCTACGTAGCAACGCGGGGAAGGACAGGTTCTGGCGTGGATTGCCCAGGAAGGAATCTACTTTCCCTGGTGCTGGTCCCTTGAGGTAAACCCCTGCTGGAGTCCTATTGATCGATAGTCGCAGGAGCGTACACTTCACGAGGAACAGTGCTCGAGCCTATAGCAACTAGGGGAGAGGGCCCCCTGATTGCCCTCGGCAAGAAGTTGAGTGAGCAGTGTTACCAGTTACTGACCTCAGCTGCCCGTCTGGGTTCACAGTGTTCTCCACGTAAGGACCCTACGGCTCTTAGTAAGTGGGGTGACCACCTTGTAGCATGAGAGTCGTAATGTCTTAACATGTTTGTTCCCCTCAAGCCTCAGGAGGCTCAGAGAAAGGTTCTCTCTCCCCTTGTCACAGTGATGCTAGAAGAGCGGTACTACCAGCCAGTAACCAGCTAACTAAACTTTGATAAGAGGTGGGAGCGCCCTTTGGTGGGGTCTTTGCTTCTAAACTGTATCGTGGCGATTGTGCGTGCACCGAGAAGTAGATAAGTGGATATGCACACAGAAGGTAAAGTGGGTAAGGGAGGTGAAAGTGAAAGAGAATGATCTGACCAAAAAGGGGTTTACTGGTAGATACACGTTTTATTCCGTCAGCAGGAATTTACAAGAAATATATCTCGGACCTGTGCTCGCTAACGTCTGATGGACAAGGGACCAAGTTTGCCATGCTCTTTTGCCACAGGGCGGCAGAGTTATTGATCGTAGTTAAAGGGGGGAGAGACCCCGGTACCCCTATGCCCGGTGCGGGCGAGGCACGTGGCCAACACTCGAAGCACGGAGAAGTCTCCGTAACAAGAGCTTCTGCCTAGTGCGTTGAGAAACACAAGTTCTGACTATAATAACGATATACGCCAAGTTTAACTTCTACTGCTGAAGGCAAGCATGGCGAGATAGCAAGAGTTGCAGAAGATGCTTCGGTCTGAACTGCTTGCGAACTGCCCTGTTTGGAGGGTGAGCATAGGAATAAATACCCTCGAGAGACGTGGCGAGTGAGGGGTGGCTGAAGCAGGCCACGTGGAGGCCCTGATGCGCGGCGAGCGTGTGCGTTCTGTGCCTGCTGACCAGGGCAAGTCAAACTAGGGGTTGGGTCCACCCACTCAGACTGTATCACAGCGTCGTGCTTATGCCAGTCTCCCAGGTGGCAAGGGGTTGTCTCGCTTGTGAATAGGAACAGTACAGAGGCGAAATTAACTGCGGCATTTGGTGCTACGGTACACCATGGGGAGCACCAGAAACTTAGGTTAAGATAAGTATATGACAGCGCTCGTGGCCTGTCAAATAATCCAATTTTGGAAGACACGCTGTGAAATAATCTTCGTTGTACGGAAAGTTAACGTAAATGTAGTATGTTAAAGTGAGATAATTTTTACAGTTGACGTGGGTATTTATGCTGGATTTATAAATATTATGTTAAAGCGAAAGATACGTTAATGTGAAGTATGTTGTAACAGAATTGTACTGGGTTTCTTGTTAAAAAAATATTTGCCTTTTCTAAAAAAAATTTTGTCTAATAACATTACAGTTAATTTAAGTGTTCAATTTTCACTTGAGTGGAAATGTATTTAATTGATTTTTTCTTTGACATGAATGGATGCTGTAATGAGGTGAGTGTAGGTATTTATATGGTAAAGAGTATAATTTAGTTACAGTTTATTTTTGGTAGGCCTAATTGTTTATTTACTTTACTGGTGGGAAGAAATGAGTTTGTGGTAGATTTTACATTGCTAAATTGTTCTCTTAGCATTGTTATTGAGCAATTTTTTTTTTTTTATAAATTAGTGTGTTGCAGTGAGATAATGTCTGGGAAAGTGAATCTGAGATATTTTGAGCTAAGGATTTGTGGTGCTGTGTGTAAGTATAGTCATTTCATGATCATGGGTAAATTTGAGCATAACTTTGAGAGTCACTAACTAGCCAGTGAGCCACACTGCTGGATGTGCTTTATAGACATCTTCAAGGTCTGGGATTCAACTGAGGGCAGTCTCATCCACTTCAACAACTGTAACTCGCACAGCCTGCTGGACCTATTCTACATCACACGCCATAGTTCTGTATGTGGAAGTAGCACTTCATAATGGTGTCACATTAAACCCATCAACCACCTTCAATACCTGCACTTTGACAGTTGCTGTCCATTCCATACCAAGAAGTCTTGGCCGTACGGTCTTGCCACAAGGCCAAACGCATCTGCTCCACTCAAACTGACTTAAACAAGTAATGTGATATAATAGTCAAAGCATTCCTCGATAAAGGCTACCCCAAATTCCTGGTTCTCAAACATATTCAGCGTGCCATTTCAACCACAGATCCTCAAACAAAGATCAGTAACTCCGATATCCCTCTGGTTGTCCCTTACCACGAGGGCATGGAACCATTCCCTACTGTGGACACTAAATTCTGGCCCCATCACCACTCACTCCAAACCAACCAGATTAGTCTTTAAACAAACCCCCAACCTTTGAAACAAATTGATGCACCCAAAATTACCACCGAATTCCACAGTCAGTAATATCGCCACCCCCAGGAGGTCTCATCCTAGCCATAGCCCACGTCAGCTCTTGTGCTATACACCAGTCTTCCACCTCCTTCAACATCAGGCTCACCAGTCAGACTTCTACTATCCAGCGCAGCTATAACTGTGCAACAGAAACTCAGCTACAGTGCATTCACTGCAATGCACAGTACATTGACTTCACTATCCAACACACAGAGCGGACACCACAGAAGCCACAGCTGGGGCTAATGTAAGTTTACCGGAGAAGCCAGCTGCAGCACATGCAGCATCTCACAACCAGAACTTTGACTCCTGTTACACAACCAGAGTGGTGAGGACCCTACCTCCTTCCGATAACAATGCAGAACTGCGACACTGGGAACTGGCGCTCCAATACATCACCAAATCCAGACAGACACCTGGCTTTAAACATGAGATAACCCCTCCGCCACATTTTAAATTCCCCGCCCTACCCTAGTTCGCCTCCTGGCCGCTAGGTTCACTGTTGCCAACCACCACTCACGAGACTGCAGTGTGTCACCGCTCACCGCCTGATGAAGCTGGTCTAGACAGCAAAGCATTGCGCGACAGTGCATCTGAGTGGAAAATATGTTTGTTCGACTGTTGTGTGTGGGTGTTTATCTACGAGTACCACTCTGTGAGTACTTGTGCATTCTATCTACTTTTTATAATGTAATCAATAACCTAGCGGCCTATTCCCACCACATCAAATTCAATAGAAATACATTGTCCTAATAAAAAGATACCCAGCAACCCTG
>NQII01004348.1:166320-207677 GCA_002778355.1 Clitarchus hookeri
CAAAACACTGAGTGGCATCAAGTTTTGCCAAATATGAAGTACATTTTCAGTGGCTTCTTGGGGGAAAATAAACTTTGGGTGTCCTTGTGTGATACTTGGCCTGGCTTGTGCGACTTTGTTCCCTCCCGTTATGTGGCTGGCGAGGTGGGAGACGGTTGCCTAGCAAAAGTGTTGAATTCTTGTGCTTTCCCTCTTGAGGCCAAGGGGGTGGGGGCGAAGACAGTCTGTGGAAGGGTGATAGCCAATTCTCCTTTTCTCTTCAGCGGCAAGCATGTTATGACGATGCACACTTTAAACCTCAGCCACATTTTTTAACCAATTTTTACTAATTTTTTGACTGTTTTTACTAAGTTGTTTAGTTAAATGCGCTACGGGCAATATCTGATATCCCTCTAACCTACGCCACAGGGTGAAGCTTTGTTGGCCGTACACAACAGTACCATCTTGACGCGAAGGTAGCAAGCCCACGAAGCTGCTGCTGCCACCTGCATGTCTACTGCCCTCCTCCCCTTCCCGCCTTGGTGCATGCGGTCATTCCACCCCTCTGGCCGCCGCCGAGAAGGGTTAAGCAGCCCAGCACTCGGCCACTTCTGGCCTTTTTTGCAGACAGTGTGCCCCATTTGTAATCTGAGTTGTGGGCTATTGTGGAGTGCAGGGAGAGAGAATTGCCGAGTGGCCGAGCATGGCGGAGCGCTCAGATCACCTCTCCCCGTGCCTAGCGGCGGGAGGGCAAGTAAGCAGGCCTGGTTGTGCTTTGGGTTGCCGTCTAATAATACTCGAATACATTTGTCGTTGCAGTTGTGTACCTATTTTAGCAATCTACCTCTGCTGTAATGCCACTTTGAAATTGATACTGAAAGTTGTACACCACCACCATTCTGTTACCTGCAAAGATGCATTTGCTAAGAAAATGTGTGCAATGTTTTAGATACCATTATCAAAAGTAGTATTGAATGGGAAAACAATTGTGCATTTATTTCACAATGTTGGTTGGAAATAACAAAGATTGCACAGCATGTAAACAGACTTTGAACATCTTAACCTTACTTTACATACTTCATTGTTAAATATTTATAAAATGTCAGGAATTAAAGTAGTCACAGTGTGAAGACCAACGTGGGTGGTTTGGAGAGCAGGTCTTGCGTTTGTGTTGAGGAAGCCGTATTTTTTTGTTTAGTGACGGTCCAATATGCAAATCTGCCCAATGTTTTTGATATCCGATACGTTGTCTGAAAGCCGATCCAATTCCGACAATCTAATCCGACATAAAAAAATTTCCTAAATTTTTATAGTGTTTTATTTAGTTATCAAAATTTTTCTTCATAAAAGTGCGAAGTAAATGTGATGGTTAAAGAAATTTAAACAGTAAAAAATAATACAACAATAGAACAATAAAAAATTTAAGTCAATCTAATGTTTTATGTGTTAGATGATTTCTCATGTTGGATGTATTGAATGTTGGTGATGTTTGCCCGTCCCTTGGAACATCAGCTCTGAGCCTTGCAGATATTGCAACTCACTATCCATAGCTTATCCGTCTGCATGGAATATTGCCGGACGTCACTCTACTTCCCCATAACTGCATGTGCTGTATGTTAACTACCCACTCATAAAATAACACACACACACGCAATTCAGTAATACTGTAATTCTTGTTTTACAAAGATGCCAACTTGAAGAAAGTCACTTTTATCAGTTCTATGGCATTATTTCTCCACTAAAGTTTTAAAATGTATCTAGCAGAAACATAAGGGATATTAATACATGCAAGATAACTACTTTGGTAGTGTCTCATCTTTGGTTTGGTAGACAACCACGCAATGTAAATAACAACTCTACGCATGCTGTCACCTGTTTGCTGTTCAAGTGGAAAAAATAAATTGTGATTCAGGGAAAAAAATTTATGAGACTATTTGGGTCTACAATTATTAAGAGCAATAGTTGTTAACCTTTTTTTTTATAAAATTTAAATATATGTAATTATAAAATTTACAAGATATGGATGTAAACATTGTGAACTTGCAAACAATTTATGGTGAAACCTCTATTATTAGTTTTTCAAGGGACCTACTGAAAAAACTCAGCATGCGGGAAAACTCAACATGTGGACCTCTCTCCTCAAAAAGTAAAACCTAACCTCAAAAAAAAATTATTTTCATCCTTGGGTATACTGAGTTGATTGCCTGAAATGAACAGTGGGTATATCTTAAATACTGGATGAAAAAACACATTTCAATCATTCAATATAATTGTGATATAAAATATTGAAATGCACTTAATTTTGAAAATCCACCGAATGTTTACATAAAATCCACTAAATTCTGCCAAATGTAAAAAAAAAGGCAAAAATCAAACAAAAATAATTTTTAAAAATGATTTAAAATAGAAACGTGCTAAAAATTGTTAAATTTAACTGCAGCAATAAAGTACGTAGTTCCATCATAGTAATGCTGCATTTTATATTTTCTACTCTTCTTTGGAGGCAAATTTAACACATTTTTTTAAGTTTGATGTGTAAAAATCAGATTTTTTAAAATTATATTATACCCCGCTAAAAGTTTTTAAATTTCGCCAAATTAAACGGAAAGTCTGCTAAGTTGACAACACTCGCCATCTTGTGTGACAGTTGATATCACTGCATTACTCTTAAAAAAAGTTACTAGCGTAATTTTATCTTAACAGAATTAATACTTGAAAACATACTGTTCCCCTTTAATGTTTGTAATTTATATAGTTATTTACCGTACTGTCCTAAAAATTATTACGTTTCCATTGTGGAATGAGAGTAAAGTTCAAATCCGTTCCGTCCATTATGAATGTTTGGTTCTGGACCGTACCACATCCATTAAAAATATGAGTTTGATTTGTGCGAATTTTTGTTTGCTGACTTGAAACAAACAAATGCCTGCAATTATTATGTTTTACTTGTTTTTCAACGTAAGTAATTTATAACAAATAGTGATTGATTTATCAAAAATAAATTACGTGGTTGTTAACAATTGCAACGTTTCACAACTAGTTGTGTACACTAGCATTTGAGGTGAGGGAGTGTCTGTTTACGTTCTCTTGGCGCTACTGAATTTTGGTAGTACCAATTTTAAGATAGTTTTTTCACATATAAACAATAGTTCTGAATATATTTTGATTTTCGGACAGAATGTCTGATCGATGGATGCGGGAAAATTAATGATTTAAGGGCGTAGCATGCAGGTTTTTTTAACATTGTTTATTTAGGATATTTCTTGGGACCATCCAAAAAAAATTGACTGATACTGGAAATCGACATAAACTGGAACGCAACAACGAGGTTTCACTGTAGATGATCTGGTGAAAACGTATTTTAAGTGTGTTTAATACTGGCCACTTACAAAACTGTGGCTCAGGCCATGACTCGGTCATATTTTGTTTATATTGAAAAGTGCATTTCGTGTTAACTGCTAGACCATGGTTTAATTTACCAGAAAAATAAAATCTTTTAGTTGGTTTTATTACTACAAAAATGGTTAATTATGAAAAAATCATGTTTTATTATTTTTTCTGATGTAAATCGGAAGGAAAAATATCATTTTTAAATGGTTGTATTCTTTTTAATGTAAACATGGAATTGGGGTTATACAAAAGTGCCCCAACACAATATATCTTACCATTATGTCTAATTTTTGATAATGACTGTGACCTCTTTTATACATTATAAAATTCCATCAATAGTCATACTTAAAATTTTTTGCTACCTGAAATGTTGCCATTTTGGCAAGTTGCGATAACCGATGTAATTAATGTTTATATTTACGATACAGATATTTCTGATAACAGCAATATCTGCCAATAGACCAATAACTGTTATCGGATCGGACCATCACTAATTTTGTATCCAGAGTAGAGAATGGTTGTGAGTTTACTTCGGCCTTCATGATATGGGACCACCAGGGGTATATCAGAGTTGTTGACCTTGGTTTGTGTTCCGGTATTTGAGATGGATTGCTGAATCTGTTTGTGGACGAGGTGCCTGGGGTAGCCCCAGTCGAGGAATGCTGTTTGTTGAGATCACTGTTGGTGGAGCAGATACGTTAAGCTTTTGTGACAAGACTGTAGGGTAGGGATCTTTTGGCATTGTATGGGTGGTAGCTGTTAAGTACTGGAGGTTGTTGGTGGGTTTGGTGTGAATGGCAGTTTGAATTGTGCCATTGTGGAGAGTCAGTTCAACATCCACGACGTCCCATTGTATCAGGGATTGGCAGCCCCACTGAGAGAATCTGAGCACTTGTAGATGCCGACCTTCAACCTTGAGTACAGCAGCTTCCATCCTACGGCAAGGACACTGACCACTTCCTTGAACGCTTGAGACACCTGGGTCCCATTCCCCAAGATGCATACATAGTCACCATAGATGTTACATCTCTCTATACCAACATCTCCCACTCATCTGGTCAGTCAGCCATTGAATATCACCTCAAGCAAAGACCCCACACAGTAAACATTCTACAGCATTCCTTGTTGAACTCACCAGGCTAACCCTTAGCAACAACACCTTCATGTCAAAGGCACAGTGATGGGTACACACTCAAGGTCACGTGGCCCTACTCCAAAACACATGCCATATTCCTGGATATTTAACTCTCTCTCCATAATGGCACAATTCAAACTGCTGTACACATCACACCACACCCACCAACAACCTTCAGTACGTAACAGCTACCACCCATACAATGCCATAAGATCCCTACCTTACAGTCTCGCTACAAGAGCCAAACGTATCTGCTGCACCAACAGTGATCTCAACAAACAGTGTGAACAAATAGCCAGAGCATTCCTTGACAGGGGCTACCCCTGGCCACTCGGTCACAAACAGATTCAGAAAGCCATCTGAAATACAGGAACACAAACCAAGGTCAACAACCCTCAGGTGATCCCATATCATGAAGGCCTAAGTAAACTCCGAACCATTCTCCAAACCACAAATGCCAACCAAACTATCGCCCCCAGAGAAACCCACCCCTGCAATAGCTCACGCTGTGGCTCCTGTGCCATCCACCAACCCCCAACTTATTTCAGTACTAGCCGTACACACCCCATCCAACTGTGCAACAGAAACTCTGATTTATCGGCTACAGTGCCAACACTGTACTGCAGAATAAACCACCAACACACTCGGGCAGAGAATGAATGTCCACAGAGCAGACACCAAACATGCCGTAGCTGGTCACATCCACCCCTACAAGATGAACCAGTTGCAGCATCACACAACAAAGATTATGATTCCTCCTACAGCACCAGAGTTGAGAGAGTCCTACCACTTTCAAGCAATAGCTCAGAACTTGGACGCTGACCAATCTGTAACAAAATCCAGGCAGTCGTCGGGTATCACACAGCTCCAAACCACACTCGTCGGCTATATTGGCAAATTTTCAATTCTCCCGCCCCACCCTGGTTTGCTACCTAGCCGCTAGGTTTACTAACTAACAGCGCCCGTCCACCATACTGCAGTGTCCTACAACTCGTTGGCTGATGAAGCTGGCCTAGCCAGCGAAACATTGCGATCGTGCAACCACGTGGGAAATGTGCCCTCCTTTGTGTGCGAATGCGTTTAAGTGAGAACTTGAATTCCTGTCCTTTTATATATGTTTGGTAGCCTAGCGACCTACTTGTGACCTTAACTAACATACATAAATGTGCATTATCATGTGTATGTGGCATAACTTAAACATACTGAAAACTACAGAAATACTAAGTTATCACATACTATTTAAGGGCATTTTTTGAGTTATTTTTAGATTTGTAGCCTAATTCTGCAATATGTTCCGGCCAGCAATTCACACCCTGATATCAGTTCTAAAGATGTGTGTATTTCAGTGTCGTGTAAAATTTTTTTGTGTGTGAATATTATAGTATTGTGAATGATCTTAATGCTTGTTTAGTCTGTGCATTCACATTGTAGGCTATTCACGGTAAAGTGAGCACTTTTGTAAGCCCTCCCATTTGGAATAATAGTCAATAAATATATTTTATTGTAGTCTTAGACGTTAACTTTCAAATCTGTGAAATATACACACTGTGTTTATTACTTACGTGGCCATATTTATTTAAAATGAGGTGGAAGGATAAAAAATTGCTGATAGGAAAAAATAACTAGGGCCTCAATATTACTCACTTTACTGTGAACAGCTTATTGAAATATTTGTAGCAGTGTTCCAAGTTTATTCCCACTTTAGAAAAAAATATTTTAAAGACACTAATTTTTTTTGTATCATGGATTCTGATTTTGGTTTGAAATTTGAAAATGTTTTGAAGGATTGGACAACCATTAAAGTGAGGTGAAATTGATCAGCTAGGGGTGAGATTGATCACGTGATCACATGTTAAGACAAGGTACATACATAGGTGGGGTGAAAGTGACCAGCAGGGGTGGGATTGATCACGTGATCACATGTTAAGACAAGGTACATACATAGGTGGGGTGAAAGTGACCAGCAGGGGTGGGATTGATCACGTGATCACATGTTAAGACAAGGTACATACATAGGTGGGGTGAAAGTGACCAGCAGGGGTGGGATTGATCACGTGATCACATGTTAAGACAAGGTACATACATAGGTGGGGTGAAAGTGACCAGCAGGGGTGGGATTGATCACGTGATCACATGTTAAGACAAGGTACATACATAGGTGGGGTGAAAGTGACCAGCAGGGGTGGGATTGATCACGTGATCACATGTTAAGACAAGGTACATACATAGGTGGGGTGAAAGTGACCAGCAGGGGTGGGATTGATCACGTGATCACATGTTAAGACAAGGTACATACATAGGTGGGGTGAAAGTGACCAGCAGGGGTGGGATTGATCACGTGATCACATGTTAAGACAAGGTACATACATAGGTGGGGTGAAAGTGACCAGCAGGGGTGGGATTGATCACGTGATCACATGTTAAGACAAGGTACATACATAGGTGGGGTGAAAGTGACCAGCAGGGGTGGGATTGATCACGTGATCACATGTTAAGACAAGGTACATACATAGGTGGGGTGAAAGTGACCAGCAGGGGTGGGATTGATCACGTGATCACATGTTAAGACAAGGTACATACATAGGTGGGGTGAAAGTGACCAGCAGGGGTGGGATTGATCACGTGATCACATGTTAAGACAAGGTACATACATAGGTGGGGTGAAAGTGACCAGCAGGGGTGGGATTGATCACGTGATCACATGTTAAGACAAGGTACATACATAGGTGGGGTGAAAGTGACCAGCAGGGGTGGGATTGATCACGTGATCACATGTTAAGACAAGGTACATACATAGGTGGGGTGAAAGTGACCAGCAGGGGTGGGATTGATCACGTGATCACATGTTAAGACAAGGTACATACATAGGTGGGGTGAAAGTGACCAGCAGGGGTGGGATTGATCACGTGATCACATGTTAAGACAAGGTACATACATAGGTGGGGTGAAAGTGACCAGCAGGGGTGGGATTGATCACGTGATCACATGTTAAGACAAGGTACATACATAGGTGGGGTGAAAGTGACCAGCAGGGGTGGGATTGATCACGTGATCACATGTTAAGACAAGGTACATACATAGGTGGGGTGAAAGTGACCAGCAGGGGTGGGATTGATCACGTGATCACATGTTAAGACAAGGTACATACATAGGTGGGGTGAAAGTGACCAGCAGGGGTGGGATTGATCACGTGATCACATGTTAAGACAAGGTACATACATAGGTGGGGTGAAAGTGACCAGCAGGGGTGGGATTGATCACGTGATCACATGTTAAGACAAGGTACATACATAGGTGGGGTGAAAGTGACCAGCAGGGGTGGGATTGATCACGTGATCACATGTTAAGACAAGGTACATACATAGGTGGGGTGAAAGTGACCAGCAGGGGTGGGATTGATCACGTGATCACATGTTAAGACAAGGTACATACATAGGTGGGGTGAAAGTGACCAGCAGGGGTGGGATTGATCACGTGATCACATGTTAAGACAAGGTACATACATAGGTGGGGTGAAAGTGACCAGCAGGGGTGGGATTGATCACGTGATCACATGTTAAGACAAGGTACATACATAGGTGGGGTGAAAGTGACCAGCAGGGGTGGGATTGATCACGTGATCACATGTTAAGACAAGGTACATACATAGGTGGGGTGAAAGTGACCAGCAGGGGTGGGATTGATCACGTGATCACATGTTAAGACAAGGTACATACATAGGTGGGGTGAAAGTGACCAGCAGGGGTGGGATTGATCACGTGATCACATGTTAAGACAAGGTACATACATAGGTGGGGTGAAAGTGACCAGCAGGGGTGGGATTGATCACGTGATCACATGTTAAGACAAGGTACATACATAGGTGGGGTGAAAGTGACCAGCAGGGGTGGGATTGATCACGTGATCACATGTTAAGACAAGGTACATACATAGGTGGGGTGAAAGTGACCAGCTAGGGGTGGGATTGATCACGTGATCACATGTTAAGACGAGGTACATACATAGGTGGGGTGAAAGTGACCAGCAGGGGTGGGATTGATCACGTGATCACATGTTAAGACAAGGTACATACATAGGTGGGGTGAAAGTGACCAGCAGGGGTGGGATTGATCACGTGATCACATGTTAAGACAAGGTACATACATAGGTGGGGTGAAAGTGACCAGCAGGGGTGGGATTGATATGACAGTTTTCTGTACATGTTTAGGTCAGGTANATACATAGGTGGGGTGAAAGTGACCAGCAGGGGTGGGATTGATATGACAGTTTTCTGTACATGTTTAGGTCAGGTACCATATCTGACATTTATATTTATAGAACATTTTCATGTTATCAATCTCACCTCTGCTAATCAATTTCACCCCATTTTACAGTATGGATTCAGATTTGGCCAAAAAAAGAATTTTACCCATTTCTAATCTATTCTGAAATTATTAGGCAAGAGGTGGGGAGTGGTTTGAGTACATCTTTCTTGGAAGTAAACAGTTGTCCCAAGTGGAAATATTAGTGAGTGTTGCCACAAAACAGGGCACATCTGTTGTTAAGTTGTTAAACATATGTAATCATTTATGCAGAAAAAGTTCAGTTGCTGCTTACACGTTCATTTAAACCATAAGTATTGCAGAGGTGCCATACAGGCGACTTATATACTACATAGAGTAGTGCTTAGCCTTGTGAACTAGGGAGTAGATTGTGCATTGCAGCTGAAGACCTGCAGTGTAGGTGCGATAACACTTTGTAGACATCAGCAAACAACACACAACACTGCAGAGATCTCGCTCTGAAACGCCAGACTTGTTGCAGTTCCGAGGAATGTAAACATGCAACTTGACGACTTGTCTTCTACGGTCCGGACCCTGTTGATATGTATTGTGCTGGCTGTTAACGTGTTGTGAAGCTGCGATGACGAGAGCGAGAAGCTGCTAGGAGCGTAGGAGGTGGTAGTACGGTGTGACTGGTTGTTTGTTCCAGGTGAACCTGCTGCTGGTGTTTATGATGTTCAGCCGCCTGTTCAAGTACCCGGCGCTCTACGCTGCCTTCGGCTTCACCCAACACCAGCCCGTCATCATAGGACTGCTAGTCATCATGCAGTTCATCTTCTCTCCGTACAATGCAGTGAGTCGCTCGACTAGCTGTCCGTCCACTATCACAGCTTGTCTGCTATATTCATATCATCTTATATCAAAAGAAACTACATTATAATCTTTAAAATTGCAAGTGTAATTGCTGACTTAATAATGATGCTTCAGAATTAGAAATGTTATTGCAAAAGTTGATGTTGCAATGGTTTACACACAATTGATGCAGACTTGCGACAGTTCTAACCGGAGACGTGTAGAGGCAAAGTGTCTATAGTTTATTGTCGGAGGCTTGTGCCGTGAGAGGAAACAGGACTGGCTGTTGATTGGCATTTAGAAAATTCAAGCTGGGCAAGTGGCCATTGCAGGGTGTAGGCTTGTTTCCTCGCAGATGGTATTGTGACGTAGCTGTGTTCGCCCGTTCGTCTAACGTGTGTGGAGAGAGAGCATGCCACGGGACATTTGCTGTGGGTCGGCAGGCTCAACACCAGCCTAGAGTTGCATCATGGGTAGGAAGGCCACTGCTAGTCTGTACTTAGTGTTGTCATGAATCACAAATAATTGTGTCACAAAAGTGCAGTTTTAAGTATGTACTTCTTTATTTAAACAAGGGGCAAGATTTAGTACATTATAGACAGCAACTAAGTACTTGCTGTACTAGAGATGATTTAATACATATTAAAAAGGGAAGGGTGAACAAATGGTCCAAATCAGAGCCCTCGTATAAAAATATTATAAAACATATACATTAAAAGAGGGGCATCAAAATATGGTCCTAACCAAAGTCCTCAATAGAAAATATCAAAATTCTTGATAGTAATACCAACTTTACTATATTAGCAAGCCCCTGGACAGTAGATAATTTTTTAAAACAAATCACTTTCTGTACTTTAAATACTTAAAAAATTTGTGCTACGAGCGTCGTGTTTAAAAACTCACTAATTACTCCCACAGCACACTCGGAAACTATCTTACAGAAAAACTGAGTTGGCATTACAAAACATGATTAAAATTCAGACATTCATAAAACATTTTTGCGACTGTGGTGAAACTGCTTATTTAGCTCTAAACCACAGTTTTCACCTGCAGACCGATACTGAATTTTGAAGAGAGACTACATGACAACACGCCTCGTGCAAACTTCAACTACGCCACCCTAATTCAAAAACTATGTTAAAGCAACTAATATTATACGACACGACAACTGCTGACTCGCCAGTATTTGACGACGCCTCAGCAGATACCGCAGTAAAGGAGAAGCCGTGGTAGTGCAGCAGGCAAACTGCTCTAGTTACATGCAGAGAGACTATGCGCATGCTGGGAAGAGGGCGGATCCAAAGAACTTAAGACAAAGAAAGGAAACGGATAAAGGAAGTAGAGTACGCGCACAAGCGCACGGAAGGACGACGTCACAAATGGCGCCACTAAATGTCTTGCAAGCACCAGCGGTGCAACCCACACCTCTAAAATGTGTGCCCTGGATGTAAAAACACTCGTCCAAGTCAGCAATGCATCGTAAGAGAAAACATAACAGGTACAAGTTCAGTACTGAAGAAACCGGAGGAAGATACACTAATTACAAAGAATAAAGTGTAGAAAAACAATGTGAAAGACTTTAAAACAGAAACAGGAAAGTTGCAACACCCATCGACCTAATTTCCCTAACTGGTGTGGGTGGTTGAGCACCCAATCAAGGTATAAAGATTACATTCATTGTGTTCAATGTACAAAGTGAATTTCTCTAAACTAAATTAACATGCTAAGGTCCCCTTTCGTAAATCCGTAGGTTTTTCCAGTTTTTGTTAAACTGCGACTTGCAAAAGCCGCCAGGGGCTATCCTTTTACGACCCTCTTACTCAGCCCAGCCCCTGAGGCGATGAACGAGGCATCAACCTGAACATGCTCTGGTTTTTCTGCAAGAGGCCACCAAAAATTGAATTTGTGCCAGTAAATAAGTATACAACGTCCACTGTCATAGTTATTGGCGACAAGGAAGGTTGCAGATACCCTTCTGTGGTATTATTTTGATCGGAAGATATCTGACTATTGAATTACCTTGATATTCCATGAAATAATCATGCTGATTTTACACCAGAGAAGATGAACATGGACTTATAATGATTGGTAAATCCTAGCACTACTTGATGTTTTTAACATTTTAGGAGACAAGGGGAAACTAATACTTAATATGCCTCTCGGGTATCATTTTTTTTCCGGATAATGTGGTTATTAAAATTCATCTATATTTTATTTTAAAAAAGTGTATTTTTTGTGCTAGAGGCGATTAAACACCAACTTCATGCAACAAATGGTAAACTTTGATGTATAGGGGTTGGGGGTGGTTCCAAACTTCTCCAAAATATCTATAGCAACCCTAATTATGGAAACTGTGAGGGGTAATCTTAGTACGGCTCTACTGCACAAAGTACGCTCTGTATTGTCATTATCGAACCATTACCGTATTCACCTGAATATAAGACAATGCTATTTTTTTCCAAATTTCACTTTGAAAAATTTAGGGGTCTTCTAATTGTTGCATCACAAATAATTGAGGCTAATATTTATGCATAGGTAATAGTAACAGCACTTAGTTCATGGTATCCAGAAAAATATTCTAATATTTTCAAAAACACAAGTTTGGTTAATTTATTAAAAGAAATAAAACACAACCACAATAAAATGTGAGGTTAACTTCAATTTCTATCACCTTTTTTCTTCCGATAGGCTCTGTTACTGGTCTTTAATCCAGGCGCGCAGATATTTCTAACTATCACAAAACCACCGCTAAAATATTGGTACAAGTATTAAATATGCATAGATGGATCAGTGCATTACATTACACTACCGGCGGTAATGTTTGTGTTAGGTTGCGTTTACCAAAGATACAATTGTAACGTGGTGGTAAACTAAACATCTCGTGATCTAGAGCAACTACATGATCACCAACTTTAGCGCTGACGTTCAACATTCCCACAGTGAATGCGTCTAGGGTTGTCAGTGTGTATCTATGACTTCTGATTTATTTTTCCGTGTTTACACCTGGTCGAAGCCGTTTCACGGTTTTGTGTCGAACGTATTGGCAACTGAGCATGTGTTAATTAATTATGAGTGGCCACATTGAAAGAAAAAGGTTCATCGGCGTTGCAACTAAGAAAATTTTTCTGCCATTTTTCCGTTACCGAAGCAATTGTTCGTGAGGATCATTCTACTGGAGAGAGTGATTCAAGTGATGAATAATTGACACAGAACACTTTGAGTGTTTTTTTTTATCATGGCCTGTTAATAAGTATTCGTGCCAAATTGAATTTTTGCTATTAGCAAAGGGCAAATGTAGGGAGTCGTCTTATGTTATATTCGGGTGAATACGGTATATGAAGTGCACAAAAGGTGCAGTTATTTATGCATAGTCAAATTTGCTACCAAATTTCTTGTGTAAATGTTAAACTCCTTCCCGTCCACCCCCAATAAAAAAAAAAGTAGGTAAATGTGGGTGAATTGTATAACAACTAGCCAAGTGTAATGCATTATGCGGTACAGGATGAGTCCAGTGGGAGGAGGATGTAGAAGTTGGTTCATCACTCTGAGCACAATATATACAGCGAACAAGTACACTATGTGTGTTGTATGTGCATGTAACGACCCTAAACATTCCCCCAAGCCTGCAGGCTAGAAACATGGCACTGTGTAACGAGTACAGTATCGTGTCCAGTGTGTCAACACTTCAGTCGGAAGCTGTGAGTAACCTGCCACGCAAGGATTACTGGGGCTCACAACTCTTCCAGAAATACTAATTATAAACCATCAGTGGCCAGACAGGCTACAAAGAATAATTAAAACAAGTTATTAACGCTGACCAAATGCATCTGAATGCTTAACATTACACACATGATTAGCTGAAAAAGACTTAGATTGTGGTTTTTGGGTACCAGTTTAGAAAGTGTGTGTGCCTTCTCTTAACAGTTACCAAGTGACATCAGTTACTGCCACCAGTGAGTGTAACGTGAAATGTTATGTAACCTCCAGTGAACCATTGTGATAGCATGGTGAACATCAGTAGGCCTCTTGTGTTCTCACTGAAGCACAGATGAAAACTTGCCCGAACGACAAACATGTTCCCTAAGTCTTGATCAGCAGTGAGGTGTGTGCCCTGGGAGGGTCGTCAATAAGTCCTGCTGTTCTCGCCACTACTGTGTAGTCATCGGATGTTTATCTCGAAGCGTGTTGGCTGTCACGAGTGCACTGCAAGTCCGTGAGCCGAGGATTTTAAGTTTTGAGTCAAGCCCGAGTGAGCGTACTGTAAGATCCTGAGTTTTGAGTCTAGCTGAAGCTCCAAGGTCTTTTATTACATACCAAAAAATGTTTTGCAATAATAAAGATATGATTTGTGTTTTGACAGTAATGTGTGTTTATATCTGCAGTTATGAGGAATAATTCAAACCAGAACATGTCTACCTTTGTGTTTCATTAATAAATACAGTAGTAACATATTTTCTTTTGTAAACAGTAAGAGACTATGTCTTTGGTCGCTAGCCAAATTACATGCCATTGATGTAGCAGCTCTAATTTTTTGAGCCAGAAGAATATCTTTCAGTCCTCTCACTTAGATTTCCAGCAACAATAATTTTTTAAGCAGGTTGTTTATGCAAACGCATAATAACGGGGTGTGAAATACGTAAAGTGTAATATTTTGAGTTGAGCTTGAGCTGCAAGTAGGTACAGTATTTGACTCAAGTTTAATTCTTGAGTACTTGCAGATATCTAGAGTGCATTCATACTAGAGAAGATATTGAAGAAGAAAGTTGGAAGAGGAGACTGCGTGCAGGGCTTGCTTGCTGAGTTGTGAAGGCAGCGACGGGATGAATGTACGAAGGGCTTGTGTTCTCCAGGAATACGCTCGTCCAGCGTCCTTTGCCAACACGGTGGAGCGTGAGCGCTGCCGCAGGTGGCGTCTGTGTCGGGAGGGTGAAGGCTGCGAGTCCTGCACTGGTTGCAGCAGTTTGTTGTCAACAGTTTGTAATGTTCCGTCTTATTTACTACCGTATTTATAATAATGCAGCCGCACAGTTGAGCGCCATCTTGTAACGTTGCGGAAGTATTACCCTGCCAAATGTTTACGTTGCCACGGCTTGCTCATCGGTAGAATACGAGACTCAGTACCAGGTGACGCCGATTAATTAAAAAGAAGAAGTTCCAGATTAGTTTGCTTTATACTTTATTTATCATTGAAGTTTCACAGTGCACAGACGACTTTCCAGTTTTCAGAGTACGAACTTTCATAATTAGTTATACCAGTGCAGAAAACAGCGCCACAGTAGTTTACAGTTTATTAATGTCTCAAACTTGCCTCGCAAGACTAAGTTACGAAGGCAGGAGGGATGTTCGTTCCCTCCTGGCACCCTAACGACCCACGCCCTTTCGGGCTGGTGCGTCTTCTCACGCCCGACGCGTCGTCTTCGACGGTTGGTGACTTTCTCTCCAGGAGATAGGCACCACCAGTATATATTAGGCAGGCCTAGCTCCCCCTTCTTCTAAGATAAGCGCATGGCCTCCGGCATCTGCCAGTAGCATCGTCCAAAACTACCCTGTGTCCCGCGCTCACAACATGTTATTGTACCCGCAATGGCCGCATAACCAAAACAATAACTTTCGAAACTAGACGGTAAACTGACTCCTGTTACAACGTAAACAGCAGATGTCCACACATCTGCTCGACAAACAAACACGGGAAACTAGCCACCGCGGTTTTAACTTGAAACCTGACAAAATATTACAAAGCTTTCCAAAGCTAAATACACACGAATGAATTTTACACCCATGTCCCAAAAAATTAAGCATACTGCGTCATTACAAGTTGCCGTGCCACAACTCTCCATCCGTGTAGTCGGCAAGTTGCACGACAGTGTCCACGTACTACGTCCACGGTTGTGAATGATGATCCTTGTCCTGTCGGTGTGGTTAGCTGTTGGTTACATCGCAAGTAGGAACGGAATGGTCGAATCCCATGATTCCGTACGGTTCGAGGATCTCTGTATTGGAGACAGGATTCCAGTAAAAGATTCAACATGAAAGGTTGAGGTTAGATTTTCTTTAACAGCATATTTCAGTTACAATCAAATACTGTTAAAGCATTTTCAAGGGACAAGGAAAATTAAATGTATTGGGAGGGGATTATATTTAATTTTCTGAGGTGATGGCACAGATTTTGTGTTTGCAGACAGAAAACCAATTCGCACTTTCACTAAAAGTGAATGGAACACATGAAAATCCTGATGTTCATGAGATCAGAATAATGGTTTTCAGTTAAATGCTGCCACAGTTTTGTAATACTTTTTTTATAAAAATGATTTATGATTTGCAACTTTTGATATTTGATAACATTTTTGTCTTCTTTAAATTATGTTCATGCTCAATTTTTAAACACTAACAATTTTGTATCTCAACATTTTTAAACAATTTTAATTTGCTTCTATGTGATCCAGTTTGCACACCAAAGGTAAATGGTAAGCAATGATCACAGATGTATGTGTACACTTGAAAACAAATTCTATTGCCGTGGCAATTCTCAAAGTAGAACTCAAAGCAAACATTATTTCCTTGCATACTAGGCCTGTCTTGTTTTCTTTGAGTGTTGGCAGTTACCCATATAATGCAATATCTATGGATTTGCAATGGTGGCTGTATACAGTGGACTCTTGATTCTCTAAAAATGAATGTACCAATAAACTGTATCCACCATTAATTTTCAGTGGCCCTGGCAAAATTTCTGTATAAATAACAATAAAATTACCATCTTTTAACATTTATAAGCTATTGTTAGCCGCAGGTCAGAACATTATTGCATATTTTTATTTCTTAACAGAAGCTGTCCCAGTAAACTACTTGTTTATTTTCTGTATCGTGGAAATGTAAGTAATGTCATTTGAGAAGGTAATAACATAAGTAATACAGTATAATGGATGTCTTAAGAACATGCGTGAGTCCGTGTAAATAGCTGTGTGTCCATATCAAGACTGTTGTAGCGAGCAGGCTGCGTTCATGAAGTTGGCCTCGAGCAGTACGCGACACACAGTCCTGGGTACATAGACGATACTGAGCGTGTGGGTATGTCGTGGTGTGCAGGTACTCAACTTCCTGATGACGATCCTTAGCCGTCGTTTCGAGTTCCAAGCGGACGCGTTTGCGGTGAAGCTGGACAAGGCAACTCACCTGCGGCAGGCGCTCATCAAGCTCAACCAGGACAACCTGAGCTTCCCCGTCTTCGACTGGCTCTACTCAAGTTGGCACCACTCGCACCCGCCCCTGCTGGAGCGCCTCCGTGCACTGTCCGACCACAAGCGGGAGTAGTCCCGGTCCCAGGTATGCACCTCGCGCTTGCCAGCCATTGCCTCCCCGCTCTTCCTATTTTTTATTTATTATGTTTGGTTAGTCCGTTTGGTGAGCATTAGCAGTTCCAGGACATAGAACATGTCAAATGCATAAATTTTGAAAAGAATATAAAAATTTATAACATCAACAACATATTTTAAAGGCAATGTATGATAAACACATTTTAAAAATGAATTGCAATGTACAGTAACTGCCAAAAATAAATAATACAAACTAGTCAAAAATTGCTGTTATAAAAGATTAACTGTTTACATTTACAACTTGCACCATATTTACGGCATTGTGAGCCAACCTTTTTTTTTTTTTACCAATTTGGATCCTCCAGAATCACACCTTGGCTTAGAACTTATAGCTTCACCCACTACATAAACAATGACGGTCACTGAAAATAAAACTGCAACACCAAGGAAATTGTGCAATTCCTTTCCCAATAAAGCATTTATTTGAATTGCGAAGAACTTTGAGATATTTTCTGATGACCAAAATTTATCTATTCTTCCCTACGGCGATAATGCATGCACATAATTATTTATTTTTGTCACAATGTCTGTCTCATATCTTTATACTTATTACTATGAGAATTTTGTGAGTTTGTGCTTCATGAAAAAAACCTGCACTGTAATACCATTAGCAAAATGTTAAAATCCAATGCTTGGGATATTTTTGTGCAATACTTGATACTACAATGTGTCAATGTATCGAGTTATTGCAGCACCGGAGATCCCATCCTTAGTTAGAAGTGATATCCTGGATGGGCATGTATGAACCTTCTGTGACATCTAATTAAGTGTAAAACGTTGAGAATCGTGGAAATTTCAGAAAGTGTGAATCCATTTTCAGTAGATTCTTGCAAGAAAATCACAGTCTGTATTATTGAAATAATAATTCGTTATGATAGGAACATTGCAGTGAAACCACTAATGTATAAATTTAAAATTTGATTTTTGCTAGTCACAAAAAAGTGCTAATACTGAGTTAGCTTGGATAGGAAATCTTATTTAATTTGCAAACGCATCTGTCTGTGTCATACCATGTACATGTTCTCTCTAATAGCAAGTAAAGGCAATTAGCAAGTGCAATAATTACAAATGTTAATATACTCACAAACCACAAAGGTTAATGTTAGTTGGATATTTGACCTGCATGGGGTAGAAGTAATTACACTGTAAATACATATTACCATCTCAGAGTTATGTTGCAGTTTATTAAGTAACATATCAAAGCACACAAAACACAAAGTAAACAATACCACGAGTGCCCATGGTCGATTTGGGAACTAATACAGCACACATTTTGTTTCTCACTCTGCCAACAGATGTGCACAAAGTGAAATTACCTACTCAGCCGGCACATGATGTGCACAAAGCGAAGGCTTCATAAATCACGACAAAACTAGTTGAAATTATCCCATATGTTATTTGAATTTAAGAAACTCTGTTCCTGTAACTCTCCACGTAAATCGTGGTAATAAATTGTGATGTTGACACGTGCATCTTCAATCTGCATGCACAAAAACATTTCCTTTGGACGCAAAGAAATAGATAGAGCGGTGCTGTGATAAAACGAGGGGATATGTAAAATACTATACGTATTATTTGAGCACGTCCGTAGCCACGTAGGGATGTGTGAGCACGTGGATTATGGCCACGGCAGTTGTCAGTTGTAACTGGACTGTCGTGTTGCATGCTAGCACGTAGCTTTGTACAGGAGACGTATGTTGACGGAGTGAAGTGACGGGTACATGAATACTGTGTTTGCGTTGCAGGTGACGTGACGCAGTGGGTACGACGGCTGTGAGTCAAGACCCACAGCTACACAACAGCACTGCATCCTGAATAAACTTTTTTTTTTTACTGGGAAAGTGTTAAGTGTTGTGATGTGTTTGTGTAAGTTAAATTACCAGTTTGAGTAGTTTAATGTAAATAATGACGAGCTGGTTAAGTTACTTATGCAGTTGTCGAACACAGAACATTTATCAGCCATGCTAGTAGTTTTCTCATTTCACAACAGAAACATTATGCATTTAATGGGATTTTGTAATTTTCTATAATATTTTAATGGTAATTATTTTATTGAAAATTTTGTGTTTTACGTTTTAACAATTTGAGGTATTCTGTGTTAAATTAAGTGTTTTTGTTGCACCTCAGTTACATACCATCTTTCCAAAGTGAGTTATTTTTGGAAAGTTTGGTGAATTGCGGAAATACTTTTTGCAATGATTCTAGTCTTTGGTGCAGTACGTATTTTGTCTGAATTAAATAAAGAATGAACGTGTGATTGTGCGTCTATTGTATGTTCCCATAGAGCCTCATGGTAATGTGAATTATCTAAGATCAGTTGCTATGTGTTGCTGTCTTAAGGCAGGAGACTCCCGCTTTACCACCTATTCTCCCACCTTCCCGCTTAAGCATTTTAATATCCTGCTTTTTTGCTACAGAGTTTTGGTTATGTGGTTTTAGATTTCGTAAATTTTATTCCATACAGCATGTAGGAATTATAGTACACGCCGTAACTTAGAGTAATTTAAATAGGTCAATAACCCAAATTTTTGGCCAAAATTCGTGGAATCCAAGCGTACTTCGAGATATTTACCTTGTTGGGTACAATAGTTATGAGACTGGATTTTGTACGCGCTCGTCATTGGTGTTTGTTAGCCAATCAGAATTTTTCCCGCTATCCAAGATGACTTTGTCAACATTGTAAAGGAGTGTTGGGCTGTGTTTGTGTTTTTGTTACGCGCAGATAGTTGCAAAATTTGTTCCAGGTTCGGAAAATATACTGCTGAGCAACAAAGAGTTGTGTGATAATGCAGTTTTTGCACTCGTTTACTTGTACTCGTGAATAGGGCCATTCTTATAGAAATGGTGCTTAGTAAGCTTACAGTGAAGCATTTTGCAGTGTATAAGAAGACATTAGTGAAAAATCACATGCATTTTATCCTCAAGAAAAGGAGGACATTTGCATTCTACTTGTTGTGTTGTCGTGATTTTTCCATCTCTCGTGCCGGGAAGTGCGACGTGAAATTGTAATCTGTTCTCATACACATCGTCATTGTAATTGCATAACAACCAACTTCTTCACAGAATGACTGTTTTTTTTTTTGTTAATTGTTCCCAACTATCACATGTATTTAAATGTTATAGAGTTTTTGAAAAATGCCCTCTTAAGAATTAATTTCACTTTATTCTCGACTGAAACTCTTGTAAATTGCACTTGTCAGTGTGTCAATCGCAGCATAATAAACTGTAATTCTAAACTATTGCTTCAAGGACTCGTACAAACTTTTGTTCTCCGAGTGGTTACAGAGTTTTTTTTTTTCAATAATTTTGCCTTCTTGTGTGCTGGCTGCTGGATGTCTGAAGTGTTCGACAAGCTTAGGGTATGTGTAAAAATGACATGGAAGTGTTCTTCATTTCTTAGTTCCACTGCAGTCACAAGGTTCACATCAAGGTACTGAAGAATCTTGCTGACCGTATTAACAAGCTTCAAGATTGGATGCATCATTTCTAGAACCACTATAAACTGAAAAGATTTGATCTGAGATAGAATTCCAGTTGGAGTGACTTTTACCTCGGGACATTTGGTAGTCTTGATAATGGTAGTAATTGCATGAACAGCAACTGGAAGCGGTCAAGGCTTGTATAGGTCCTGTCTGGCGGAACCACCTAGGATTGGCTAATGACTAGTAGGTTCTCGAGATTCCTTATAGTGACTTCAAGCTCGGTAGGCCTTGCTGAGCTGCACCACACCAGAAACCAAACATCGTGATACTACCCATTTATGTATCATACTACTATTTACACGAGATGTACAAACATTAACGAAAGCTTGATTTAAGCAGTAATCATAGCAATGCTCGTACAAGCGTCTGATATTTTTTCTCTGCATTTCGCCTGGACACTACTCAACTTACCAGGCTTTGCTAATGCTCCATCAAAATATGCGGATAACATTTCAGACCATGAAATATTTAACAGTGGGCTAACAGACATATCGAAAGTGTAAAAAATATTTTCATCATCTACCTTTTCGACTCACAACAAACTAACGGAGATTTCACAAGGCCTGTTTGACTTTGTATCAAAGTAAACTGGGAGCTGTTTGTGGTGGCCATAGTTTCGTTGCTATTATTGTGATTTTCCTCGCCTTAATTTCATCAATATTGTAAAGCAGAAGGTTGCAAAATGAAGCTATAATGTCAGCTTGGATACTATTGCTGATAAACAGAGCATTTTTGAATCCTTTCTCAAAGTGTTTCTTTAAAACTTTATTGAACAGTTATAAAAATGGCAACAATATCAAGAAGCAGTTTTTTGGTCACATTTTCAGAAATCGAGTTAGGTTCTTTTTCATTGCAGTTGATGAAAATGAAGAAGTTTATTTTGCAGCTGCTTGTATACTATTGCCTAACATAAATGAGGGACACACAAATGTGGTTTGCTATTGTGCTGTTTTAGAAGAAAATGTCTTCATAAAGTTTATTTTGTATTTTTCATTTCAGAAGTAATACGAGACAGTATTATGATCATGATGTAGTAATATTTGCACTGTTAGTGAGTCAGTCAAAATCTTTGGTCGTTGCTTTTGCTTTCTTCCTCAAAATCGGCTTTTGATTCATTGCCTGCAACACATTTTTGGTGTGGCGAAGTATTGTTTTTTGCTGATATAAATCAGAATAAAATATTGTTTTTAAAGGTACATAAATTATGTTATCATATAATCATGTAAGGCAGCATGTGTAACTAATAAAAACATTTTAATAAATTACTTGATATAATTATTTTATGTAACTTAATTGTACGGCTGCCTTTCTATGACGCATTGGAAGCCTCGGAAATGATCATGGAACAAGTGTCCCGATGGCATTCTTTCTTAACCTTTCTCTTTGTGCACCTGACATGTTCAAACTAAATGTTCTTGACACCATGAAAGTAGAAAACGCACTTAGTAGTCCGTAAAAAATAATTTGTAAACTGATATATTGACTGTTGTTCATTCTGTTGTCATTTCCACTTTCCCTCGCCACACTTTTTTCTTCATGCATTCTGCGACAGACAGATTAGGTTACGCACTGGCGTTTGTTGCAGCTAGAGGTTAAGTAGTAGCAATGTGAAAGTATATGTTCACGTATCTAAATGTCTGTGCTGTAACGACGGGATAGCAATATTACTTCACACATTAAATCAATTTCCATGTATTTAGTTACTCATTTTATTGTCAGTTGCATTACAATTGCACTGTTTTCGATTTGAAAAAATAAAATATAAATCGAGGTTTTTTTTAAATGTTATGTATGTTTGGCTTACAGGGCCTTTCCATATCTTTAGCTAGAGGTCTAGGCCTATACGTGCGCACGCCTGTGGTGCCGACCACGCAGGTTTTCTGTTCAGAAGAAGGTTTCCCGATTGTGAAACTGCCCAGAAATACGACTGCTCGCACATGAAGTTCTGCCATTGTGGCTGAGATAGCGAAATCTGACGAAGAGGAACTCGTGTCGATGCTGCAGCAGGGTACTGTATTTTCATTGTCCTCTGATGGTAGCAATGACAGCAATGCGAAACTGTATCCTGTTGTTGCTATGTACTACAATGATGAGACGCTCATGATCGAGAGTTCTGCGTTGTTTATTTCTGTATTGAATGGTGATTCCACAGGCTTGAATATTGCATTAAAATCATGGAAAATTGCACAGCATTTCGCACTGACAATGCTCCAGTTATGATTGGTGTGAAGAATGGTGCAATTACTCACTTGAGAAAAGAGATGCCTAACATGTTTGTGATTGGCCACCCTCGCCATCTTATAAGAAAAAGCAGCTGCAGCCCTTCCATGCAAAATTGACAAAGTATTGGTAGATATCTACTTCAGAAAAAGTGCAAAGGGAAAGGATAAGTTAAAGGAATTAGAAAAACTCTACGACACTGAAGTAAAAGAAATCCTGAAACATGCGTTGACACGCTGGCTGTCATTGGGGAAATTCTTGTCAAGATTGTTGGAACAGGGGAATCCACTGCATAGGTGTTTCCATTCAGAGGTTAAGGAACTAAAGAGGTGTGTTCTGACAATAGTGGAACTTCTCAGCTGGAGTAAAGTTGTAAGTTTCCAACACCTGAACCAAAAAGTCAGGAAACAGTTTGTGGAACAAAGTGCAANGAGGTTAAGGAACTAAAGAGGTTAAGGAACTAAAGAGGTTAAGGAACTAAAGAGGTGTGTTCTGACAATAGTGGAACTTCTCAGCTGGAGTAAAGTTGCAAGTTTCCAACACCTGAACCAAAAAGTCAGGAAACAGTTTGTGGAACAAAGTGCGAGGGTAATTTGTCAAGAGAACAGAGGTTGTTCATGTTTTTGACTTCAAAGCTGAATGTCATTTTGCTTGTTCCTTCAAAATGTTTTGCCCATTTTCGAGAGACCTAATAAAGCATTGCAATCACAGAAACCTCAGATACACAAATTGTGTTCAATTCTGCTAGAACTGTACAGGAATATTCTTACAATATTTGTGAAACCTGTTCTTGTAAACAGCTGTGTTTCTGTTTTGGAAGTTGATTACCATAATCAAAACGACCAGAAAGAAGACAGTGAACTAATCATAGGGAATTTAACTTCAAGAACTGCTCTAGTGCTAAAACCAGAAGAAAAGGAAAATTTTTTTCTGATGCAAGAGAATTTTTTGTCAGAGCATGCAATTGTATGTTGCGCAAGTTTTCTCTGAAAAATGATGTTCTAGTAAATGCTGAAGAGGCACAGATACATAGTGTGTGTGATGCATCATTTTCAAACTTGAAATTCTTTGTTGATAAATTTCCAGTTATTTTCAATGCTTCAAATGATGGGGATGCAGACTCTTCTATGGATTAATTGCAGACAGAGTTTGGCGAATCACAACTTGAAATAGTTGAAGATAATATAGCAAAAGAAGAAAGTTGATGTTCAGTGTAGTTTAATAGGAAAGATGTTAGTGCCACTGGAAACTTCAAGTAGTAAACATTTTCAAAAGTGATGCTAAGTATTTCAACAATCCCTCGCAGTAATGCAGACTGTGAAGGAATTTCCAGCCAGTTGAACACTAGAACACAGTTCAGGTCATTGATGGCTCATGCGACATTGGACAGTCTCGTGGTGGCTAACCAAAATCTCGACAGAGGGTTTGCTATGAGCAAAAATGTGATCCTGAATTTCTTAACACAAAGTTTTAAAAAACCTTGTATCTGTCAAATATACGCTACCTAAACAAACTGCCTTTTTGTTATTGTTTTATGTATAGGTAGAACTGTTTTAAGTGTTCAATTTCTCTAAAAAAAACTTTTACATTTTTGTTATGTGATGTATTATTGTTCAAGAAACAAACAAAAAGAGACAATTTACAAATATAAAGGGAAAAATCTCCCTTTTTTTGACTGCCCAAAGTTGGCAAGTATGATATTGCATTTCATTGTGTTGAAACATTAACCTCAGAACATAGGTAACCTCAGATATAACACAACAAATAGTTGGGGAAAACATAACCCTATATATAAATGTCACTCCCCCATAGTTATTGATGCGTGACGGTCGGGGCTAGACACATCACCTAGTCTATGGAGGTTTTTAAGCGTGTTCAGGCAGAGAAGCCTGGGTGACCCTGACGGACTGGTTCCTGCGGGTTCGCCTCGTCTCTCGGGGAGTCGGTGTACAGAGTTGGCCTGGTTGGGTGCAGGCAAGCTACGTGGGTATCCGAGGTGGTGGAGTTGGCAGTTGATGCAGGCTTACCACCTGCAGACTGGCTGCTGTAGGCGACGCTCTGGACCCTGTCCGGAGGTCAAGTGTAGAAAGTGTTCACATTCACTTCAGGGCTTGAATTCAATAGAGATTTGATTACTAGGTACTTCTAAGTTTTTAAAGGCTTTTCACACAAGCAGCTGTATTCAATAAATATTAAAAGTGGCAACTAGAAAATTTTTTTTCAAACATTTTAGTTAATTATTTTTATGTTGTGACTTTTTTCTTCAACCCTCGACAAACCATAAACTTTACGACAATAATATGTCTACTTTTTCTAAGATGATTTATTTACTTTGCATGAAGTAAATATATTGGGACAGCCAGAGAGAAAAGTTTACTCACAGTAATGTTTTGGAACGCCGCCTGGTGTGACGGTGCATAATGCAGGACTCGACCAGGTGTACGCACCGGTGCCGCCAGACATGTTCGATGGTACGATAGGGACGTTGGTGTCCTGCACGTTGTTAAGCCTGTCCTTACTTTACCCACTGGTCCCATATCTGCTTTACCGTGAGTAGATAGATTTGGCCGATCCGAGGACAAGGGCTGTGGATCCATCGCCATCCTGGATCTGCCATTTTGGATGATGTCACAGCCGCCATATTGCTGCCGTCCGCCATATTGTTTCTGCCATCTGCCAACTTCTCCACCAGCTAGTTTACACTTGTCTTTTGTTTACATCGGCTGTTGCTAGGGGGCACACCAGTCGTTGGACCACCATATTTGTTTATGGAGATGGCAGCTAGAATGAGCTGGTGTCGGCCGCCATGTTGGTACTACAGGACTAGTCCCACTAGGGACTCTGGTTTTTATTTAATTTTCGCAGAGCTCAAATCATCTGGAGGAGAGCGGGATCGAACTGCCGATCCTTGGGTCGGCATGCAGACGCTTTGACCACTCGGCTGTCGGAGTAGTCTGGAGAGTGGGGTTTTAAATGCCATATACACATTGCAATGTTGTTAGGATACACTCATAACCATTTCAGATATCACATCAGAGTATATGCATGTATGTTTAAATAGTTAATATTTATTAGTTGATTTTATATATATCATTCTTATTTGTCTTATTATTTTATTCTAATTTTTTTTCTGAATTATAATATTTCTGATTATATTCAATAACATTATTTATATTTAAAATATTTGTGTCATTATGTAATATTATATATTTACGTGTAAGGTGTGTATGGGTTTTTTGAGCATCAAATAATTTGTATTACCAATTGAAAGTGTATGATTATTTAATTACGAGGTAATACAAACCATTTGTCGCATGTAAATATTAAAATTTATTTGCATGTGCATACCTCCACATAGATCATCAAAGGTATCCAGGTGCAGGATGAAAACACCAGCTGGGAACAGTATTTATGAACATGAACCAAGTAATTCAGAAACACTATATGATGGTTGAAATTTATGCTAACGGTTAAAGGAAGCTATGACGACGGCGATGAAATAATGTCTCACAAACACAGATGGTAATTAAATTTAAAGAAAAGAAATATTATGTTACTATATACAATAATAATGAAAAAAAAATACATATTTGCAAACAAAGCCGGAGTATACAAAACTTCCTCGCAATCAATTGACCCCTTAATATATGATCCCTAGTATACTCGTTCATGCTGGACATGTTGCAGAATCATAGCCGTTGCTGTGCAAGTCCGGAAGCTAGCGCCAATACAGACAGCGACTTTCCTTGGGCAACGCCATTGGTTGCTGCTCAGACACCAACTGTTTTAATAATAGGTTGTCTCTTGTGCTGTGGATATACTGAAACCCTTTCCATAGGCTCCATATGTATAAAAAAAATTTGTAAGTACGTTTCACACCACACATTTATTATTTTGAAAAATGTTAATGTGTACGTTAAGTGATTAACTATATAGCAATTCTGTGTAAAATAAAAATTACAAAATTTGGCTATACAAAATATATAAGAAATTATGAAAAAATACTGCTCAACAGTTATGTGACTTATTTTTAAATATGCAACAAGCTAATGACTTGGTGTAGCATATGACATATATTTAAGACTATTGGAAAATTAGTTATTTATGAATACAAATATTTTGAATTATGTTGTCAATGAGTATAGTAATGAACAGTTTGTGTGCATCAACGGAGTTACATACCAGAAGAAGAAAAGTAAGACTGCAGTATAATACCCAACAACGATTGGCTATGTTGTTAGGGACTCCCGTGAATCGGATGCTTTGGGACAAAAGGGGACTTTCTGATGTCCTACCACGGAAGTCACTTCACCTGGACACAAGGTCACCACTTAATGTAAAAAATGATATTAAAAAATTTATACACAAAATATTTGTTGCGTGGTTGGAGTTACTCACTGCTTGTAATAGTGTGAAGATGCTGTGTTTTCCATATGAGCGCAAGAAGACTGAAGAGAGAACTCCAGAAATTGGTAGGACCTGTGACGCTGACTGCGAAAACCTATAAAAGGACAATTGTGTGTCAAAAAACAAACAAAATACAAAACACATAACTTCTAATTATCTTATAGCTACTAGTAATTACTTTCAAAAGAATTTGCAACAGGCAAGAACTGACAGTCGGTGCTGACTTGGTCTGATGTCGGTCGACATGCTAAGCACGAACCTTTGGCAAGGGACCGACGTACTGGCTGCCAATCACTGCACAAAATAAAATAAACGTTAGTAACTTTGCTTTGTAACATTAAGTAAGCACACGAAACAATTTTATTTTAAAATCGTTTGCATAAAAACTTAATTAAAAAACTATTGAGCTCGTTGCCAAAATTAATTTAACCAGTTAATAAAAGTTTACTTCAAATCATAACATACCTTTGCGAGCAATTACTCGAAGCAAAAATGGAAGGCGACTGTGATTCCTCAAACACACTCACTAAATGCAAAATGGCGACGAAGCAGAAGGTACTCGGATATGCAGACAAGAAGCTTTATTGTTGGAGTGAGAGATTTCAGCATGCTGCATCCTTTATATTTCCTAGTCAAATGGTGGGGAGGTGCGAGTGATTACCATATTTCACTGGCTAACTTCCCCCTTTCCAGTCTTACTGGCAGAAACTATGTGAAATATAAGGTAACGATTTTGACCAGGCATTTTTATTGGTTGACGTCCCCTTCCACCCTACTTATTTTCTCATTAAATACGTAGGGATAGTAGCAGTAGGAAAATACCAGGTGAATTTGGGACAATTAAATTGGTTGACGCCATGTTCCCCACGTTCCCTGAAACATGTAACCCTAAATATTATTTAAATAAAAAAGTATGATTGGATAAACATTTTTTATTTATAAAAAAAAATTATATATTGGCATGCTACCATGGATTATTATTTATTATCTCAGTTTTCATACAAAAGTAATCGCAAAGAGAGTTGCAGTAGATCGTAATTTCAGTTTTAGAAAGAATTGATTGACAGCGAGACATTTGCAGGCTAAGCAATGTGCGGCGTGAGACTGCACAGCCCCGTCGTGCGCGGGGCGACACCCTGACAGAGCCGCGCGGCCTGGCAGGGCAGGAAATAGTGAAATATAAACTATTGCACAAAAATATGTAAACGAGATGCATAAAGAAACCAATAAAATTGCATCTTATGTGCACAGAAATATGTATTAGTCCGTGCTGGAAAACACTGAATGTTCTAAGGAGCCAGTAACCGAGCTATATTCGTTTTCTGTTATTTTTTTAACTTATACATATATATCAAATAAGATCATGCTCGTAAACATAGTCACTGTCCGTAAAGATGTACCGTCATCTATATTTTAAAATATATAAGTGGCGGGTACATAAACAACTGCGGCATAAAGCATAATAACTCCGCTCAGGTAGGCAGGCTCCTTAATATGTTACGTCTCTGAATAAAAATACTGTTTCTAAACTATGGTTTTTATAGTGCACATACAAATACAGTAAATCCATGTATAATGATTTACACATTGAAACACAGCTCTATTCACAGGTTTTTGGAAAATATTACCACATGTATTTGGTTGTGTCGTGTATCATAATTTATCATTAATTTATTGGCCAAATTGAACTGTTACCTACATTTTATATGTAAATAAAGTAAATAGACATGTTATTAATAAATACGTGCACGAATGTGGTTTGTTGTCCTTAATTTTATTTGCATGAAAGTAGAACTTCAGCGAAGCTACAAATAGACTTTAATGTTGGAACTTACACGTAATAGCCACTGGCAAAGATGGGGAAAATATTTACGCATGATGTAACACAAGATCAGTGGAGGATTTAAGCAATTGTCTTACGGGTGGACGATTGTCTGTGTAACATCCAAAACTTGGGTAAGTAATTTTGTTGCATTTTCTGGGTTACTTATGTGTGTTATTCTGTAAATACTTTCTTCGCATCAAAAAAAGTTAAAGGAATGTTTTTTCAATACATTTCATGGTCGTCATACGGTTGTTGATTTTTTTGGATTTTGAGTGCATTCTGTATACATAAGTAAAATATTTAAGGTAAAGTACAAGTCTTCAAATGTTAATACTTCCATAAAATAAAAAAAAATTACCATTATTAAATGTAGCCGTTAAAATTTTGTGCAAATTTGATTTCCTACATCTAATTACAGTTTCAAACACTGTCACATCACATTAAAAAGTCATGTAAGAGAAGCATATAAATGTTGGTTATAAGCTGTGTATGAAACGTAATCTTACTATCCTGTTTATATACTTCCCTCTTAATTTTCACTATAAATGTTTAATTCTGATTTTGACATAGAAATTATTTTTAATACTGGCGATTCAATAATCAACAAAAAAGCTTTTTAGTACAGAAAAAAATTTGGGGAAACAGTTGTGCCTATTTTGCAGAACCTGCTTGTACTGTTATATGAATACATATTCTTCAAGTTTCCCACTGTACAACATTTCAACGAACAGAACTGGAAAACACCGTAAAATCATAAAATTAAAAAATACGAACATTAATTTCAGTTTTAGTGATTTATGCAAACATTTTAACAAAGCACTGACGTAAAGATTTTGAACTTAAAACTTATTCTACCTGAAGTACTGAAATGCTTAAATGATGTACAAATTATTTTTATTCAAGATATCTTTCTCAGAGCTTCTGTAATATTGTTTAAAATTAGTATACAATCGTGAAACTTACGCTTTGAAACAGCGTGACTTTAAATATATAAATAAAAATTTTTTTTGGCTTTTGTAATTTTACAGAAATATGCTATGAATTTGTCTCTGTTCACTGTAATAAAAATACTTCTCTCTATTGCTCATTAGCATATATGTATTCTGATCTGTAGTTCAAAGACATTTTAATGGCTCTTTATAAGTGCTATATAAAGACATCTTCAAATCTTCAAACATCGTGTTGTATGGGCACCTGAGTTTTGTATTTGTTTTAATGTTATGCTGACAGCACATTTAAGTCAGCTTGACACTACAGTATTTCGTGGTGCAGTATAATGCTATGAATTACGATTTTCTCGCTTTAAATACCTGCACTATTAGCTGCACTGTTAAACTTTTCTATATTTTTACACAATATTCTTTGGAAACTAGTTACCAAGATTACTACGAAGCGAGTGTAAGATGAAATCAGCGAGGAAAACCTGATTATGTTAAGCTGACTTCACTTTACAAAATGTCCTTGTGTATTTCTTGGAAAATAGGCGTCTTTGTGTTAATTCTTCTGATACGATGAGGGCTATCATAAATGTGAGTTAAGAAATATTCCAAATTTTTTGATGTAATTAAACTTTTGTGATAAAGAGTATTGTATATTTTTGTGTGGCATTGCCTGTTATTTTAGTAATTTTATATGTGTAGGGAAAATATTTTCAGCAATTGTTGGCATGACAAAGTTAGTCTCAAAACAAATATTTATGTACCACAAGTTAAAATAACATATTGTTTTACAATACCAGTGAAATGTCTTACACCAGTTCATAATTTATACCCAGACAACAATATTGTTTATTAATTTATATGTAAATTACATTTCAGTGTGAGATTTGTATAATATCCAGAACACATTTCCTAGACAAGTTTTCTGAATTACAGCAAAAACTAAATATTGAAAAGCTCTTTTCTGAGAACGGTCGTGCTTAACTGAAGTAGGGCTGTAACAGCTGCTGCATCACTTTGCAACTGAGGCTCTCTCACATGCAGCTCCTTGTGCAGAACGACTAACTACCTTCCCTCGTCAGTCGGACTGCCCCGATGCACGTCCTTCAAAGCAAGCCCATTGCGATGTTTCTATCCATCCACAGTCTGATAGGAATAATGTTGTAACTCTGTGCAATACGAGGCACGTGTGCTCGGGACTGACGACACTCACTGACATGCAAGACAGCAGTCTTCGAATGTTGTACGCTCTTGTTCCAGTACAATGCTCTGGAAAACCTCCATTATTACCTTACAGCTTTTATATTTAGCTTTCCACAATGAAAACTCTATGTTAGGTGGTTTTGCAGATCTTTTTTAAAACAATGCAGTATATAGGTGCAAAAAGTTTCAAGTTTTTCTTTGTTGTATCATATAGCAATGGTCAGATAAGAGGTAATTAAAAATATTTTGCATGAACGAATTCACTGGAGAAACGTGCTTAGAAATATTATGCCGCGTCCGAATCCGCCTGAAGTACGTACATACTCATGCTACCTGTCCCCGGAAGTGACATTGTTCTGTCTGAATTGCAAGTATACAAGTAACCGAACATGTATACTTCTTGCGGCTTACATGTGCCACCATTTTAAAATGCAAATTACAATTGTTTTTCAACATAATTATTTTATTTAAAGACTAATAGGGCAACATTACTAATTCGATGGCATAGAATTTTGAACTAAGTAAATAATAATGGAAAGATACAGATTAAAAAAAATTATAAACAATAAGTTTGTAATAGGCCTGTATGTTCATAACTGACAGAAGCTAATGTAAAACAAGGAATCAAAATTGCAAACTAACATATAATCAGCATGACAATACATTTTATGTAAGTCAAATTGAAATAATATTGAATCCTTAATTTAACCCTACAAAATGTTGGCAATTAACGAGTTCTTCACCGTGCATGTTAAATAAAAGGAATTAGCTGGGTAATAGCTGTAGTCGAAGCCGCCAGGTTGCTTGTCCGAATTCAAGTATGGCGCCAATGGTCTGCAAAGTATACACTAGCAGATACCTGAATTCTGGCACGGCGTTTGGCAACATTTGTCACTAGAGCTTTTAACATCGACATTCTAATAAAGTTTACTGTTTGATGGTACGAGGGACAATGATAGTCATACATTATGATTTTGCAGTTTCTTCAGCTTTTGTGAAAAGTGTATTAAAAGATTCAACAGCTCTTAGGTTAGATATTTCTATTCTCGCTCAAAACACTACCATACTATTGAAAGCTGTCTGCCTGTGTAACTTTTACTTCTAGAGAAACTGGATGAGTGGAAGTGTTGGAGATAAAACATCACTATGATTTGTAAATGTCACAATAAATGTCGGATCACTTAGTGCTGTGACCAGTGCTCTTACATTAACTGACGTGCTTTTCATTTGAAAACTATTTGCAGCGCTTCTTTTTTATTGTGCAGTTGTACTAACACTGCGATGTGACGTTGATCCAGAAAGTCTCGCACTG
This sequence comes from Clitarchus hookeri, assembly GCA_002778355.1. Lineage (NCBI taxonomy): Eukaryota > Metazoa > Arthropoda > Insecta > Phasmatodea > Phasmatidae > Clitarchus > Clitarchus hookeri. The sequence continues at coordinate 198,696 of NQII01004348.1, forward strand.
TTACCTTAATTGTTCTCCAAAGTATTGAAATGAGTACATTATTTTGTTTGAAAATACAGTACAGTAATACATGGCTTTGAATATTATTACAGCTGTATTCCTGACACTTTGATCAGTTGAAGACTTGGATATCGACAAATTCGAGACAACTGTAGTAAAGACAGTGAACAACATGCTCGCTACTCTGTGCATTTTTGAAAACCACAGCAGAGCTCTGAAGTCATTTGTGCATTTGTCTGTTGCGATTGCAATACAATCTGTTATATTTATATTTAAATCCTGTATCATACTGAAAACCATGTAATGTAGCCTTACGCCCATTATTTTTTTGTAACTGCTCGTCGTTTTCTTGTTTGTACTCTTCTTGTTAACAATTACTTTGCGAGGATAATAATTACCCTAATTTCCTTGAATCAATAAAAACCCTAATCGTCTGTTACGAGGCTGTTATAAACACACCCAGTATAAGAGACAGCTGAGAGATGAGTGACACAGCTGTCATCTAACCACATGACCATCGAGGATATAAAGGATACAGTTTGTCAAAGAAATCTAATCTTACCTAAATTTAAATAAGGAAATTTTTTGAATATTTTTTTTATTCAACTTGTTTGCGTCATTACAAACTTTCAAATTGTCTCATATTTCAGAGAAACATCGGGATGTTTTCCACAGAATAAGTCTTAAGTTAATCAAATTCGTAAACAAGTAAATATTTTTTAACCAACCCCATGCCTTTCTTTGCATGCTAATTATGTTTTATTCAGGAAAGTAATATTTATATTATTCAAGTTGTGTATTAGTTATACATTAATAATTGAGATGTTACTCCTGCACTGCACGCTATCACTCAGGAGGCTTTTAATAAAAGTAAATTATTAAAAGCTTAAATCAACAAGCATGAAAAATACATCATGGTGAGAAAGACCCATCCTCAAGTCAATAGTGGCCACCTCAGTCGAAAGGAGGAGTGCAGCAGTTCTGTTGCATTGCTGGCGTTAAAACTGTACAAACTCACACATACATACTTTTTTTGGTGACTTTCCTGATTATATCGTCACTATTAAATTCTAAAGCTTGGTATTTTCATTCAAAATTCTCAGCGGACAGAATGGGGACGTGATAAAATTAAAAATGGGTCTAAGTGACTGCTTCTGTGTTTATAATATGTGTGTTTGTGTGTGCGTACATAAATGCACATAATGATTAGCTTCTGAATATTTATTTGCAATTGTGTAATATTTTTACTATATACATTTTAATCCCTGGAAATACTGTGCAAAAAACGTAATATCCACGGGCAAAAATGGGGAAAATATTTAGGCGTAATGTAACACAAGATATGTGTTATATAATAAAAAAATTATGCGTTGTTAACAAGCAAATTACGTTTTATTATTTAACATGAACGGCCCAGACCTTTTTATCGCGTGCAGACAATGAATCTCATCTCATGTCGTATTGTCTTTAGTGTATAAAATCAGTCATTTTTTTTCTAATATAAACTATATTCTATTTTTGTGTGTTTGCGAACTTGTAGGCCAAGCAAAGGAAATTATATTTTAATTAATGTTTGATTAGCTTTTTCAACATAAATTTTTTTTTACAGAAGCCTTCAGCATTTAAGCAATGCTTAATCCATTCAGACTCAGTGAACGCAATTGTGTGTGTACATTATGCATGTTTAGGCAAATTTTGGTCTGTAATGATCAATGCTGTAACCTGTGGGAAACGATTTGAACAGTCGTACTTGTCTTGGGTCATAATTGATTGATATTACTGAAGCCGAACAGTGACAATGAAGCAAGTGTTGTACCGACTTGAGTACAGCAATATCTGAAACCGTAACATTAAGTGTATATAAAAGGGTTAGCAAAACCACTAAAACTTAATATTATTATTTTAAAAAAATTATAAAATAATACATAGAAAATATGTATTAAGAGTGAATGAAGAGATTTGGACGGCTCTTAAGATCGTGAGCCAACGAGGGCGAAGCGAGGTGAATATGGAGCAGCGCCGGAACGCAAGGGCGTGGGAAACGGTAGATCCCCGAGAAAACCCGCCGACCTGCGGCATCGTCTGGCACAGAAATCCGGGAGCAACCGCAGAAAATACAATTGTTTATTCACTTAGATAACAAATTTTTCCTCATTAGAAAGTTATTAAAAAAATATATTTATTGAAAATTTATTTTGGTCACACACAAGATCTGCTCTTCGCCGGGCAAAAGGAGGTCCGACACGATATTAGGAGGTATCCCATGACTTTTGTCGCCTCAGTGTATATGCAGTTTACACACAAACTCTCACGGAAAGATGGTTCGCCAGTGTATTTCTGCGAGGACTGTGACGGGCATATGCACTATGCGTGTAGCTAGGTACAGCTTCTCGAGAACGAAGTCAACGCGAGGTTGAAAGGAGTCCTTGTGCGAACGTTTTGTATACAGGCACTCGATTTTACGACAAGCTTGCTTCACGCCTGAAAGTGTCCTACACCATCAGTAGGAGGGTTAAGTCGTTACGGTTGTAGTAATACCTACTCACTTCTCAACGACGGTGATGTCTGATATGTGTACCTTCTTACAAGATTTATGCATTAAATGTAACTCATTTTTATTAAATATAATTTATTTTACATAATGATTGTAGGATTATCAATAATGATTATCTACAAAATAATTTATATGTTATACATTTTTATGCATGTTCTATAAATAGATAATATATACCTACAAATATTAAAAAAAATTGTTTATGTATTGGTGGCGGCATCTGCGGGTTTTCCAATTATATGCGATTTCTTCTCAAGCGAATATGTGTTTTAAATAAAATTTGTGCGAGCATGTGTACGAGGAGGGCTATGGTATAATCTGAGGTATTATGTCATATTCGAGTCTGAGTTCTATATGGCGAACGAAGGCACTGGGAAATGTGTTTCGATGCAAGATTTTAGGCCAGTCATTCGTGTGGGAATAAAGGCGCATGCTTGTTTGGTGTGGTTATGTAACAAAGCTTGTGTTTGATGTCGACCGGCATGAGAAGTGCGGTAATGACTTTGTGTTTATCAGCCTCTAAAATGTATATTAGTATGAAAACTTTCAATATTGCTCGCTACTTAAACTTTCTTTGCATAACACTTTTGAGTGTATACCAGTTTTGAATATACTTATGGTACGTTGGTTGTTTTAAGAAATATATGTTTTTTACGTACATATATTTAATCACATTTCTACAAAAAAAAATAAGTTAATACATCAGTTAAAATTTTTTTTTCTACTTTTTGTACACACGAAGTCGACATATCAGAGTATATTAATGTTTTGAAGGGAACAGCATAATCTTCTGCGTGGTTAAACATGGAAGGCTCACAGGGTGAGGATGAATCACTGCTAGCATAACTGCTGCTGGAGTACATAAGTTGTGGTTCTTGGTTCATGGTGCATGAACAAACACATCTACATTATTTATATAGTCCAGCTTGAATTTATATGAATGTTTTTGGGGAAAATCTAGCTTCTCGAAGCAGTTTTAGCCTATATATGGTACACAAAATTAATGTACATGGTGTATCCATTATCAGTAAACGACCAAGTATGTCTTTATTAATACTTTTATAATGTTGTTTACCATCGCATTATTCTCTGTACTTGATGTCCTTGGGGCCCCGGGCATCGCATAAGACGGCGCTAGCTTCGGAGCACAGAGATGAACAGCGCGATTACTATCTTCGCACACGAAACTGGATACTACCCTGAGGTTTCGCACAGTGAACATTCATTCCACTGTAGACGGAAATGTACGTTCTCACTACACATTTCAAAGTACACTGAAGAGGGAAAAAAAAAACTGGTATAGGCGTGCGTATGCAAATAACAGAGGTATGGAACCAATCAGAGTAACGCGATGCTGTCGGCAGCTAGATCGGTTACTGCTGCTACAATGGCAGGCTATCAAGATTTAAGTGAGATTGAATGTGGTGTTATAGTCGGCGCACGAGAGATGGGACATAGCATCTCCGAGGTAGCGATAACATTTGGATGTTCGCGTACGACCATTTCACGAGTGTACCGTGAATATCGGGAATCCGGTAAAACATCACATATTTGACATCGCTGCGGTCGGAAAAAGATCGTGAAAGAACGGGACAAATGACGACTGACGAGAATCATTAAACGTGACAGACGTGCAACCGTTTCTAAAATTGGCGCAGATTGGATTTATGGACTGCCCTGAAGGATTCATGGTGTGAATTGCCTCCTGCATACCTTCAGACATTAGTCGAGTCCATGCCACGTCNCAGAGTAACGCGATGCTGTCGGCAGCTAGATCGGTTACTGCTGCTACAATGGCAGGCTATCAAGATTTAAGTGAGATTGAATGTGGTGTTATAGTCGGCGCACGAGAGATGGGACATAGCATTTCCGAGGTAGCGATAACATTTGGATGTTCNGGGGGGGGGGCACACGGTATTTGGCAGGTGACCAGTTTTTTTGGCTCTTCAGTGTATATCGAGTTGTAAATATCACCACATTCATATTTAAAAGTACATAATGCCGTACTGCACGCAATGTAAGCCTTCACACACGTAGTCGTAGTAAGTGCTGGGGTTGCACATTCTGCACGGTGCCGACTCGGTGCTAGTAGGATCAGGCAACAGGAACACTTCTTCATCTTCCTCGCAGTCATCAGAAAATGGTTCGTCACCATCGTATCCAGGGCCCATGGCTACTGGGCTGGCCAACTGCTGCTGACCGCAGACTAGGCAGAAGAGGACTGGTATACTTCGCATGTGAGTGGTGAGCATGGACACTGCTGCTGGAGTCCATACTATATGTTTCTGGATCCATGGTTCACAGAAAATTGACATTTACGAACATATCTGCTTTATTTATAGAGTCCCATTTGCTCGGTCAGGAGGTTTGATGGTGTAAACTTGGCTTCACTGAGTAATTTCTGCTTGTAAATGGGATAGAGTTCGTTCACACACCCTAGTTGGCAGATCAGTCCAGGATGGTTCATGGCAGTTCGCAGCACTGTGCAGGTCCCCGGTACACGATCCAGCATATCGCAGTGGCACTTTGGATGCTTCTTTAAACAGATTGTAATGTGCCAAGGAACTTTTCTTTAGTATCCTCGACAGTAAATGCTCGCGTTGAGGGTCATCATCAAATCTCTTTACCACTTCCTTTAAAATTCGATTTTTCATTTCTGGTAGTGTGTGTGGAAAATTATGCATATGCCGTTCATGTTTTTCACTCGTCAATGGAGGAGGTGTTGCCGGTGGCTGATGCTTTGCGGCGTAGCGCCTTGCACCAGTTGCGGGAATGAGGAGTGTCCGGAATGGAAGTGGTGCAGCCTTCTCCTTCACTCCTTGCAGGCAGGCAGTCGCGAATGTCTTCCTCCTGCTGCAGGTAGGCTGGAAGTCTCTTGTACACGTACCAAACTTCGTGGCGTGGGTATGTCAGCAGGAACTCTGTCGGTAGAATGGCCAGTTCGTTATCTGGATCTAGGGCCTCAAGTGACCGTAGCCACACGTACACGACGATCGCCGAAATTATTTTCTGCCCACTGTGACAGCAAGCAAACATCTGCTGCTTGGCGATGAGGAAATTCCAGACGAGAAATAAAATGTATACTTTAAGGGGAGCAGGTGACGAAGACGGAAACATTAGGCAGGATATTGGGGTCCCAAGGCCTTTTATACGCTGGTATATGAGTGCAATGGAGGGGGTAGGTGAAGGTACCTGATTGTCTCTGAAAAACTAGCCAATGGGAAAATAGGTATGGGTTGGGAAGGAGGAAGAGGTGAAGAGGGGTTTGGGGTGAGAAATGCATGGGTGGGCGAGTTGTGGCTTGGGGAGCATGGATGACTAGTTACAAAACCGAAGGATGAATGACCAGCACAAGAAAAAGAAATGTCTTTAATTGAAAAAATTATATGTAAATAAAAACTTAACAAAAAATGTAATAAAAATGTGTTTTATTTCTAAGGTACATCTTTTCATAATATTTCTAAAAAGAAAAGAAAATGCCTTAAAAAATACTCGAAAAGAAAAAATATACTTAAAAAGAAAATATATAATTAAAAAGAAAAAATATACTTAAAAAGAAAATAATATACCTAAAAAAGAACTATGACTATACTAGCTTTTACCCGCGGTTTCGCTCACGTGGTTATAGTAACAAACTTATAGGTAGAAATAACGGTATTTGTTAGTAGACACACTGATCATAAACACAGAACAGAGCACTAACAATGTCGTTTTTTGGTGCTAGAATCGCTCTTTTACATAGCCACTGGTTATCATTTATATTTATTTGTAGATCTAGGTAAATGCTAGCAATTAGTTCCGTATCACTCTGCACCAAATTATTAAAATCCCCCGTTAGTGACACACAGCATCTGCTTCTAATCACCCATCTCCAATTTTTAATAATGTATCAGCATAATGTCCTGTACCAACGTCATTGTAGAGGTGCACTCTCATATTTGTCGTCAAGCTTAATTTCTTGACATTTGCCCACAAGCTTGACGACTTGAGACAGGCTTTGATTTCATCTGCAGGTGTGCCCCTCTGAATCACCGTTAGAGTTTGGCGGAAGTTACAAGCCATTAATACAACCATTCTTCCCATAATATCTGTATTGTTTCGTATATCCTGTAGAGTTCGGTTTACGTACTCTATCGCTTTTTTTGTGTGACATTGTGCTTTCGTCCCACACGAACAACGTACATTGACGCAGCATTGTACCCCGATCGCTATTTTTACTAAAAAAATTTTTCCTGAGTGAATGAGATATATTTTCGGGATAAAAAGTAGCCTATGTCACTTCCCGGCCCTCCAACTATCACTGTACAAAAAATTACGTCAATCCGTTGCTCCGCTGCGACGTGAAATAAATAGAAACAAACAAACTAACAAACAAATACACTTTCGCATTTATAATATTAGTTAGGATGAGAAAGATACTTATTGCTTGTCTATATAAGTCTCGGATAGTAAAAGAAAAATTATATAAAAATTATTATGACGAATTTGAATAATCAAGAAAAAATATTTATTCGCCTCCTGCACACACACACACACACACACACACAACCACAAACACACTTCTTACAAACCCTTGACGTAACACATGTCACGATGGCCAGTTGGTCTAAGGCGCCTGCATGCCGACACAATGTTCGACAGTTCGATCCCACCTTCCTCCAGATTATATTTTGAGCCCTGCGAAAATTAAATAAAAAGCATCACCCCTAGTGGCTAACTCTAGAACCAACATGGCGGCCGAGCGAGAGCGACACCAGCACATTTTAGCTGCCACCTCCATAAACAAATATGGTGGTCGAACGACTGGTACGCCCCCTAGCAACATCCGATGTAAACGAAAGACAAGTGGAATTAGATCATGGAGAAAATATCGGATGTCAGTAACAAAATGATACATGTAAACAAGATGGCGACTGCAAACAAGATGATGGGTGAAAACAATACGTTTGCAGGAAACAAGATGGCGGATAGAAATAATATGGACGAAAACAAGATGGGGCTGCGACATTATCCAAGATGGCGTATCCAAGATGGTGGCTGATTCTCGGATACGCAGCCCTCAGCCATTGTCCTTGGATCGGCCAAATATATTTACTACTGTTGTTGCATTTCTTAAAAAGCCAGAACCAATTTTGCGGTAGGATAACCCACAATCCCGAAAGGCCACGATTCTCTCGCGACCAAAGGCGGAAACCTGTTCATACAGTAGTGTTTTTCAACGCGGCATGACCACTCGTCTGCGCACACCAACGGAGGGGAAACAAAATGCCACTACTTCTAGCACCCTAACCTCCATGTATATTTATATACAGCTTATCAGTGTTGCCATTTGCTCACGTGCTGCGTCACTCAGCTGAACAACTAATCACATCGTTGCTGCACACGCTCCTCCAATGTGGGGTCCTTCATGTGTGCCCTTTCTGGTGTTGTAATTTTTATGGCCAGCATTGTATTTTGTCTGACAGTCTTGAAGGAAGGGCAGTATCAGTTGTTCCTCCAAATACCCCCGGAGGCCACACCAATTTGCGTATTTGAATCTTCAAAAGTGCCAGTCTGGATCGTATCAGTGGACGAACTTGGACGAACTTGGCAATGGCCGGAAGATAATTCGCGTAAACCTTTTAATTTAAAGGGCGTTCTCAGTAATTTGGTTATTATAAAGTTCATAATACCTGGGTGGAGTAACGTGGGTCAAATGTGAGCTCTTGTGGGGCGTGAACAACATACACAGTTGTAGTGCGGCCCGCACTGCTTCTACAGTGGCAAGTTGCCAGCCGAACACTTTATACAATTGTGTACTAAACCAAGTACTCGTGTAGCTCGGTACTGAGTTTTATGAATGACTGCGACGCGACGGGTATTTGGCGCATGCCTAACAAATCAATTCTTGTTGCTTGTCACGAACGCATCGAGCAATCCAGTATAAAGGTTTGTTTATTATCGTGTACCTGTCGTACTTCGAGAGGCAGGCTGCTGGTCTGGGGCAGAGTTTGTCTCCTTTGAGTGTTTTGGCATAGGCGGATATTGTGCATTTAGCTGCTGACTCACTTGGTGTGTTGTTTGCAAGCACGAGAGTTCGTCAAGTGCACAGGAATATGGACATGTGTTGCTACAGTAGGAAGCAGGCATGGGCCGTCTCAGAGCCCTGTCTGGGGAAGTACTCACTCGCAGTGACACGGGTTGAGGTTGAACACGCGAGGTGGCACTATCCACTGGGTCATGGATGTAGCGAGGGGCGGGGCTGACAGCAGACCTTCAAACTGCAGGGTAGTTGTGAGGAGTGGGCCTGACAGCAGACCTTCACACTGCAGGGTAGCTGTGAGGGACGGGGCTGACAGCAGACCTTAACACTGCAGGGTAGTTGTGAGGGGCGGGGCTGACAGCAGACCTTCACACTGCAGGGTAGTTGTGAGGGGTGGGGCTGACAG
>NQII01004349.1:3710-27435 GCA_002778355.1 Clitarchus hookeri
CTTAAAGATGTTGTAAATTGATCCTATTACAAGTATCCCCAAAAATATAAATATACTATAAGAATATCTCAAAAATTGATGACTTTTTGAAAACTTTTTCTCAAATGACTATATTAATTTTCACGATGGGTAAACCCGTAAATCGTCGTTATTCAAGCTCAGTAGATGTAAGTAATAACATTACTGAAAGGAGAGTTGTCACAAAGATTCTAATAAAAAATTAAATCTTATAAGATACATATTAACAATTAGACTACATTATCTTTTGCCTCAAAAAGGGCTGGATAAACTCTTGGGATGAACAACCTTACTGCATCCTGCAAGAATCGAACCTACGACCACCTGAATGTGAGTGCGGTGTACATAAATACTATTAATCTCGTAGGGCCTGTAATTGGGTCAAAGAACTTAAATAAATTAAATAAATATTAGAAATGAAATATTGTACTCTATTTCAGATGAATTTCGAACAACAAGACAATGATTATTACACTCTCACATACAATTTTTTATTATGCCAGACCAGCGAGAGCACAGACCACTTTCAATATTCACCGCAGAAAACTCAAATTTTGCCATAAAACCGATAGAGGTCATTGCATTGCATTGTAATACAATGAGTCTGGCCTGTGTCCCAAAGGCAACCACAGTGTCTTCGTACAACCAACTGTTATTTCAAATAACATTTAAGGTATTATTGCAGCAAAAAAAAAATGACGTCTGCTAAGAAAGCGCGTTGAAATCTAGCTGATATAATTTTTCCAAATTTACGATGCAATTCCTACAAGTTTGCAGGCAATTTACACCTGAATTTACAAAGTTGCACAATTTAAGTTTTTTGTAATCCATTCTTATCTACAAAACTAGCACAACGAGAGATCATGTAATGCCAGTTGGAACTGCTTTGATTCCACTATAGTAGAAAAGTTCTGACTGCAAATATCTTTAGATATTATAGTTGGTTGTACAGGTGATAAGTAACTATGTGCTGTACGTAGTACCCACCATACGTAAGCATGTAAAGATACGCAACACACTTTGTGAGTTAAGATTCCAAGTGCATAGCTGCCACAAATAAAAAACAGATAAATTATTAAATGTTATGTGTTTAAATACAGTGCAAAAATAAACTGAAATAACAGTGACAGATACATGTAGCGGTTTTTGAGGCATTAGAGGCTGCACCGCCACATTTAGTGTAATGTCAAAACAGAAACGTTAAATTTTTTTAGAAAATGTGATACTGTTAAGCTCAAATATCCTTCCTTTTAAGAAAACAAATCAAGCTTCAAAGATAAAACACTGTTCTGCAAAACAAGTCTGTAAATATGCACATAATCAATTAATTACATATGGAAGATATTTATGTGTCTTTCCAATTAAATCTTAGTAATCGAAATTTGCACAGATCAAAAGACAACAACGAATAATAAATAAGCCAGCAATCACAAATAAAATAAGTTCATAGTAGCACATAGCGGTTTAAAAATAAAAGTGGGGCAGTTTTTCCTACTTGTGGGGCAGGTCAGGGGTGGCCTACCACTCGGCGATTCCCTTCGTTCTTCATCGGCGACTTTCGGCGCTGTTCCTCGTTCGAGCCTCCTGGGGAGCAGCGAGCCATTGCCGTTACACTAACGCCAGTTGTCTAGTGAGCTCGGAGCGTGTCAGGTCGATGTAGTATCTAGTCGAGTCTGTAACTGAAGTAATCGCGCAAGAGATAACTGCATCGACAAACTGCTTTGCCCCTGGAAATATATAGGCTAGCAAGTTCAAAGCCTATCATTATTTACGGTCGCACCGCCTGTGTTTGAGAGTTTTTAACGTACGTTGCATTCAGTGGTCGAAGGATCGATGATCTTTCGACACTGCCTTTTTGCGTGTGTAAGTTGTGTACCAAGGTTTCGAAACTATCATGTGCAAAGTGTTGTGCTGTTTTTACATGAAATTTTGAAGATCCTGTCTAACAGTCTCCATGGGATTCCCAACAAATACTAACAGTGGCATCCTTTTTCACGCACAAACACACTTTCTTCTCGCAGTCATACATAATGGTAAATGGTCCACTACACAGCGATGGCACTTAACTTCAAAAATTAAAAGATGTACATGGCTAGTTACTGGCTCACACCTTCACTTATCTTATATAAAAATTACATTTCATATGATTGCAAAGCAATGCCATGAAGAGGAAAATAATAAATTAGCAACAACAAAAACATAACCTTTTCACACAACCATAGTTGATAAAGGAAATCTACGAAAAAGCAGCAAGCCATATCCAATAGCTTAAACAATGCAACAATCATGAACACACATAAAACAAATTCAACACCCATATACAACATGACATAGCAGTGACAACCACAGAAGTAAAATATATCTAGCAAGACAAAAAAAAAAAACAAATTTGTTCAGCACTGCATAACTGGATTAATTCAGAAGTCTGAATCGCAACAGAAATTTACAAAAAGCATTAATGGAACCATAGTTCGTACTCTTTCCAATTAAAGTGTACGTGTCTTAGAAAGAACTTCATTGCTCTCTGTCTGATTAGGGGTGTGCCACTTAATGAGACAAGTTGATCACTGACTAGTTCATTATTGTGAGTAGGGTTTAAATTTCAATTCTGCCTTTTTTCTAATACATTAATGAGCTACTCTTCCACACTGAATTTGATTGTGTTTTGTTCCTTGGTGTTCAATGTCTTCCCTGGTAGCAGCCATTTCCCTTCATATTGGGGTTACTTCTGATTGCACCTGTGATATTTTTCGGTCCACGCAGTCGTCTAAGAGTGTGATCTGCTGCTGAATGTAACTGTTCTTCTCGTGCATATTTCTTTCCAACCCCTTAATTTGTTCAGTTGCGTGTTCCTCCAGGGGTTCTTTCAATTCGTACGTTTGTTCCTGGCATTTCCTGGCCTGCTCAGCTTGTGTCCCTCTAGGTGTTATTTCAGTCCATGTAATTGTTCTTCTATCTGTCCTCCTCCGGGCTTGGTTTTCCCTCATCATTGGTGTAAGTTGCTGAATTGAGGTCGATGGTTAAATTGCCCTGGCTCATGGTAGTAATGGTAGTGGAAGTGGTTTGCTCAGGCTCTGTAGCTGTATTTTATACTTCCGGTTATATTTGTTCTGGTTTTGCTTTTTCTGCGTTTCCTTCCACTGCCATATTGGTAACCTGTGTGATTTAATCCATTTAATTTACGTATTCTAATACCCTGTAGTTGATAGGTGTTGTGTTTCTGAGGCTGTATTGGGTACGTTGCTGTTTACTTATCGAACGGAGTATTCAAATGTCATTGACGACAGTTGCTCTTTTCGTGGCCCCACATACGGCGCCAACGTTTTATGTATTCTACGTATCCTCCTATCGTATACACGAGCTAAGACTGACTGTGTGTGGTGTGGAAGGGAGAGCACATTCATGAGAATTTTACTTTCATCTTGGACCAAACAAATGATCACCACTAACAGTGAATTCTGACCAGGAGTTTGAACTTGCCCGGCTCCACAGGACAGCAATAATTATGCAGTAATGTAACACAACAATATGTCTTACTAAGGAGGGGACACCAAGAACCTCAGTTGCAACAAATATCCGTAGGCGAGAAAGAACATACATAACACTGCGAAGAAACAGAATAGAAAAATACCACTATCTACAGGAAATTAAATACGCACAGAGACTTGCGAAAATTATCTCAGATTTAATTTGAATGAGAAAGTTTTAAATTCTTACACCAAAACATTAAACATTATCTGTGTGAATATAATATTTTTTAAATCACTCCAAACTTTAAAATTAGTTTTACTCTGTGTGGGTGTAACTATAACTGTAGCCGCTCTTGTAAGTATCTCTTATATAAATACAAAAACTAAATAACGTCTGAAATATTTCTTAGCTTCTTGCAAAATTAAATTAAATGTCTTTCTTAAACCAACTCAGTAGGAATAACAAATAAGATCTTAGCATGGCTCCATAAACAAATTTGTCAAAGTAACTTCAATATTATGTTGTCCAAGATAGCGTAACATTTGCCAAATATATTTTCCAAAATTATTTAAATTCTTGGTGACGTGTCTGCATTGAAATTCTAAATATACTCAACTGTAAATATTAAGTTAATAGTTACAAGTTAATAAGAAAATTAAAAATTCCTACCAGGCCGATGACTTACTATGTCTTGACCTGCCTGGTGGAAGTAATATGGCTAGACGCCTATTCAACTACATACATATTAACGACTTCAAACGTCGCGCCAATCACGACAGAGCTACATCAATTATCATGCATTACGACATGCGTTACTATGGTAAATAAGTGTCAAATTCCTCTTTGCAATTTAACCCACATGCAATAACTTTGTCGTCGAAATTCTGAAAGACTTACAAACTTAACTACGCCCAAATAAACTTTCTGAGGTGAAAACATCTTGCAACAAAACAACAAAAATATTAAATTAGAAGTAAATAAAACGCAGTTGCCACAAATAAACAACATAGAAATATATAAATGTTACGTAATGACATATAGTGCAAAAATAAACTGAAATAACAGTGACAGATAAATGTAGCGGTTTGTTGATGTTTGATGCACTTGATCCTTTTTAAAACGACTTCGTTCAAAATGGTACTTTGATATTCACATAACGGTTTATTCACTGGGACATGGTGTTCACTGCTTGTTGTGCAGCTACATTCCGCGAGTCTTTCTTTAGTTTTTTTTTTCAAAATTAGTTCGACAATTTTTGGCTACCGCAATTCGCACTGTTATAAAAAAATTTTCCCCCCAAAAATTTTAAAAGAAATTCCATAACTCATTTCCAGTTTTCAACAAATAGAATTAAAAAGTCTTTTCGCACATCCTGGCAGATTTTCTCATATTTGTTTCATTTTCTTTTTATAACCTATTATGAAGTTATTGGTGCTCTTTATCAGTTATTTCACACGTATAACATAGCCATTTTAAGTCAATCGTAACAACATTTACAAATATACTAAGAAAAGAATGTTTTCAAACGCTTGAATTTAATAAGTTACCTACATCACTATTTTAATGCATTTTTAATTCGTAGTTTTTTTTTCATTTACTAAGCGCGAGTGCTCTCCTGGTATTCAGCATGACTTCGGTATTTAAAGAAATATTCATATGCAGTAATAAAAAAATGCCAGCAAATACAATATTTGATATTGCAAATTTTTTTAAAGCTGTGGCGGGTATTTTAATTGAAAAATTATCTCTCATTCGTCTACCTCACCCACTAATTTGTCTNATTTTTTTAAAGCTGTGGCGGGTATTTTAATTGAAAAATTATCTCTCATTCGTCTACCTCACCCACTAATTAGTCTGCACTGTACGCATCATTAATATATAATCTGTAACAACAAGAAATTCAATCAAGGAAGAGGGACAAAAATTCATTAAAATCTTCTTTCGTTGCATAACAACCTTCTAACCTAATCGTCCGTTTAATACCTGTTTGTAATACTGGCGTTTTAAGGTCANTTCTTTCGTTGCATAACAACCTTCTAACCTAATCGTCCGTTTAATACCTGTTTGTAATACTGGCGTTTTAAGGTCGCTGTGGATACAAGGTCAATTAAACGTAACCACCCATTTGCCAGTTAATGTTGCAATAAAATGGTTTGCCCGATTTGGTTAGTTCATCGTAATTGTTTTTGTAAATGAAATCGTTAGCTGGCGTCAGTAACACGTTTTCAGTGCATCGCGGAGAATTTCACAGTTACAAGCGACATTAGCATGCCCACAATTACACTGCAGAACACTTCGCTCGATACTTCCGCCAGCGAATGGCATCGCAACACTCAGAGGAAATGGAATTGTGGCTTCTGTGATCGTATACACCTTACACTTGTCACCCACATACCAACTTTCTGCGTACTAGATGCAGTCAGTATTGTAAATTATTTCAAACTGAAGCTTTTTACGTTTTAGTTATATTAAAATAACCTAGAATAAATATTTTTTTAAAACATTGTTAGAGCCTGTATTTTTTAGTTTAATTTTATGATTTTAAAGAGAAATTTAAAATTTTTTATTTGTCTTATGTCAAAGTTATTTGCATAAAATGAGAAACTAGAATTACATACCCTATTATTTGATATGCTAATTTTAGCCCGAATGGTAATAGATATGTTCTTTAAACCTAAATAATTTGCGTTTTTTAGTCTATACAGAGGAATCTGTTCCGTAATCGATAGTCCCCGATTTAATATTTAGTGAATTTGTATTCAGTGTTTACACCACTGTCTCGAAATTAATTTGTAAGATTTTTAATTTACAAGTTTTTAATTCAAATTTATTTCAGTTCAAGGAGTAGCTTATATTTAATTGGAGATGGGTTACACAATTATTGAAATGCATGGGTTTAAATTTGAACTGTTTAATGAAGGTGAATTTGTTAGTAATTTTGTTGATACACTTTTTTTTGACAGTGTTACAAAATAAATAATTTTTTTGATAGCTGAAATAAGTGATCAACTTAGAAATCTGTGATGGCCTTTTCAAATGAACCATTTCGGCTCTCGCCTGGAGCGACTTCTGTAAACTACAGAAAACCAAAATCAGGATGGTTAAGACCGGGAGTCGAACCCACGTTTCCCGAATGAAGCTCCAGTTTATTACCACTTGCGCCTCCTTGCTCGGTATAAACACTTNGGGAGTCGAACCCACGTTTCCCGAATGAAGCTCCAGTTTATTACCACTTGCGCCTCCTTGCTCGGTATAAACACTTTTAAATCTAAACAGTTAGAACTGCTGCAAATCAGCGAATTTGACTCCAGATCTGGTGAAACTGTTCAGTTTGAATCAGTAAAATTCTTCTCATGATTTTAGCTGCTAGTATTCACTGATTAAACAATGATTCATACTGATTACGAGCGAATGGTGCTGACGTGGCAGTAAAACCTCAGTGCATCCCACTGATTAGCCATTATATAACACCTCATCAAGGGCTTCCCNTGGTGCTGACGTGGCAGTAAAACCTCAGTGCATCCCACTGATTAGCCATTATATAACACCTCATCAAGGGCTTCCCCTAGGTGTCATGTGGGTTTCATTGTAAGCATGTGTCTATTGTAATTCTAAAAACAAGGAACATTTCCATTTAAATTTTTTTTCAGGACAGAAATGAAAGTGTGGAGTGACTTGAGTGGCTCTTAACATCAGGGTCTTGAGAGCCCACGATGATGCATCGTGTCGGACGGTACCACTGGTCAGCAGGTTTTCTCGGGGATCTCCCGTTTCCCCCACCCTTGCATTCCGGTGCTGCTCCATACTCACCTCGCTTCACCCTCATCTGCTCTCCAGACCTCGATGTTAAGAGTGGCCCAAATCTCCCCTCACCCCCTCCAGGATAAGGATGGAGCGAGGTGAGAATGGATAAACGCCGGAATTCGAGGGAGGAGGAAACGGGAGATCCATGAGAAAACCTGCCTGCCAACGGCATCGTCCGGCACGNAAACGCCGGAATTCGAGGGAGGAGGAAACGGGAGATCCATGAGAAAACCTGCCTGCCAACGGCATCGTCCGGCACGATTCTCACGAGCAAAAATTCGTGAGTTACCCTTCCGCGTATCGAAACCGGCACAAATGAATTTCGATATTTCGTTGCCGATTTCTAAATCTGGGTATTCAAAGATAAATGTGGTCGTTCAAAATGTCAAAGTCGGCCAAAATCGTTGTAAGTAGTCCTCTGTTTGTGATATTTATTCTTTTGTAAAACAATGTTTCCAACTATATCGATAATGCTGTATCTATTTTCAAAAGATTGCCGTATTAAAACCACGTGGCCACCGACTAAAATTCTGGGGTAACAGATCACACGGAATGTTTGTTTATGGGTTTTTTTCCCCATCGCCGTTGCAATGCTTCCTTATGGCAGGACAAAAACTTGAGGCGCTCTAAACTGTTTACCTGGGAGGTTCCTTAACTGAAGATTCAATGAAATTATTCTACCTGTTGAAACCACGGATTCACATTTAGAGTGTAAATTGTTATAACTAATAACACTTCTGTGGAAGGGAAGCGTGTCTGAAGTTTTTGTTTTGTGGTTCGTTGTCTCACTGTACTGTGAAATACAAGTATGGCCAACTCTTATATGAAAATCGGAAAGTAATTGACATTTTCAAGATTAGAATAAATAATATGTGTAATTTGCCGCTTGCAAAAACTAGACGCAGAACTTCTTTATACGTCTGTCAAGAGCAGAACATTTTATGGGCCTACTTATTTATTTTGTCATGCGTTGTGTTCGCTGACCCACATAGAGTTCTTCAAGTGTACTGACGCATGTTTGTTAGTGATCCAGCTTTATAAAGTATGTTGCCATTTTCACGTCAATTTATAACAACTGCGCACAGAACATTTTTTTGTTTTGTTAGCTTGTCATGTTTATTCGCATATTTTATGGTCGAGTGGTTTTTTTCAGCCTTAAAACACTTTTTCACGGACGAACATTTCTTATTATGCTCCTTACTTACCAAGACTTAAGAACAATTTTATTACATGAATTATAATTTTATAAAAGGCAGAGAAGGTAAGAAAATGATTTCATCGTTGGCATACGGGCACGACGTTGATATTGTTAAGGAAAACTCTGACCTTTGTTATTTTATTATAAAAGTAAAAAATATCAGTTTTAGGCACTAGATTGCAACTCTGCTTATTCTGAAAGTGAAAATTACATAATAAAGATACAAATACTACTTTATAATACAAACTATCATATCAAGGAGTAACCAGCTGCTAAGGGTACATGGGCATGATAAATTTTTTGTTTTCGTAGTCGAGGCACAGCCATACGGACGACAATAACACGCACTCCCAGCGCACCATCACCCGTAAGCACAAGGCGCTGAACCGGCGTGTATTGTGTCTGTCGTCACACATTCCTGTGCAAATTAGATGGGTAACAACGGGACATTATTACATGCGCTATAAACCCATTTCGGGGTAATTTTCGAAATATTTTACAATTTACGTAGCTTTCATAGTCGTGGCCATAAGNTCGCCCGTAAGCGTAAGGCTCTGAACCAGCGTGTATTGCGTCTGTCGTCACACATTCCTGTGCAAATTAGATGGGTAACAACGGGACATTATTACATGCGCTATAAAACCATTTCGGGGTAATTTTCGAAATATTTTACAATTTACGTAGCTTTCATAGTCGCGGTCTTAGGGGTCAAGGTTAAAGTGCGAAAATTCAAAATGGCTACCACCATGCAAATCTTAGCCGGTGTCCAATTTACATGAGGGAGCGCGAATTTCTGGACGACTGGCTCCATGCTCACGTCCTGAATTCCTGTGTTCGGAACAATATTACTTTCAGCAATACCATAAAAAATACTTATTATCGTAATTTCTTTTTGTGATATTGAGCAGCACGTTTGAAGGAAAGCGCATCACATGTAGGTTCAAACCTTGCGCCACAGATTAGTGGCGTGCGTGCGAAAACGTGTTGACTTTCGTGATTTTAACGTGTCTTGCGCGCGCCCACGCCCTTTTCTGGTAGTTTGGAAAACGGAGTGCTTCCTGGGTTCTGAGTCCCCATTCTCTAGTTGTGACACTTTTAGGCCACGCCTAATGCTGTATTTACAATAGCATGACTAATACGACACGACAGCTCGACATTACGTCAGAGCACGACTAAACCCCACAATAACTGTCTAACAAGTATTATACTTGGTTGATGGCAAAATACTGAAGTGGAAAATAACTCAGATAACATCCACTCATTAGGTCACAATAAATTGATAATTATTAGCTCTTAATAAAGTTTGCACACGAAAACAACGCAACAAAAAAGAACTTACCGACATAACTAATGAGCCCCCTGTCTTCTATATAGGTGAACAAGANAACTAATGAGCCCACTGTCTTCTATATAGGTGAAAAAGAAACATACGCAGCACTAGTGAGCAATTACGAATACACACATGTGTTAACCGGGACTCGAACTCAGAAATCATTGTACCGTGAGCTGGCATGAAACTAACTGCCTTTCCACAATAGTTTACACACGAAATCGGTATACTGGTCGCAGATATATAACATAAAAACTTAATTTTTATTACGTAACATTATATAACAAAATGGCCCAGAAAAAGAGGACCTTTATATACACACACATTTTGAGGTTGTAACAGATACTGTGATTATACCACATTAAGTTGATATTTGTTTCGTGGTTACGTATAGTGTACTATGTTAAAATGTTTACATGGCTACCATTTTGAAAATAAGTGTCTGATCCACTAAAAAATTACTAATTTACACGAACTTCCGTAGAACTACTTGGTTGCCAAGTTTGGTGAGTATCAGTTTATTATTCCCCGAGATATGAGATGAAATGTATTTTTTCATGTGGTGATTTCTAACAAAATGGCGTATAATAAAGACTATGCGTACACATTTTATTGTTGTAATATATATAACCAATATACATAGTAATGTTGAAATTGGTTGTGTTGATTCGTAGATAGGCCTATAGTATACTAAGCTAAAATTTTTATAATGCCACAATTTTAAATATATGTGTCTGACTTAAAATATAACTTACATGGCCTGCCGTAATACTACTTGTCTGCCAAATTTGCTTCAATTGGTATGTTCCCGAGATGTTACATAAAACCTTTATTTAGTTCATGTGGCGCTATCTTACAAAATAATGGACTATAAAATGGCATTGAAGTGCATATATTGATGTCTGTAATAGCTACCTAATTACAGCATACCAAGTTTGGTTGAATATTGTTCAAATGGTTTGGTAGGTATAGCAAATTACCATAAACTATTTCTATGATCACAAATTCGGAAACTAGTGCCTTATCTGTTTAATCAGCCTCAGTTTACCCGAAATACCATAGTGCTACTTACATGTCATATTTGGTGGGAATCGGTTGTGTAGTTTCTGAGAAATGATGTGAAAACTAGATTTATTTGTTTATGTAGTGCTNTTGGTGGGAATCGGTTGTGTAGTTTCTGAGAAATGATGTGAAAACTAGATTTATTTGTTTATGTAGTGCTACATTAAAAATTGCGAACTAAAGCAATATCCCTCTTTAACTTTATCGCTTACATGATTAACTACCAACATACCAAATTTGGTTAAAATCTGTTAAATGTTTGCTGAGATATGACAAATTTGGAAATGACCACCGTTTTTCAAAATAAATTTTTGACGTAGCAGAAAACTCTAAAAGTAAGATGTACTTTCTAAATACTTAATGTGTCCCGAGTTTGGTGAAATGCGGTCCACGGGGTTCAGCGCTTCGAAAAAGTCATTTCAAGTGATACTTTAGTGCTCTGAAATGTGTTACTAATGTGCGTGACGACTTGAAGTCGCTCAACATGCGTGTGTATAGTTTTAGGAGATTAGCATACTGGGCTCTCGTTTAATAGTTTCGTGGAGATATGTGCACTCGAAGCATTCTAATACGCATTAAAGTTCTCGGTAGGCGTGTCTCTTAAGGCTGCTGCCTACCTGGAGCTTTTATCTGCATTTAAGGCCGAGCAGCGCGGGATCGATAAGGATGACAGTGCAANAATTTCGATATTTCGTTGCCGATTTCTAAATCTGGGTATTCAAAGATAAATGTGGTCGTTCAAAATGTCAAAGTCGGCCAAAATCGTTGTAAGTAGTCCTCTGTTTGTGATATTTATTCTTTTGTAAAACAATGTTTCCAACTATATCGATAATGCTGTATCTATTTTCAAAAGATTGCCGTATTAAAACCACGTGGCCACCGACTAAAATTCTGGGGTAACAGATCACACGGAATGTTTGTTTATGGGTTTTTTTCCCCATCGCCGTTGCAATGCTTCCTTATGGCAGGACAAAAACTTGAGGCGCTCTAAACTGTTTACCTGGGAGGTTCCTTAACTGAAGATTCAATGAAATTATTCTACCTGTTGAAACCACGGATTCACATTTAGAGTGTAAATTGTTATAACTAATAACACTTCTGTGGAAGGGAAGCGTGTCTGAAGTTTTTGTTTTGTGGTTCGTTGTCTCACTGTACTGTGAAATACAAGTATGGCCAACTCTTATATGAAAATCGGAAAGTAATTGACATTTTCAAGATTAGAATAAATAATATGTGTAATTTGCCGCTTGCAAAAACTAGACGCAGAACTTCTTTATACGTCTGTCAAGAGCAGAACATTTTATGGGCCTACTTATTTATTTTGTCATGCGTTGTGTTCGNAGAACTTCTTTATACGTCTGTCAAGAGCAGAACATTTTATGGGCCTACTTATTTATTTTGTCATGCGTTGTGTTCCCTGACCCACATAGAGTTCTTCAAGTGTACTGACGCACTTTTGTTAGTGATCCAGCTTTATAAAGTACGTGGCCAATTTCACGTCAATTTATAACAACAGCGCACAGAACTTTTTTGTTTTGTTAGCTTGTCAAGTTTATTCGCATATTTTATGGTCGAGTGGTTTTTTTCAGCCTTACGACACTTTTTCACGGACGAACATTTCTTATTATGCTCCTTACTTACCAAGACTTAAGAATAATTTTATTACATGAATTATAATTTTATAAAAGGCAGAGAAGGTAAGAAAATGATTTCATCGTTGGCATACGGGCACGACGTTGATATTGTTAAGGAAAACTCTGACCTTTGTTATTTTATTATAAAAGTAAAAAATATCAGTTTTAGGCACTAGATTGCAACTCTGCTTATTCTGAAAGTGAAAATTACATAATAAAGATACAAATACTACTTTATAATACAAACTATCATATCAAGGAGTAACCAGCTGCTAAGGGTACATGGGCATGATAAATTTTTTGTTTTCGTAGTCGAGGCACAGCCATACGGACGACAATAACACGCACTCCCAGCGCACCATCACCCGTAAGCACAAGGCGCTGAACCGGCGTGTATTGTGTCTGTCGTCACACATTCCTGTGCAAATTAGATGGGTAACAACGGGACATTATTACATGCGCTATAAACCCATTTCGGGGTAATTTTCGAAATATTTTACAATTTACGTAGCTTTCATAGTCGTGGCCATAAGGGTCAAGGTTAAAGTGCGAAAATTCAAAATGGCTACCACCATGCAAATCTTAGCCGGTGTCCAATTTACATGAGGGAGCGCGAATTTCTGGACGACTGGCTCCATGCTCCATGTCCTGAATCCCTGTGTTCGGAACAATATTACTTTCAGCAATACCATAAACAATACTTATTATGGTAATTTATTTTTGTGATATTGAGCAGCACGTTTGAAGGAAAGCGCATCACATGTAGGTTCAAACCTCGCGCCGCAGATTAGTGGCGTGCGTGCGAAAACGTGTTGACTTTCGTGCCCGTAACGTGTCTTGCGCGCGCCCACGCCCTTTTCTGGTAGTTTGGAAAACGGAGTGCTTCCTGGGTTCTGTGTTAGAGTCCCCATTCTCTAGTTGTGACACTTTTAGGCCACGCCTAATGCTGTATTCACAATAGCATGGCTAACACGACACGATGGCTCGACATTACGTCAGAGCACGACAAAACCCCACAATAACTGTCTAACAAGTGTTATACTTGGTTGATGGCAAAATACTGGAGTGGAAAATAACTCAGATAACATCCACTCATTAGGTCACAATAAATTGGTGATTATTAGCTTTTAACTAAATTTGCACACGAAAACAACCAAACAAAAAAGAAGTTACCGATATAACTAATGAGCCCACTGTCTTCTATATAGGTGAAAAAGAAACATACGCAGCACTAGTGAGCAATTACGAATACACACATGTGTTAACCGGGACTCGAACTCAGAAATCATTGTACGGTGAGCTGGCATGAAACTAACTGCCTTTCCACAATAGTTTACACACGAAATCGGTATACTGGTCCCAGACATATAACATAAAAACTTAATTTTATCACGTGACATTATATAACAAAATGGCCCATAAAAAGAGGACCTTTATATACACACACATTTTGAGGTTGTAACAGATACTGTGATTATACCACATTAAGTTGATATNAAAAAGAGGACCTTTATATACACACACATTTTGAGGTTGTAACAGATACTGTGATTATACCACATTAAGTTGATATTTGTTTCGTGGTTACGTATAGTGTACTATGTTAAAATGTTTACATGGCTACCATTTTGAAAATAAGTGTCTGATCCACTAAAAAATTACTAATTTACACGAACTTCCGTAGAACTACTTGGTTGCCAAGTTTGGTGAGTATCAGTTTATTATTCCCCGAGATATGAGATGAAATGTATTTTTTCATGTGGTGATTTCTAACAAAATGGCGTATAATAAAGACTATGCGTACACATTTTATTGTTGTAATATATATAACCAATATACATAGTAATGTTGAAATTGGTTGTGTTNAAAGACTATGCGTACACATTTTATTGTTGTAATATATATAACCAATATACATAGTAATGTTGAAATTGGTTGTGTAGATTCGTAGATAGGCCTATAGTATACTAAGCTAAAATTTTTATAATGCCACAATTTTAAATATATGTGTCTGACTTAAAATATAACTTACATGGCCTGCCGTAATACTACTTGTCTGCCAGATTTGCTTCAATTGGTATGTTCCCGAGATGTTACATAAAACCTTTATTTAGTTCATGTGGCGCTATCTTACAAAATAATGGACTATAAAATGGCATTGAAGTGCATATATTGATGTCTGTAATAGCTACCTAATTACAGCATACCAAGTTTGGTTGAATATTGTTCAAATGGTTTGGTAGGTATAGCAAATTACCATAAACTATTTCTATGATCACAAATTCGGAAACTAGTGCCTTATCTGTTTAATCAGCCTCAGTTTACCCGAAATACCACAGTGCTACTTACATATCATATTTGGTGGGAATCGGTTGTGTAGTTTCTGAGAAATGATGTGAAAACTAGATTTATTTGTTTATGTAGTGCTACATTTAAAATTGCGGACTAAAAACAATATCCCTCTTTAATTTTATCGCTTACATGATTAACTACCAACTGACCAAATTTGGTTAAAATCTGTTAAATGTTTGCCGAGATATGACATTGCGCCCTAAATTTGGAAATGACCACCGTTTTTCAAAATAAATTTTTGACGTAGCAGAAATCTGTAAAAGTCAGATGTACTTTCTAAATACTTAATGTGTACCGATTTGGTGAAATGCGGTCCACGGGGTTCAGCGCTTCGAAAAAGTCATTTCAAGTGATGCTGTAGTGCTCTGAAATGTGTTACTAATGTGCGTGACGACTTGAAGTCGCTCAACATGCGTCATCTGAAGTGTGCATAGTTTTCGGAGATTAGCATACTGGGCTCTCGTTTAATAGTTTCGTGGATATATGTGCACTCGAAGCATTCTATTACGCATTAAAGTTCTCGGTAGGCGTGTCTCTGAAGGCTGCTGCCTACCTGGAGCTTTTATCTGCATTTAAGGCCGAGCAGCGCGGGATCGATAAGGATGACAGTGCAACGCGCATCTAGTGCGCCATCGCCGCTAAGCGGTGACCCTATTATTTTGTTGGTGTAAAGCCTGTACTAACGTGGCTCTCGGGTAGTTTTGTATCCATCTGATGCATATATTTTTCGCTACAGCGCTTTGAAAACCCCGGTTTTAACAGTCTTGGAGTACTCTGAAATGGCGTTTGTGCGTGATATTTCGAAAGTACTCAACAAACCTCATCTGAAGTGCGTGTTATGATCATTGAACAACAAGTTGGACGCACGTTTTATAGTTTAGTAGAAAAATGTGTATTTCAAACACTTTGCAACGCAGTTCAAGCGCCAGGTATGCGAGAGATTTAACGACGACCTTATTATTATGACAATAATAACCCTTGAAATATGGGCTATTTTACTTTTCTAGAGAAAGAGATCTGAGAGAAGACCAAAGTCACAGTCACACAAGTGGTCTTAAACATGTTTATTGTAAATTCAGTCGGTAGCCATGTTTGAACATGTTTGCGAACGAAATTAGTTTCCGTGCTTACTAAATTCAAACAAAAGGAAGTGCTAACCTCGAAAATAAGCTTCCATGATTACTTATAATCGCTTCTAACACTCATCAAGGCTGAGTATTTTATTAGTTTAATAAAAAACTTACCTTTTTATTATTGTAACAGCATTGCAAATACTGTTTTTTGACTTATTTTACTATTTATTACATAAATGCAGAAATTCCTGCGAAATACAGCCATTTTGATTATATATTCTGTTTACTTCCTAGCAGCCGATGATAGTGCAACACAAAAGAAAAGTCGCTCCGATGTACTTACACAAACTGTTTACTTTGAACAAGAAGTGACTGCGATCGGAGCAAGCTCGGAGCCAGTGTAACCGCGCCTAATGCTGAAAATGTTTGAAGTGAATTAGTTGTGTGTCCCGTGTGACCGCGGCCTTAGAAGGAGGGTCTGGAGGTATTGACACGCGCGGGGCGCGTGTGGTCCATCCTGTCAGCGGGACGGTGAAGTTGAGGGGGGGGTGAGAGTCACCACGACCCTGCCGCCATTATGTGGCCTGGCGGGCGGGATGGTTGAGAGCTACCTGGTGTGACGTCACCTCCCATTCGCCTCCAGAAGAAGTTGGCGACGGCGGTCCTTTGAATGAGCTTTTCGGTAATTCTGTCCCTCGGTGCAACCCGACACACGAATAATGTTCTGGACCAGTATTCCTGCCACTATAAATATCACTGCAGCCGGAGGCTTGTGATAGCTACCTGGTGAAGTAGGGCGAGCTGTAAACGAAAAAGAGGGCCAGCGGCGGACGAGTGTGTGTGCAGGCAGCTGTGAAGGACGAGAGCGCGAGAGTACTGTTGAGAGCGAGTTGCTCGATGCGTAGAGTGCGGCTGTGTACGAGAGCGCTCGGAGCATTCCAGAACATTCTGGACAGTAAAGACTAGTAGTATCTGCACTGAAATAAGTTGGGGGTGAAGGTACGAGGGATACCGACTTGTTTTAAAATACTTCAAGTCTGAATTATTGTTATATACATATATATTTAATAGTGATACAGTATGTGNGCGTAGAGTGCGGCTGTGTACGAGAGCGCTCGGAGCGTTCCAGAACATTCTGGACAGTAAAGACTAGTAGTATCTGCACTGAAATAAGGTGGGGATGAACGTACGAGGCATACCGACTTGTTTTAAAATACTTCAAGTCTGAATTATTGTTATATACATATATATTTAATAGTGATACAGTGTGTGTTGTATGTGTTAGAAAACTGTTTATAAAACTGTTTAATGATCGGTTGTGTTAATTGCTTTGAAAAACAACCAATGATAGAAACTATACCTATAAGAATTTTAAAATGATGTATTTTTCGTACAAATGTTCACATTCTCTAAAATTAATATGTTAGGTTACAGCTCGAAATAATCAGCACTTTCCATTTCCGGAATATTAGCGGTGCAAGNGTGTGTTAGAAAACTGTTTATAAAACTGTTTAATGATCGGTTGTGTTAATTGCTTTAAAAAACAACCAATGATAGAAACTATACCTATAAGAATTTTAAAATTATGTATTTTTCGTACAAATGTTCAGATTCTCTAAAATTAATATGTTAGGTTACAGCTCGAAATAATCAGCACTTTCCATTTCCGGAATATTAGCGGTGCAAGTTTTAGATTCAGAATGTTATGAGCATTTTCCATTTAAAGACCAAAGTTGATATCGTTATCTCAGTGATTAGTTACATC
This sequence comes from Clitarchus hookeri, assembly GCA_002778355.1. Lineage (NCBI taxonomy): Eukaryota > Metazoa > Arthropoda > Insecta > Phasmatodea > Phasmatidae > Clitarchus > Clitarchus hookeri. Next base: position 21,418 of record NQII01004349.1, read on the forward strand.
TCGGAACTGACACAGACGGTTTCTCATGAACCCCGTAGTGCCATTTACGAATTCGAAATCAAAATTTCGATGCCTCCAGTGGTTCGGAATATATTTGGTGTGAACGTCTCATCTGAATAATCCTGTATCTACGTTGCAAAAAGAATATGCTTATCGGAGCCACAGAATGGATAAGTATAGAAAAGTGAAGCGGCTTGGGTTACCCTTCCACTGATTGGCAGTGCGCGGTTCTTAAGCGAGCCTTGTGTTTGACTCACTACTGCGTACTACGGAAGATTCGCTGCTGGTTGGGCTGCCGGGAGGCAAGAACTGTAAGTTATCACGTGATGATTGGAGAGCTGCCTTCTGACATGTTGCTGGCCAGTGCAGTAATACTGCTGGCGTATGCGGCTGGAGTAGGCGGTATAAACAGCTGTCCTACTTATGTATTCTTGAGTATTCTGTCACGGAAACATGCGTTACATCTCTACCTCTCTTCCATTTCTCACACACTTATATATATGATGTGTCCTCTTCTCCCTGAGATATCATTTTCATTTGATATTGAGCACAGGAAAGATGACTTGATGTCTACTTATTCGTAGCAAATTAAAATTAGCTCAATAATAAGGTTGAGAGATAATGTACATTTNGCACAGGAAAGATGACTTGATGTCTACTTATTCGTAGCAAATTAAAATTAGCTCAATAATAAGGTTGAGAGATAATGTACATTTTCAGCTACTGAAGGTTATCGCTTTGGAAGTAGAGAATAAACTGTGGAATGTGGGCCGCAAAGAGCGGTCAGGGAGGCGCTGGGGGTTGTAAGGGGAAGAAATTGGCCTCAGAATGTAAATAAGAACTTTTAAGCAGTTTATCTGCGAGAAGACGAAAAAGAGAGAAAATTATATAAACTGCGATTTCTTGTTTGTCATACCACCGGGCTGTCACTGAATTCGCGTGTTATTAGAAGTGTTCAACTCCGCCTTCCGTCCTTAGGCATCAATTTCAAATCAATTTCGACCATAATTCATGTATTTTTCATCTCTAATTTTCTATAAGATTCTGAAGCCGCAGACTGTCTATGTTATACACATAAGAACCCAACCGGCTTCTGTTATGGAGCTGTTAGCGTATTACTCCAAAGGTTGGATTAGGTGTCCCTAGAATTAGGCTTAATAGTAAGCCATCTCCCATTAAAGTTCACGAGACATAGAGTAACACTGAACGTGTTAACCCAAGTCAAGTCTACAATTTTCTTTGCCAACTTTGTGATAAAATATTTTACCAGAGTGATGCATTATTTCAGCGCAACAATCTTACACAACGAAAAAATGTACACATTTATAGTGTAAGAATTAGCTCGACACGAATTCATCACCATGGCGAAATATTTGTCTGAGGTTGCCAAAAATTGCTGCCTGGGATTGCCTTTTATTAGATTTTCTATGTTGGCTGTCAGGAACCTGTGAATTTGAACTACCGTGTTCAGCATGAATTATGTCCCACGTCCTCTTAAGCCTGCCACACAAAGACGAAGACATTAATAATTCGTACCAATAAGAGCAGCCACATTCTGTATACTCTTGCACCTCAGAGTAGACAAGTACACAGACACGAGATGGTGTTACGGTTCCTCTCGTGTTGGCTTGGCCATCCTCTGATAAGCAGCGCAAGGCTCTGGCAACAGGCATTGTGTTTGACTGGCTGCTGCACGTTACGGAAGGTTCCCTATTGGCTAGGCTGCAGGCTGGCAAGTAAGTTATCAGCCACTGATCGGCGAATGGCGTTCCAACATGTTGCTGGCCACTGTCGCCATTTTGTTGGCTAGCGCGGCTGAAGTTCGCGGTATAAGCGACAGTTTTTCGCTTCTGCATTCTTGGAGTACTCTGTGCTTGTNTCACCCTTTTCGCCTGGCGAGTCGATTGTTGTGTTCACACGGGCCGGCCAATTAGAGGATAACTGCTTTAATAATCATTCGAACCTAATTACCGTGTGCCAGTTGGTGCACGCCCGGGAAGGCCTTCGCAAACCAAATTTTAAATGGGCGGTAAGTGCGCAGTGGTTAGGGGATCCGTTAAGCTGTAGACCAGAAATTCCAACAGAAACATATTTACACTAGGGTGACTACAGTGGTGTGGTTCGACAGTGAGGGCTAAAGACCACAATAAAAAGCATCAGCCTAACACGAGCGCTGGGGGAACCTCGTGCAACGTATGAAACCGTCCCATTCATGAATAAAGTGATTCACAAAATAATAAATAATTTAAGACCAACATAGACGCAAGTGCACTGCGAGCACGATGTGGTACCGAACCACTACTATAAAAAATACCTGATAGTTACACAGTCCATAACAGTGATATCAGTGTTACTATTGCGTCGAGAACTTCAGTAAAAAGCTGGAATGCCCAGCAACAGGAAAAGAACATGTGTTTACAAGGATCAACTTCGAAAACATTCTACAATATGTCAAATATGTACATTATTTACCAACGGTGATAAGTTGAAGACACATTTCACGACTTGTAAATGCTGTGTTGCTTTGCTTACCACTAAACATCATGCATTAAAACCATTGGTCAAGAAAGAAACGACAACACTTCTACATACTAATGGAGATATATAATAAATAAACTTAAACACCTACAAACCGATACATATTGTGCGAGCAATGAACCCTGTACGTTATGTTAGTCGAAAAAAACTTATGGTCGCTAAGCACGAGAGCGGCACGGTCGACACTTCTACGCACTGATGCTAGCAGACATAAAAAAAAGAGGTTATAAAAACCTACCAATTAACGCTTATTGCACAGGTGACGAGCACTATACATCGAATAAGTCGTTGCTAGACAAGACAATGCGTCTGAAAACTGATGTGGTAGCCTTGGTTAGTATAGCAGATTAGCAAACTATTTTCCCCATTTACACCCTCCGTCCTAGCTATGCTACAGTACAGATGCACACCAATTCCACTACCAACCAATGCATAATGCGCGAGCATCGTGCAACGCAAGTCACATTATGCTAAAATAAAATGCTATGGCAGAGTCGAGAAGAAGTGGAGCGAGTAGGTTGACACTGCTACATACCGATGCAAACAGATATCAAAACATTTCATGTAAAGGAAACTAGTTATAAGCACTTACCAACCAACGCATATTGCACATGCGTCGAGATTTGTATGTCGCGTTAGGTGGTGCTAATGAAGACCAGGAAGCCCTGACTAGTACGGTAGAATAGCAAACGATTTCCTTACGAACCAATCGGAATGGAACTGTCAAATTCAGATCACAACCAGCACTCACAACCCACATCACTAGAGGTGGAATGCGTCCACCCTGTCCGACATTGTGTACAACTAACATCTCGAGATTCTGAAAGGTAACCAGGTGGTCGACCGACGGTGAGTTACGAACGCCATCCAAACCGTAACACCGGGCATGCTGACAAGAGCATGGAACGAGTTTGATTATCACGTAGATGTCGTTCGGGCCGCTCATGTTGGTCACATTGAACATTTATGAATGCATGGTAAACAAACTTGACGGTTCCACGGTTCATTTGATTGGTCAATCAATATTGTAGGTTGTTTGGTTTGGATATTATAGACCTTAAATGTTGGGGTATTCTTTTAGAATCAATCTGTATTTATTACAAGTATCATATATGCCAACAAATGGCAACTTACGTTAGAAATTTGGTAAGAAAGCTACCTTATGATAAATTAAAATTTTATGTTATACTCGTATTTCGGCAAACAATTAACCGATTCCAACCAAATTTGGCAAACAAGTACTACTGGGCAGTTGATGTAAATTGGTTTGTTTTAAGTATATCAGACATATATTTTCAAAATGGCCCTCCATATAGCCATCTATGCTTAGACTGCTATATCGTCGAAACAAATATAATAATTTCCTAATGGTATTAATATGCTAGCAGTAGATATTACATCTATCAACTGTATTTACATTAATTATATTCTTCCCGCCATTTTGTTAGATAACACCTTACGAAAAAAATACATTTTGTCATATCTTGGAAAAGAATCGTCATAATCTTACCAAATTTGGCAAACAAGTAGTACTGCGGCAGATGATTTAAAATGGTTTGTTTCAATATGATAGATATTTATTTTCAAAATGGCAGGATCATAGGTATTTATGTTTAGTATAATTTACTGTTAAAACAATGTTATTAATTCTAAATCAATTTTTGTGTTGGCAGTTTATGTTACTACTATCAAACGCGTCGGTATGGAGCATCTTTTGTCCGCCATTTTGTAAAATATGCCACATTAAATATAAAATATTTTTATGTAATATCTCGAGACTTAATTGACATATAGCTACCAAATTTGACAAACAATTTGCCCTGAAGCAAGTGGTGTAAACAGCTATGTCTTAAGTAGGTCAGTTACTTATTTTTTAAATGTTGGCTATGTAAATATTTTAGCTAACTATCTTCTACTAACGAAACAAATTCAAACTTAAATTTGTATGCTGGCAGTATATGTTACAACAATCAAATATGTTTTTAAAGGGCCTCATTTCTCTGCCATTGTGTATGTTATCCCCACAATAAAAATTAAGTTTTTATGTTATATCTCGTGAAACATCAACAAATTGTTACCAAATACGGCGAAGAAGTTGTACTTTGGTATGCCATAAAAAATATTTTTTTTAAGTGTGACAGACACTTATTTTCAGAATGGTGGCTATCAAATTGTTTTAGCTTAGTGTGCTGTATATACGAACCTACGTATTCGATTTTAGCTTAATTTGTATACTGGCAGTATACAATCATCGAATGTGCTAATACATAACTTTTTTGTTCTCTATTTGTGAAGATCGTCACATGAAAAATATGAATGTTTTATGCCACATCTCAGGGACTAATCAACCGATTTTCATCANATTTGTGAAGATCGTCACATGAAAAATATGAATGTTTTATGCCACATCTCAGGGACTAATCAACCGATTTTCATCAAATACTTTACACAAGTATCTCAATGGTAGGCCATTTTAACTTGCACGTTTTAAGTGGCTTAGTCACTTATTTTTAAAATGACGGCCCTGTTAATATTTTAGGTTAGTAATTCCTACCATTCAAAACATCAGACTGATTAAAATCGAAGTTAATGCTCGAATTCTAACTCCGTTTTGCACACTGCGGAATGGTAGATAGACGATGAGGTTTCCTCGTACAGAGTCACGGGTAAGGCACACGTGTATTTGTAATTGCCTTATTATTGAATATGTTTCTGGCTTCAGCTCTAATAATATAGCTTTAAATGAGACGAAAAGTCCTACCTACCAACTCAGTTGTTAAGAAATTATTTGAAAATTAACTGTACCGCTGTTGAGCGAAGAAGGCTCATAATTTATATCAGTAACATCTTGTTAGTTGTGTTGGAGTGCACCGAAATGGCGTTTCTGATGTGCGCAACGTATTGAAAGTAATCTACAAGCGTAGACTGGAATGCGTGTTGTATACGTAGTCCAGCACATTGTGCGCACGTATAACCGTTTCATGAAAAAAAAAAAAAAAAAAAACNAATGCGTGTTGTATACGTAGTCCAGCACATTGTGCGCACGTATAACCGTTTCATGAAAAAAAAAAAAAAAAAAAACACAATTCCAACACCTTGCATCGTAGTTCAAGAGCTAAACGGGCAAGCCAGTTATAACTGCGCAACGAAGACTTGTGTTCCAAATTGCATGCTCTCCGTCAAGAAGGACCGTGGTAAGGTGGGGAACTGAGGGTACTGAAGGGATCGCGGGGTAAGTGAAAGAGGGTACGTGGCAGAACATTGGAACACGGCTAACGAGCGACGACGCCCCGGGTGTTGAAGCCGTGCCGCCGTGTTGGGAAGCCGGTGCAAAGGGAGACCCAACTCCGGCTTCCCGCCAACTACGGTATTCATATCGATCTCCGGCCGAAGAAGCTCGCGTGCTCGCCGCGCCGAGGTGCGCTTTCCGATACGCAAAACGCTCCAGCCATTCATCCCGCCGGATACCGAGAACTATGA